>CM037918.1:8409678-8796761 GCA_021346845.1 Apeltes quadracus
AGGCAACAACAAGGAGTGAGTGCACAGAGAGGGGCTCTTCAAACCTATGCGTAACAATCGTTGACCCCGTTTGAGCTATTCTTATAAACATTATTATACAACTTTAACTGGTTCAAAAACAACTAACATATTGAGTTTACGTTGTTACATTCAGCAACTGTGTATGTACTGCATCTTTTCAAGAAAAAGGCATACAGTAATATAATGCTTATTGTAATTCAGGTGACTAAGAACAAGAACATTTTGTGAACTACAATACCAGTGGTCACTCGGAGGGAATATTTTCTAAATTGGGAAAAATTACAAATTATTCTGTCAGTTGGTAAAAATATTAAAATAAGATAATAAAAACAACAAATAATTTCAATCAAATGTAACGCGGTGGGATCATGGTTTAAAAATGTAAGCCAATAAGAACAACATTTAAACTAACGGGATGAACTGAGAACTGACTTATGACTTATGTTGCACCATGAAAAGGAGAAAAGAAATACCTGGAGAGTAAAAGTCAGCACTTGATTCATGCTCATCTGTGATTTCATGTCTCATCTATGATTTATTTGACTTCTAAAATTAGCTGCAAAATAAGTTAAGTGTCTGTACTAGTAAGAGAACAGAGACACGGAGGGGGAACAATGTCAGAAAAAAAAAAATATTTTTTTCATTTCCCCGACAGTGGCAGCTCCAGACTTATTGGACCCTAAATCCGCCACTCACAACAGTAAGCCCCGCCTCTCCTTCTCCACCAAGCCAATCACCATGTCTCCCCGCCGGGAGAGTGAGGTGAGAGCAATAAACAGAAATGCAGATTTGAAAGGTAATTGGGGGAGGGGGTTCCTGTGTATATATGTGGGTTGATTGATCAGTTGAAGTGTTGTAGGTGGTTGCCTCAGTGATGAAATGGAAGACGGTGACAGCAATCTTTCTTTTGGTGGTTCTGTACCTGGTGGTGGGAGCAGCAGTCTTCAGATCCCTGGAGCAGCCTCACGAGAGGTAAGCTAGTTTAATATATGTTTGTCTGCCCCCCTCTTTTCATCCATATACTCATTAATGATACTCCTGTGACCGACTGTGTGCAGTAGCCTGTGAATTCTGGCAGTTATGCATTTCTCATGACTCAATGCCACTTTTCAAGGCAAATGACTTCGGGAAATGAAACTTTGTTAGGCTCCCCGTCAAACAACTGTGTTTGGTTGAGTTGTGTATCTTATGTGCCGAGGTTGTTATGTTGTTCACGTGTGCATCACTCTACCGTGTGGGATCCCCAGGGTTCAAGGAAAGCATTTTACAGCTCAGTTCCATTATGCTATAGACCCAAATCCGGCAGGACAGCAAGATTTATTACCACAGCTTCCTAGAAAACCTCCAGATTTATGTAGCACTTTTGTCAAATGAATTTAGTGCTACAGTTTTACAACAGAGGTAGGCCATTAAAAGCAAGGAAACAAATGCATGTGGGTACGTTACCCACAGCGTATTTAAGACATGAATGTAAAACCACTACAGAGCTCAAAGTGGTGCCACTAGTTTGCTTTTCACTGAATGGTTTAAAAACCAAAATATAGACTAAAACAAGAATAAAAAAAATAAGAAAATCGGCTTTTTCAGATTTCAGGAGAATTTGTTGTAAATTCATTATTTTCTGTGACACAAACGATTTACAGTAAAATTCCCTCAAACATTTTCAAGCCTCACCTTCTGTCTCTACTAGTGCCCAGCGATTGGCCATCCTGTCCCAGAAGTTGGAGTTCCTGTCCAGACACTCCTGTGTCAACCAGAGCCAGCTGGAGGAGCTGGTTAAGGTGACCTGAAACATTGTTTTAGTCTTGTTTGTATTGTGCACAGTTGTGAACCGGGAACAGCTGCAGTGCTTTCAGCACCGTGGATAGCTCCCGCCGCTTCAAATGAGGAGAAGGCAGAGAGGGGACTTTAGTTCTGTTTTTTTCTGAATTATAAAATCTTGTTTGGCACTCCTTGAATCACCAAGAAGAGCTCTCTTTGACAGCTCAAAATTGTTGGATCACCAATAATTATTATTAAGTTTTTTATTATTTATATTTAATTCAGTGGACAGAAAAAGCTCAAAAGTACTTCAAGTAGTGATTAAAGGCTAGGGTTTTTGATAAGTTTGATATTAAAATGTCTCTCTCTCTCTCTCTCTCTCTCTCTCTCTCTCTCTCTCCTCCTCCCCCCTTTTAGCAAGTTGTGTCTGCTATCCGTTCAGGTGTGAACCCTGCAGGGACACTGACCAACCACAGCAGTCTTTGGGACCTGAGCTCCGCCTTTTTCTTTGCTGGGACTGTCATCACAACCATCGGTAGGACACGCACTTGAGTGACACACACACACACACACACACACACACACACACACAGGCTTTAAAAGGAAGAAAGCTTTTAGTGGTCACCAATTGGACTTATTGTTGTGAGAAGGGGAACGTCAGTATGATTTTTTTCCCTTACTCACACCTACTTGCTGCAGCGATTTAAGCTTTTCCTTCAGGAGTTCAGTGAGCACAATCTGAAGTGAGAGAATGTACATTTTAACTAAGAAAATGAATCATGTAGCACATTTAGTTACATATTGATTCATCTCCACAGTTGCTTTGGTGTATCTGATCATCGAGTCACATGACTTAGCTTTTATAATCTTGTAGTTGCATCAATTAAGACAAGTGTTTTATAGTTTTACGGTAATATTGTGATTTATATTCCAAGTGTCTTTTTATCTGTCCTCTCTTCAGGTTTTGGGAACATCTCTCCCCACACAGAAGGTGGAAGGATCTTCTGCATCATCTATGCGCTGCTGGGGATTCCCCTGTTTGGCTTTCTTTTGGCTGGAGTAGGAGATCAGCTGGGCACCATATTTGGCAAAGGCATCGCGAGGGTGGAGAAAATGTTTGTGGTGAGTTTGATGTATTACTTTTATGTATTTCACAGGGGAACAATACGATCTAGAGGATCATGGTCTGCAGGTCACATGTTTGAAGAGTAATAAACAATGAATCATTTTCATGAACGCAGATTTTAGATCATATTTAATTTCCTGGAGAATCACTTTTTTAACTATTTATGTCTGCGTGTGTGTGATTTTTCATCTAAATGACACACAGAAAAGATTTCTGTGCATAATGGCTTCAAATAGCTAATAATGACTAGTTTTATGACAGTAGATATTTTCGTTTTAATTATATTAAGTCTGTAGTCTCTTATCCAGGCAAAAAGTGAAGCTTCAGCATTTACATGTTGTAAAGAGAGACTCAGCCTTAGCCTACCTCCTGTCCTTAGAGGGTTTCCCAGCTGGCATTGGACTCAACTATTTGCCAGTTAAACACAGGAACAGACTTGCATCTGTTCACACACCTATTAGAGTCACCGATTAACCAAACCTGCACGCAGGCACATGGGGACACGCAAACTCCACACAGAAAGCCCCCAGCCGGCGGGGGGACTTGAACCCATTGTTATTGTGAGGTGACACCACACCGTCTGTATTACAACTGTACACCCCAATAGGGGAAACAAAACTCACAGTTTGTCTTCATGTTTTTAAAGTTAGGGATTTGCCCCCTAGTCAGAAATGAATAACTTGATGTTTAATTTGAAATTAAATGAATAGATGAGTATAATTTAGAGTGATTATGCTACTCTCAAGAGTCTCAGTAATATATATCTATATACATATAGATATATGAGGACTGAGGACAAAATTTAATTGTGTAAGCGTGTGTTTGTTTGTGTGTTTGCCTTGTTGCTCTCTGCTTGGTCATTGCACGACTGCAGCATCATCTCCAGTGGATATAATACTGTGGATGTCCTTCCTCTACTGCACCCAGGGGACCAATTTATGGAATAAAGCTATTACTGCTTACGGCATCTGGCTGTTTGACCCGAACCTATCGATGAACCCAGAGTAGGATTTCTACCTTGGATTCTCTAAATTTTCTTCCCTGAGTGTGACATTTGGTTTTGAGTGTAATGGGCCAACAAATATTAGATGGATTGCCATTAAATTTGGAACACAATTTAAAGCCCAATTTAGGATAAATTCAACTGACAATGCCCCATGGATTTTCTGACATTTTATTCAGCACCATGAACTTCATCAGATGAAGTTCCCTATTATCCAATACTCATCGATGAAGATAAACTTAAAAAAGTAAATATACTGTAAATAGAGTATAAAGATGAACGCATTTGATCTGGTTTCTCTATTTAAACAGTTACAGAAAATAATCAAATAATTCAGGATTCCGACTTAACTTTTCGGTCCTGAACGAACAATGAACACAGAGCCCCAAAGCTTCATGTATGTTTGCAGCGATGACAGATCGGACCCCTATGAGTTGCAAAGGCCCTTCAGTATCATCCTGCTGATTCTGTCCGCTGCTCTCACCCTCCTGCAGCACTGGGACATCAGTCAGACGAAGATCCGGGTCATCTCTACTCTGCTGTTTGTGCTGTTTGGCTGCCTGCTGTTTGTGGCGCTCCCGGCGGCCATCTTTAAACACATCGAGGGTTGGTCTGCGCTGGAGTCACTCTACTTCGTGGTCATCACCTTGACTACCATAGGGTTTGGAGACTTTGTGGCAGGTATGAACACACACGTTAGAGATTCAGCACCAGCAGGCCCTTTGGAACCTGCATGTCTCATCAGGACGATTCCACTGGATGTGTGATTGTCTCTGTCTCTGTGTCCAGGTGGCTCAGAAATAGAGTACTTAGATTACTACAAACCAGTTGTATGGTTCTGGATCCTGGTGGGACTCGCCTACTTTGCAGCCATCCTCAGCATGATAGGAGACTGGCTCAGAGTTATCTCCAAGAGGACGAAGGAAGAGGTATGCAGCCACTGGTTTAATGTGTATTTACTCCTTCCTCCACTGACCCTTTTCTCCTTCCTCATCCTCCTTTTCTCTGTTAGTGCAGCGACACAGATGTTGTTTTTCAAGCCAATCGGTAATAGTCCCTCAACTTTTGCCCTCTGCTTAACTTCATTTCAATGACAAGACTGTTTTCTAATCCAATCCGCCGTCTGCCATGCAAACACATGAACGCAGCTTTTTGCCATTACTATGAACATCTCCAGATAAAGGAAGCAAAAGAGGTTATTTTAAAAATGCGTGGCGATGTCCTCATCAGAAAACGCATTGATCAAACTCTGTATGCTGTTAGCATAACACCGGTTAGGCAAATATGGTTGTTTCCAAAAAAGAAAAAGCTGGGGATTCATACAGACAAATCATTTGTTGTAATTAGATTTCACAATTGTCTGAGTTGTAGTGATACTGAAGTTGGTTAGCCAGCTCTTAACTAACAAATATTTTGTCAAAAAAAGATTTTCAGGGAGCAAGTCTTGTATCTTTCACGAGAACATGTTGACATGATAATTAGGGAACCATGTTTGATGCATGATACTGGTTTGTAACAGCAATCGTGAAGTGGTGAGGTGTGATCCAGTGTGTGTGTTTTTGTGCATTAGTGGCTGAAGTACTTCTAGTGTCCCATTAAAGATCCTTTCTGTAGGTCATTCAGCATTTTATTCTGTCAATGTTCATTTGTCAGTATTTTCTCAACCAAGTGTTTTCAAGATTTTTTATTTTGATGTCAATTCTCGTAGTATCTCCCAGTATATCATAAATTAATGCAAACGTTTACTAAATAACCTGTCAGGAAAATTGTCAGGGAAGTCCCAGTTTGAATAATATTGAAATCAACACATGGAGATAATATACAACAACTTTGTAAAAAATACATCACTGTCTGAAGTTCAAACAAAGACTAATTTTCATAATGTATTCAACTAAATGGAGACCAATAACTGCTAATAAAGTCTCTGTAAAATGAACCCCTGTACTCTTCCTTAAACAAAACCACCAAAGGGTGGGTTTTGAAGGTTATTTCTAAATGCTATTTCACAGGTTTTCTTTTACTCTATTTTCCTCTTCTTTTTCTTTAAATTATTATGTTTATCAATCTCAGTGATGAAAAATACTTTCATACTTTTTTTTTTTTTTTTACCAAATAGTGCATGCAACAGTAAAGAATGAAACTTGTCCCGTGAACTCCGCACTTACTTTTCCCTCCTGTTGCCTCCTTGCAGGTGGGAGAGATCCGGGCTCATGCCGCAGAGTGGACGGCCAACGTCTCAGCAGAGTTCAAAGAAACCCGTCGACGTGTCAGTGTTGAGGTCTACGACAAGTTCCAGCGGGCCACATCAATAAAACGCAAATTGTCCTGTGAACTGGGCTTCAGCCCCGGGCCCGATTTCACTCTGCCCAAGAGGGCCAACTTCCCCGACGAAGCGGACAGGAGCGGCAGGGAGGCCGGGCTGCAGGGCCCGACGACGACGACGCTGCCGAGAAACGGCGGCTTGTTCATGAACGGTTACGACCCCGAGAGAGGAGACGTCTCTGTCATCGAACACCTCAAGTAGGCAGAGGACGGTCAGACTCCTTTTTCCAGATCTCTCTGAGCAGTGACCTCGTGACCCCTGTGCAGGGACGTGAGATCTGCTGAAGAACAGTGTGGAGCAAAAAGAAAACGCACAGAACATGAGGTAATTTTGTTACATAGATTGAGTGTCGTTAAATGTCACTTAAATCTTGGACTACGGTAGTGACCATCAACAATTAACTCTCTCCTGAAGGATAAATAAACGAACATCTCAAACACACTGTAACATACTATTTCAATATCTAGTGACCTAAAGTGTCCATGGGGCCTCTCTGTGTAAAAAGCACTCCAACATGTTGAAGTGTAACAACTTTTGATACATTTGACCACAAAGCTTTACAACTCATGATGCAGCTGTCTGATTGTTGACTGCAGAAGGATACTGATGATCACAAAAGGCTGTTAGCTGAAACAGTACAAGACACGTGAGAGATTATTCTTATACGTGAGATGTGATGATATCTTAATTGTTAAAGTTACACAAGACAAATGTCAAGGATCATGTGCGACTGGAAGAGGCGTATTTTGTGCTAAATGAAGGGAGATTGTGTTGAGATGGCTGGATATGTTATTGTTTGAACGGCAGATGGCTGTATTGAAATAGAAAGACAGTGCAGAGAACAGAGAATCTCTAAATAGAAAAAAGTTGATATTTCATATATTTTTTTATTTTAATGTCAGTACCGAACCAATCTGAAACTCAAACGTATGAGCAATTTCCACTCTTTCTAACTCTTTCTAACTCTTTACAATGTTGATAATGTTGACATCTCAACAATTTAGTGTTAATAGAAGACATCATTGGATGTTACTTCATAGACTCTTCATAGTTTTAGTGAAGAGGAGGAAAGGTGGTGTGATTTAAAGTGTGTCTGTGATTGTTGATGTAGCTTTACAATAGATGACAACACTGAATAGCTGCACGAGGAGATTTTACAAACCATCCCTGTGCCTTAAACCAAGGATAGCACACTTTGAGGTGGAACATATTTAACAAAAGTCCAACAAACCTAAATCAGTGGCTCAGACTCACAATGTTCTGCTGTTCTGGTTCCACGTGTAGCCGTATGGTCCATGGAGAAGCAAAGTCTCTCTGCTTCAGAGGCTCCACATGGGATCATCTTTCACATGAAGCATTTATACAACATAGAGACACAAATCTTTTTTTGATTATGTTCAAATTGTGCCGTAAACTTAAACACTTCAGCTTTCTCTCTTAGAAACGGTTGAACATCTTTGGCATCGCTGGTCAGTTTCCTACAACACAACACAGTGAATTCCCTCTCCCAGTGGTGCTGCCAAATGTGTTGTTATAGTGTAGTATAGTATAACGACTTTTAGAAAGAAACTCTTGAATTACAAAGGATTGATCTTTATTTGTCATTGTTCCAGCTGTCATACCTCTGCTGTCCTTGAGGACATTGTACTTATACTATAATCAATTTACTGTCAACATGTTTAAGAGTAATACTGACCAAACAATGCGTGTACAGTTTTGAAGGTTGATTCACAGAAACAGATTTGCACTGACAGGTCAGGAAAGGTAAATTGTGACAGTATAAGAATCAATTCACTTTCAGTGCCCAGCTTTCACTCATTCACACACGCACACACGTGATGGGTGTCCTTCATGTGTGTGCGCCTGCCGTTGAAAATGCACTTTGATTTAACTGCCTTTGAACGTAACAACATGTTATCCAGTCCATCCAATGAGGAGGCTTTGGTTGAGTTGTTATGTGGCATTAACAACAACTACGCGGTGTGACACAAACACTTTTCTCATTGCTGTAACAGTCCGAGCAGGACGATTCAACCCTTGGATCATCAGCCACGCAAACATTTTATATCTGACAGCTTGATTCAGTTGACAATTTAACACAATGATTAACGTTGACACTTTTCTGAGAAGGTTTGAATCGATCGATTGAATGTAATGTAACAAATCTGAGCGAGCAGCAGGAAAGTCCTGAAAATGTTTTCACTTTAACTAAAGCAGACGACAATAGTCTGCACGATTCAGTACTAACTAAACAGCAACAGTAGTGGAGTAGCGCTGTGATGTAGCTGGCTGGTCTGCTTGTGCCTTCATCAAACAAATGTTAGAAAATCATCTCCGCTGTGCTCAACTCTTAAGATATTACATTTTCTGTCAATGTGTGTAGACATTGTTGGTTAATGCGTTTTTTAAATGGCAAAAATGTTGCCTTTGTGTTTCCATAGCGATGGAGTCTGGGGAAACATTTTAATAACAATGTCTGTCCAGCTGATCTAAACACAATGTAAAAAAAAGATTTTTGTAAGGTCATTGACTTGAAAATACAACCGATTTGAATAGTTGTTCTGGCTGCTGTCTTATTTCTTGCTTTCATCGTCCTTCATCAGTATTCTCAAGGTGCTGAATACTCGATTGGGAGCATTTGGATCGGCCCTCGGTGTCCGACAGCTCACAGCCGGCGGAGTTAACAGCTCAAAATGGATTGTGGAGCCTCCGGTGGGACGCGTCATCAGATACGCTGCTTGAGGGGGATTTGAGTTCTGTTCGAGCAGCGGCCGTGAGCTGAGCGGTGGGACCTGCTCACTGTGCACCATTATGCACTAAAACCATGCGTTTTGTCTTCTGCTGCATGCACCACTGTGATTAAAAGAATGTTTACATGGTGCATACATGTTGAAGATTGCATTATAACATTTGCAACTCTTAAAGAACTACAAAGAAGTTGGAATTTGAACTCAAGTCACATAGACATAATTCATTTGTAATTTGTCTTCATTAATTAACCGCTTAAAGCTTTAAAGATTCAAAGTAATTTGGTGGTGTAGATCTAATTGAAGTAAACTGAGTATCTAAATAAATTTCTAAATAAAAACTTTTGTCCCTTATATAATCTTGGATAAAGTTAGAGAGAAATATCCAAATACATTTATTCAGTTTTCAGTGGGAACAAAGTTTCCTCCAGAGATGCAAAAACGAGTTAATTCCGCAGGTATATCTGGGATTTATATGTATTTTGATGCACAGACATCAGTGTCTTCTCCTCTCTCACACAGTTCACAGTTAAACTTCCTGGAGGATGGAGTGGTGTGACTGACCAGTGGTAGCAGGTCTCATGATGCATGAGATAAAGTTAACAAAGCAGAAAGTACACACCCGAATCCACAGCACACAGTCAGACAGATACAATACACTGGCTCATTTACGTGAGCCCAACACTAAATCCTAATTTAAGAGTTAGTTTACACTAAATATTCAAACAAAAAAAATGCTGGTTGTAGTTTCATATTTATGGGAAAATAAAAAAAAGCCAATATATTTAAGACTGCGTTAAAACATGTCTGCTGGGAAGTAAAATTAGAAATGAATTGAAAATTCAATAAAGCCACATTTCTCAATGTATATGTAGTCTGAATCAATGGCAAAGCTTTTGTATTTGTCTGTTTCAAACAATTTTACAAACATCTGTAAAGCAATTAAACAATAAAGTAATACATAATGGTGTTTTAGAGAAGTACTACTCACACCACTGAACATTAATACGGAAAGAAAATATAGCAGTTAGTTTTCAGTAGTTGCTACAGAATTTCTCTTTAAAGCATCTAAAACAGTTGAGTGAGGTCAATTTGTGCCAAATGCAAATGCAATGTGATAATTTTTCATCTTGTCAAGTTAATGTATCTCCTGAATAGTTTAGTTAGTTTTGTTCGTTCAGAACAGATGGAGAAACATAATCTTTAAAAATGATATAAATCAGAAATTTAAATGTTAAATTCGGCAGTGACAAGACACGCGTCAGCTAGAAATGTGAATTATGCTGAAGTCTTGTTCAGAAGCGTGAGGTTGTTTAAAAGAAGTCAGATAAACTGAGGCGTCCGGAGGCTTTTATATTGGTTTCACTCTTTCTGTGTATGCAGAGCATCCCTTTCAGTACATTACATGCTGTGTCTTACATTGTTGTTGTATACTGTAGTTATACAGCGTGTGTGTCGCTACTATGATCGAGTTGAATAAGTTACACTTCATGGCGTTTGTGGGAGTTTTACAAATGCCTTAAATCCCTAAAGCCCAAAACCCGCTGGCATTTTCGTGAATGAACAAAAAAAAAAAAGGCTTAAAATAATATTTCTTATCAGACACGTTTATTCTGTATGCCTCTTTTACAACTATAAACAATTTTTTTTCTTCTAATTGGCCCATATAAGCAAAGGTTGTGGGGATTTGGAAGGAGGTTGGATGCATGGATTTCATTGTTTTACCATTTTTGTAAAAATAAATTGTATTAATTGTAATGTACTGAAAAAGCACATTTTACTACATTATTTCTAGTTGTTATGCTGTTCCTAGAAACAACTGCAGCACTACACCCCCAAAACTGTTTGGGGGTGTAGTGGAACACAAATCTTATGATTGCTTTACAGATCAGTTAAAATCAATTGATCGTTACTGGTCAAACAGTGATTGATAACAAATTGAATCTATGTTGTGCGTCGCTAAAGTCCATATTTAAGCCTCCCTCCCACTTACAAAGCAACTTCAATGTGTCAACATTGCAGATTGCAAGACTTCGTTAACACCCTTTAAATGCACAACCATCGGTGGAACTCTCGGTTCTCTCTCTTCCCCTCGGTCGTGTTCACACAAGCCGGCCGACACTTTCACCCTGAGAACTGCTGCCTACACAGTGTTGCCTGGTGAAGAATGGGACAAATCATGCATACAGCAGGGGGATTGACGGTCGGTCAGTCTGTCAGTTTTAAAGACAGACACACACACACACACACACACACACACACACACACACACACACACACACACCCACCCACACCCGTGCATACACAAACACACACTCTCGTGATAGCAGCACTCCAGTGATAACACAGCTCAGCGGGCCCATCTCCTCATTTCCCGTGTCCTCGTCCAGAGTTGGTTCTGGCACTGCGGCTTCCGTTTGCAGCTTCAGCCAGAGACATCAGAGCAGGACAGTATCCGCTGTGAGGTGTGTGTGTGTGTGTGTGTGTGTGTGTGTGTGTGTGTGTGTGTGTGTGTCCGTGTCGTCTCGTCTCGGTTCCCATAACCCCACATGCCCGGCCGCCCCCTCAGGAACGCATGAGTGACTGAACAAACCAGGTGGGCGTGAAAACCTCAACGACGCTGTGAGAAGAAAGCGATGAACGTCTGTCTCGGAGAAGCGAGGGGTCACAAGGTCGCCATTCGTCGATACCTCCAATGCCAACGTCCATGCACCAGAGGAAAAGATCAGTTGTATTGATCCTTAGACACATCGTAAAGGTTCACTGGGAGGAATCAATCACGTCCGACATTTCACCTCAGCCACAGCAGCCGTGGGTTTGTATTGTCACAGTCAGCATGTGGGGCACTTAAAGTAATGGAATGTTCTGTAAGCGCGTGTCCTAGAAACAGGTTTAGAAATGATATAAATCTGAAATGTAGATGTTAAATTCTGCGACAAATGGTGAGAAGACATGCTATAAACTATTAGTTATGATAAGGCCGTATAGGGTTACACTTATGGAAAGGCTTTTCCATTACAAATGTACCAGCTGCAATCAAATTATACAGATTATAATTATATAAAAATAAACACACATGTATGATGGGACCAGAACCACACGTTCACTTTAAATCCACAGAACAGAATCACTGATTACTTCCCTCCATCATAGGGCAAACGTTTGCTTCCCAATCACCTCTGGTATCACAACACAATACACCTGATTGTGTCCTTTGAGGATGAGGATCTGCCTTATATAAAGGCTGCACGCCGCTGTTGCCTCACTTAGACCATCATGAAAACTTGATGTTACATCTGGACTATTTGTCCTGAGGAATATTCAAGTATCTCATTTGTCTTTCACTTCCCTTTATTGCCCGCCTGAGGTGCATCTTCCACTGATTGTGTGTGTGTGTGTGTGCGTTACGTGTCTCACACACACACACACACACACACACACACACACACACACCTTTCCTCCATATGGCTCAGGCGCTCCACCTAGTGGTCGCACTCTACAGTGTGCAGCTACATAGTAGTGTGCTTACACCACTGTAATAGCAGCAAGACAAGGCTCGTACACAAGAAAGAAAAGAACACAGAGACTTTAAAGCTGTTACGTTTTAGTATATTAAAAAGGGGTCAAACAACAATGTACAATAACATTTAACTACACCTGCATTCAATAAAAAAAAATAAAAAATGTTGCTAAGCTTTAAAATAATTCATGGTTGACTTCAACTATAAAAAAGATATTTTAAGAATACATTTCTTAAAATCTACAAACTGGTAGCTGCCACTAGACAAGTTACAGGGACGTGTAGCTGATGGACATCATCGAGCAGGTATAAAGGTCAGGACATCTCTCACAGAGCAACCAGGTGATCAGCAGTAAAGAAACTGACACAGCGAAGAGGAACAAACAAAGATTGTTTTACGATCCCTTCCGACTGTAAACAAACAATCCGGCTCTTGATTGTAAAACACCTGACATGAAAGGCATGAAAACGTAGCACAATAAAGAAATAGTGGTTTGAAAAATATTGCCAATTTAAGTTACCACCAAACAATTAAATTAAAGAGATGTCTTTTGCAGTCCTGACAAACAGGAAAAATAACCAAGGCATCATCGACTCACACACACCTACACCCAAAAGTGTTTACTTAGAAAATAGGGAAAAAAAGTGTCCTTAGAATATGTTGTGTCTCTTGTGCATGTGTATGTACATCGTATCTATCGATCTACTGGACTTGACAATTGCCCTCTTGTTCTCCCTCTTTCTGCTGCGGTGTAAAACTCAGAGAACCAAGTTTCCCCTCCTCGCTCGGGGAGACACACTTCCTGCTGGAGCTCTCAGCAGAAGGACTCGGGAAAGGTATGGACCCCAAAGTCTGTGGATGAAGAGCAGGATGACAACATAAGCAAATGACAAAAACAACAACAACGTGGAACAAAGATTGAATGGCAGTGATGAGCCCTAAGAAGCGCTTAGACACCTTCACACTGCAAACAGCATGTTCTAAGCATTAGTTGTTAACACTTAACACATTAGTTGTAACACTTTGCGTCGGGCTCCCGGGGACGTTTACTTTGTGCTGCATGCTGTTAGGGAAAGATGAATGCAGTGTGTGTGTGTGTGTGTGTGAGTGAGAAGATGGTTGCTGCTGCTTACGTTGCCGTCTGATCCAGATGTGGAAGCGGTCTGTCGTGCAGCCAGTCGAGGACTGCAGCGCTTCACTGTGGTTCTTCTCACGATGAATGGACTGGCCTCCCCCAGAGGAATGTCAGCAAAACCTGTGGAGAGCAACAGTGGAAATGTGCCTTGTTCTGCCGGCTGCTAGTTCATCCGGTCATGTGTCACTTTTGTTTACTACACAATTAATTTTACACACACTAAAATAATAATCATACCAGCATGAGGGAGCAGGCTGATAAAACTAAAGACTAAAGATGCTTCGGGTGAGATCTTACCTCTCTGCACCAGCTCGGGGAGCCCCTCGGGTTTGAACTCCTCGTCGTTGTGCGCAGCTCGCGGTTGGGGTGTCGTCACCGTGGTGGCTTTGATCTTCTTGGTCAGGTTGAGCAGGGCCTCCTGGGCACTGTCTTTATTACTGATGTCCTGGTGAGCCCTTTTCCCCGAAGATGAACTCGGAGGAGACCGCTGAGGCGTTGAAGGAGCAGTGTTCTCCGTGTTGGAGGAGGACTTCCGTCCTGACCGCCGCGGGCGGCGAGTATCGTCGGTGCTGCTGGGTGGGACTTTAGCTTTGTTAGCGCGGTGGCTAGCGGTCAGCTGCTCCAACCGGGTTGTCAGCGCATCATTAGACTCTTCCAGCTTGTGGACTTTAACCATCAAGCCGCAGCATTTATCGATGCTCTCATCCGACTCCTTGCTTTTCTCATCCAGCAGTTTATTCAGTTCCTCCAACTCGCTCTTCAACAGCCCGAGTTCGGAGTTCCTCTCTTCCAACTCCCTCTTCTTTCCGTCGAGGGCAAACTCAAGTTCCTCCACCGCTTTAGCTTTGGCTTCTGCCTCCACCCTCTTCTCCTGCAGAGCGGTGTTCATGTCTTCCATTTCCTGCTTCCTCTTCTCTGCCTCCATCTTCAGCTGGTTCCCCTCAGTCTGCACCGCCTCACTGCACTTTCCTTCACCTGTACCATAATAAAGTTGATCAATTAGAGCGGTTAGTCCATGTTTTCAATCAGTCTGATAAAAAATGTATGCCAAACCAACTTAGTTAAATAATAACAAAAATCTTAAATGTGTTCCACACCTGTGCTGTCCAACATCGCTTGCTTCTCCTGCTCCACCTGTTTGCAGGTCTTCATCCAGAGAGCCATCTTGCTTAGCGCAGAGTCCCTCTCCTTAGACAGCCGAGCGACCTGGGATGTTAGCTTTGACACCTTAAATGGGTGGAGACAAAGGGCAACGATATGATTGGTTTCTTTAATAGTGTTGGCTATTTAGACAGCAAAGTAGACACAACTGCTCTACAGAAAGGTGGTGGACTTTTTATGCTCATCCAAGACGTGGAAGATAAAGACATGATCAGAACTGTTGGTTATGGAATTGAAGGTGATAAGTAAAAGTAAGCAGATCATTACTCTTCTAAGCTACAGGGTGAGATGGATTATGTTTGGACATATCATTGTACCTGCTCGCTGAGATGCAGAGAAGACGATTTGGATGTTTCCAAATCCTTCTCTATGGCAGAAACTTTAGACCGAAGAGCCTCTTGGGCTCCTGTAAGTTTCTCTTTCTCTTCTTCGGCGTGTTGCTTCTCTTGTTCCAGAGAAGAGAGAGTTGATGATTGGTTCTCTTTCTCTGCTTCACTTTTAAAAAGAGAAGACTGCAGGTCTTGTTTTTCAGCCTCCAACACCCCTTTCTGCTCCTCTATCATTTTCTTCTCGTCCTCTAATGAAGAAAGAGTTTGGTGCATGTTACATTTCTCCTTTTCTGCTAAGGAGAGACTAGACTGAAGCTCCTCCTTCTCTTGCTGCAGTCGCTCTCTCTCTTCTTCAACAGACGACAAAGTGCAGCGCAGATCCTCCTTCTCCTGTTCTACTGAAAACAGGGTCGAGTGCAGTTTCTCATTCTCCTCTGCCAGCCGGACATTTTCTTCTTCCATCTGTTCCTTTTCCACCATGATGGACGACGTGGATTGTAGTGAGGCCTGCCTCTGAAGAGCCTCCTTCTCCAACATATCTCGCTCTTCTTCTTTAGCTTTGACGAGTGTGTCGAGCGCCTTCATTTCTTCCTCCAAAGACACAATTCTTGCCCTCAAAGTACTTCTCTCTTTCTCCCACTCCTCTCCCTGAGAGCGGAGCCGCTTGCCTTCCGTCTCGTACTCCTCCAGAGAAGACTGCAGAGACGTCTTTTCTTTCTCCATCTTTACCAGCAGGCTCTGCATTTTCTCTTTCTCCTCTTCGGCCTCGGCTCTCTTTTGTTTGAGGCAGATCTCTCTCTGCTGGGAGGCCAACAGCTGTGACCGCAGGTCATCCATTTCACTCGTGAGCCTTTCTGCTTCCTCCCTCATTCCTTTCTGCAGCTCTTCCACCCTGTGTTTCTGTCTTTCCTCTTCCTCTCGTCGATCCACCTCGGCCCTCTCCAACCCCCTTTCCAGGTCCTCCTTAGCAGCCCTCAGGGTCTCTATCTCTGCGTTCTTGGTTTCCAGCTCTCTTTCCATCTGTTCTTTCTCAGACCTCAGGTCTTCCAGCTTGGCAGAGAGCTCTGATAGTTTCTCGCTGAGCTGTCTCTTCTCCTCCTCCACCTGAGGGTCAGAAGATGGGGACAGTTGAAGGAAGACAGCAGCAGTTTGTGAGAGGACACAAGAGACGAGAGCAAGGGAGGAGAAATCTGATTAATATATTACATGCTTTCAAACAACTAATATTTTTTACTATTAGCTCATAACATACAATCATAGCAAAGCCAACAAAGATAAATATGAATGTACCTTTCTCCGTTCCTCCTCCAGCTCAGCTTTGGCGGTTTCGGCCTGTGTTAGAAGCAGAGACAACTAAGTAAATGCAAAGCTTTCATTGAACCCCCTCAAATGGGAATTTTATCCAGGCAAGTGTCAAAATGTTCCTTTTACTTTTCACAGGCATATTGTGACATGTACCATATTTAACAGAATACCTGTAACACAGCTTCTTCTAGACTTTGCTCTTGGTCTTCCTTCTCTCGCTCCAGGGCCTCAATGCGATCTTGCAATGAGTCAGACTTCCTCTGGGCAGCTAGAAAAGTAAAGACTCACGATGAGACCGACAACAACGCCTCACAAAAGTCCAGAGGATATGAGAGTTTGGGAGGATGTTAAGAGCCACCTTTGAGGAGCTCGCCCATCTTCTTTTTCTTCCGCTCGTCTGACTCGATGCGGACCTGCAGCTTTTCAATACCAGACCTCATCTGCTGGATCTCATCCTGTGTCGAGTTTAGACGAGAGGCGATCTCTCCCTTTTCAAGTAGAGAGGACTCCAGCGACTGTGAGAGACGGCAGACTTCTCCCTCCAACGCCTTGCAAAGAAACCACGGAGGATTAGAAGCTAAAGAGCATCTGAGGGTTTATTGGTATAAGCACCGCAAGCAACCACATGAAGTTTTCTGAGGAAGCCCCTCACCTGTATCTTGCCGACCATGGACTCAGAGTTTTGATTGGCCGAGCTGCGGTCTATTATGACCTTGTCCAGCTGGCTCATAAGCTCCCGTCTTTCTCCACTCTGTTGGGACATCTCCTGTTGCAGAACTTTAATCTGTTCCAACAGCTTCAGGGAACGAGAAGAAAAGGCAATCAGCTCCACAACCCGCTGAATTGCAATGTCAATATATACTACAACATGTCCTGATTTCCTTCAGACCCCATCAGAAAACTGTTATTTAACTTTTGATGTTGACGGATTACAACCCGTCCATGTTGCCACGTTCAGAATTGAAAACAGAAAAAGCAAAAAGAGAAGGACTCTGTGCCTCCTCGACTGGCCCAAAGAGGCAAACAAGGTGACAGAAGCCTGCACATTTCTTTATGCTACCAATGTAAGCAAATTCTATAATAGTTTAATGTGCGCACTTGAATGTTACACACACCTGTTGCCGCTCATCCTTCAGTTTCTCCATGCTGCTTTGCAGGGAGTCAAACTCCTTCTTATCCGCTCTGATGTCGTCCTCCAGGATGGAGATCAGGTTTCTGGTGTCACAGTTGGTTTTCTCCAGACAGTGAACTTTCTCTCTTGACTGGCCCAAACACTGGCTGAGGTCATCTCTCTCCTCAGTGCACGACACAAGTTCAGACCGCAGCTGGGTTGTCTGGAGAAAAGATCAAGAGGTTTTATGCCGCACTGATTGATCAGCAAGACTTAAAAAATGTCTTGATGTTGTCCAGATTTTGGTCAAGTAAAAGCAAATGATTGAGCGTACGTATTGTTTTCACTCATAAAGCCTGGATAAATGCACATCAAGCCAGTTCTTACACCATGTTTTGACGCTTGACGAGTCCTTACCTCTGTTCTAAGGGTTTCCATCTGCTGCTCCATGCTGGAACAAGCCCTTCTCTGGGTCTCCATCTCACTCCCCAGTTTGCTCTTCTCCCCCTGTAAGGTCTCGAGCTCAGACTCCATCCCCAGGATGTGCTGCTCCAGATTGGCTTTCTCAGAGCGAACTCTCTTCAGCTCACTCTCCTGCTGAAGGAATTTCTCATCCCATCCACCTACACAACCAAGGAAAATATCTGTCAGATGCCAACATGCAATAAGGCAGTAAGGACCATAAAGTCTACACATTCCTTGTCAAGTCATGCAGTGCCCTGACATTGAAGCTGGATTTGAAACATAAATGATTCCTATGCTTCGACGCTCATTGTATTCAAGTATTCACATCCTTATACCGAACATCAGGCAACTGACTCCGGTTCAGAATCAGTCTAAATAATCTTGCATGGTCCGTACGCACAGGTAGTACGAAGGGTCAATATTTACCTTTGGCCATTTCCAGTCCTTCCAGCATCTCCATAACATCATCCAGCTGGAATTTGGTGGTTTGGAACTGCAGACCCAAGGTTTCCTTCTCCTCTGACAGTTGAGCCAGCTAGAATTGAGTAGGCGGCATCAGTGGCAGTGTAACAATGTAATGGATCACTTAAATGGCATTTTGCTATGTCTTTCCCCTACCTGGTCAGCGTTGACATTCTTCTCCTCCAAAGCGATCTTCAGCTTATGTGCGGCATCCTGTGCCTCCTCCTCTGCTGCCTGGACTCGGTTTTCTAAGTTTTGAACTTGGACTTCTAGCTCAGAAGTCAACTCCATTCTCAGCGCAAGTTTGGAACCAAGCAGCTCGTACTCCAAGCGGAGGGCGTGGAGTTCTTGTTTTGCGGTAATTTCCGTGGAAGGGTTAAGGTCACTGTGTTCCTGGGAGGACTCTGCTGCTGACAGACGGATGGTCTCCCCAGCAAAGGAAGATATGAGTGAAATATCGTATATTTCAGAGTTACTTTCAACAGCATCTCCAGTACTGCTGCCGTCTTCGGAAGGCTGCAAGACACGAGACGAAACTCAAGCTCTGACTTCAAAACTCAAGTTCAGCAAACTCAGCAAAAAACGTATTCAAGCAAAGCACACCTTTAAAAGTAGTTCTAATATTAGTAGCAACCAGCAATTTTTCTGTTTGAATCATTTAATGAAGTACAGCCAAAACGCATCACGACTGAAGGAAAGTCACAGTACCTGATCTAAGAGTTGCTGCAGATGCTGCTCCTTGTTAACACTCTCATCGGCCACACAAGCCTCGCTTTCCTCCTCCAGTTGTTGGACCATCTCCTGTTCAACAAAGTCTTCCTTGAAGACCAGCTTTGTCTCACTAGCAGGAGGTGAGGGAGATTTAAAATTACTCATCCCTTAATTTAAAAAAAACACGTACAAACATACGAAAAGCACATTATTCGGTGTTTGTGCTTATTATAAAACCCTCTTTATACCTGAAAGCCTCACTGGACTGTGCAGGTTCCCCTAGTTCAGCTACAATTGGGCTCAGCTGTTCCTTCACTGGGAGGGATTCGGCATCGATGCTTGTGTTCAGAGCTGGCTCCAGATCAGCCTGTTCTCCTGCTTCTGCTGGGGAAATCGTTATAAATATATATAATATATGTATAATAATATATATGTATAAGTCAGTTCTGGCTGATAAACCAATCACATCTGCTCATTCATGGTTTAGGATGTCGTTTAAGTGTTTGCACTTCTTTTAACTAGTTTGTTTTAATAAAAATCAAAGCCATTTCTATGCCGTCTCGCCAATAACTAATCTATATTGCGTCCACACTCACCAGCATTATCAGTCTCCTCAGTCTCCATGAAGCTGATTTCTTCTCCCGGCTCCTTCTGTGTTTCCTGGGAGTCGGAGAGCAGCTTTATGAGGCTTTGTTGTTGGTCCACCTGCTCCAGCAGGGAGTCGTACTGCAGCTTAAACGCAGTCAACTCTTTCTGCAAGCCCGCCAGCTTCTGATGCAGCTCGGCCGGTTCGGCCTCAAACCGTTGGCTCCTATCAAATGTAAACATGAAAATGATACCATTATAATTGCAGCTAATTTTACAAGCAAAGGGAAAGATTTCTTTCTAATACAGAAATATAGACTCCGACAGATTCAGGTATAGTGACTCATAAAAGCTAAATACCTCTTTCTGTCCTCCTCAGTCCTCTGCTCCCTCAGCTCGAGTTGCTCTTTAAGTGAAGCGACCTCTTCTTCAAGCCTTTCTATTCTTTCTAGTAACTGCAGCTTCTCCTCACTTGCTTGATTCACACTGGATTGCAGTTTGATGTTCTGTTCAGTCAGCTCAGTACAGTTACCCTCCAGCTGCAGCTTCTCCTTAACTACTTGATTCAAGTTAGTTACAGAGTCATTTTTCTCTGAGATTAGCTCCGTTAGTTGAGCCTCCAGCTGGAGTTTTTCCCCGTTAATCAGATTAAGGGTCATGTCTAGTTGGGCTTTCTTCTCCGTGATTTGTCTGAGGGTCAACTCAGCTTCCCGTTTCTCAACATTCATTTGATCCATCTTCTGCTTTTCTTTGGTTAGCTGCTGGATGTCGGTCTGCAGATGTTGGTTCTCCTCAGAGAGCTTAGCCAAACTGGCTTCCAGCTGCTCCTTCTCTGCATTGACATTAATCACCTCAGTTTGTATTTGCTCTTTTTCATCTCTTAACTGTTTCAAAGTAGTCTCCAGGTGGTTTTTCTCCTGATGGAACTGGTTAAGACTATGGTCTAACTGGATATTCTCCTGTGTTGTCTGGCTGAGTCTAGCCTCTAAGGTAGCAACGTTCTCCTCCAGCTGCTTTTGTTTGAAAGTGTCCTCTTCCAGACGGGTTAGTTCACAGCTCCTCTCCATCAGCTCCTCCTTAGCTGTAACATACAGTGTCTCCAGCACAGAGTTCTGAGATTGGGCCTCCTCTAACCGGGTTTCCAAGACAGAAACCTGAAAAGGTTAAGAGTTCAGATTGAATACAAACAACAAGGTTTCTGCACTACAGAGCAATGGGGAGTTTAAAATTATGAAGCTCCAAAGAACGACAATGAAAACTCGCTGCTGTGGCACAAAGTTGCTCTACCTGGGCTTTGCTGTCCTCCAGCTGGGCCTCCATGTCAGACATCTGAGATTGGTTGTGAGCTAGCTGAGCCTCCAGTGACTCTATGGTTCCCTTCAGATCCTCCACCTGACCGTCAAACAAGTTCCTGACCGTCTCATTGTCCTCCAGGTCCATTTGCAGCATCTCCAGCTGCACCTTAATAAGAAGAATTACACAAATACAGCAATGTATTCCCTCCCTAAAAATAGAACACTTGCACTACATATAATAAGATTGTTGGCGTGCAAAGGTAAAGACATGACCAGCAATTAACAGGAAACCAACCTTGATTTTGTTCATGGAAACCATTTTCTCCTTCAGAAGGTCTGACGCTTTGGCCTGCTCTGCCTCAGCTTTATTCAGCTTCTCCTTCAGGCTTTTTATTGTGTCGTCTCTCTCCTCCAAGCCGCGGGATGCTGCCGACAGAGTCGTCTTCATGGTCTTGATCTCCTCCCGTCGAGAACTTAATTCTGTTTTAGCAGCAGTCACAGATTTTTTGGCGGCTTCAAGCTTCTCTTGGAGCGTCTTCTCTTTGATAAGGAAATTTTCAACATCCAAAGCGTGACTCTCTTGGTCTTTGTTAGTCTTCTCTGTGAGCTTGTGAACTTCTTTCTCGAGTGTTAAGATCAGATTGACTTTCTCAGTAAGGGTGTTCTCCAAATTGCTCTTGATTTCAATAGTGGAGGAAAGACTCTTCTCAAGAGCTTCTAGGTGCTTATTGAAGTCTGCATTGGACTGGCTGACCAAGGCCAGTTCATTCTCCAAGACTGGAATCTTCTCTGCAGCGTCTGTGCTTGCTGTTACCTTCTCTTCCAATGAAGATATCTGCTCCAGAAGGACGTTTATGTTCTCAGTGTGAGCTTGCTGTAGGTTCTTGATAAAACATAGATTCAAGTTAAACAGCATGATATACACACTAAAAGACAATATGCAAAACTACTGAAACAATTGATTATTTGGAGAAATATTTTACCTCAGCTTCTTTCTTTGTCTCTAGAACTGCTTTTTCGAGTTCATCCTTTTGTTTCTCCAGGGACAGAATGTGAGCCTCAGCCTCTCTGAACTGCTTCTCCTGCTCTTCGGAGTGGCTCTGCAGATCCTTCAGTTTGTCCTCCAGCCTTTTAAGTTCTTCTGTTTTCTTATCATGGAACTTTTTGTGCTCCTCTTCATTGTCTGACAGCGTATTTATTTGTTTCTGCAGCTCAGCTGCTAGTTGCTCCTGGACCTTTAGGAACTGATCCGCTGAACTGACCTGAATACAAACAGAACCACTATAACTTTCAATGGTTCCGGTCAAAGTAAGGAATAATACCCAATAAGATTATAAAAGCAGATTAGATCAAAACCGTCATACAAAAGAATATTCTAGTGCCAGATATAGCATTGATAAATAAGACTCATATAAAAGCAAAGTTAATAATGTACTCATTGGTCACAAGATCATTGTTTTGATTACAATATACAAACAATAGTTACTGATGCAGAACTGTATAACACACCTGGTTTTTGGTGAGCAGCAGCTCTTGCTTAGTCTCCTCCAACTGAAGCATCAGCTGCTCATTCTCTTGAGCCTTTGCTGAAACGCTCTCCTCGCACTGCATCAGCAGGGCAGCCTTCTCCTCCGACAACCTGGGGGAATTCAGGCAAAAAGAGCAAATTCACGTCAAACTTCTCTATCTTAAAGAAACAAAAGCTTCCAGAAGAATTTTATTGTGGCTGTGTTGCATGTTGCAAAGTGAGTCTCAACTAACATTCAACCCTATGAGGTTTGCTGCTACATAAAAAAAAAAAAAAAAGCCACCTGGCAGTTTGCTCGTCCTGCTGTGCAGTGGCTTGAGCGAGGCTCTCCCTCAGCTGGCTGGTCTCCGTTTGGCCCAACTCGATGAGCTGGTCTTTGGAGCGCGCCAGGTCGCAGGCAGCCTGGTGCTCGCCCTGCAGCTCAACGCTGGTCCTCTCAGCCTGCTCCGCTCGAGTCATTTCCCTTTGCAACTGCAGCTCCAGACTTTTCACCTAGTTCAATTAAAGAATAGGTGCCAGGCCAAGTTTAAATCAATGGCTATTCATTGCATTGCTAATAAACAACATGCACAAAAAATACAATAAATCACCTTTGCTTCGAGCTGAACCACTTGTACGGCAACATTCTCCAAGTCTTTAATGTTCTTCTGTCCGGCCTCAGAGAATTTAGACTGGAGCTGGTTGTACTGATGCTCCCTCTCTTCCAGCTCTGTGCTCTTGTTGAGAAGTTCTCCTTTTAATGAATCAATGTGGGCAGACATGCTGGCCTTGTCTCCCTCTGCGCTCAAGAGCTGCTTCTACAATGGCAAGTAGAAATGCATCAGCCCAAATAATCAATAGCAAGAACACAACAAATGCTACAACGCACTTGGCCACACGCAAAATAGCCCTCACAGACTTTGTACCACTTAAGTCGCTATTATAAACAAATCATTTGTGGATTCAAAGAAAGCCTTAAATTAAAAAAGTTCAGTATGCAAGCTCAAATTTACCCTTATCCATAATTCAAGTGAATATGTTGGGAGCCGCAGCCACCTACCGTTACGTTATCATTAGCCTCATTCAGAGAGACGAGGCTGTTCTCCAAGTGGCCAATTTTGTCAGTGAGGCGTTTCTGCACAGCCTCGGTTTCATTAATCAGCGTCTCCTTTTCCTTCTTCCACTCCAGCAGAGCTTCATGTTCCTGTTTCAGTGTCTCACTCTCAGCCTGACTCGCGGCAAGATTGGATTTCAGCTCTTGGCTCTCGTTCTCTTTCACTGTCAACCTGTTAGTCAGCTTTTCTGCATCTTGCTTCAGCTTCTGCAGTTCACTCTGGTATCTAGAATGTGATACATACATTCACAATAAATAGAAAAACGATTTGAATACGATACTACATTACGATTTTTACTTTTTCCTCAGTGTGAGTGAACAATGGGCGTCTGCTCACCTGTCATTGTTGGCCTCAGCATCAGAAACGGTCTTCTTCAAGCGTTCCAGCTCCTGGGACGAAGCCCGAGTTTGCTGCTCCAGTTTAGTCTGAAGTCTCTTCAGCTCATCCGCCTGTCCTTCTGATTTTGCTGGAGAGAAAATAATTGATGATAAATAATTAGAATTAATAAATAATTGTCCAGAATGTCTGGTGTCACTGCTAGTCCTACAACTAATTTACCTTTAAGGTCATCTAGTGATCCCTGGGTGCGTTTGAAGATCTGGTCTGCGTTCTTCTTCTCATCCTGCAGCTGAATCAGACACCTGCTACTCTGGTCCAGCTGCACAGACACCATGTTCTTCTCTGTCTGCAGCTCCTGTAGAAAAATATAAAATGACAGATGAGTAGCTGTGGGAGGGCACTGTTTGATTAAAGGAAATCTCAACATTAAGTCTGAAAATGGAGTATCCACCGTCGTGAATGCAAAGAAACCACACCTCCATTTTCTTGCGGAGGTCCTGCTCTTTGGTCTGGCTGGCTTGTAGGCTCTGCTCTGACCTCAGCAGCTTCCGTTTCTGCTCCTCTACCTCCTTCTCCATCTGACTCTTCTGCATGCACATCTGGAGAGAAGCAACAGGGAAGGAAAAGTTAAGATGAGAAGGGGGATGTACATACGGGAGCAAAAAGTGAGAAGTGTGTCACAAATGCCAAGTACCTTATGCCTTTAAACACAGTTTGAAGTACTATTGAATATCAACGTTCAGCAAATGTTAGCTCCAAAATAATGGTCAGTGTTTTCAGCTTTGTGGGAAGAATGCCTTAAATTCAAACAGATCTTGAACTGTATTGTACTCTTCTCAAACTATATCTGGATCTGTGAACATAGTGTCAGCAGGGACATAATCGCCCAAACTATTAAACGGTAGAAAATTATTTCAGCTGAACAACATGACGAAAAAAAAATAACTCGGGGACAGTGACGATTCAGCGAGTAGATTCAGGAGCAATAGAGCGATCCCACACAGGTACCTTCTCCGTGTCCATCTGCAGTACATTGTGGTCTTTTTTGGCCTGTTGAATCTCTTGTGTCAGCTTGGTTCTGGTCTGGTTCAGCTGCTGTTCCAAAGCCTGGAGAGAAGTCTGCAGCTGGGCCAGCTCCTGCATAAAATGATTAAAATATTAAAAAGCTGTTTTAACCAAATTAAATAATATTTATGTCGCCAAATAATGGCACCTTTTGACTGTTTCTCTCTTGGTCCTTGAGTTTTTGCTCCTGGGCTCTTTTGCAGCTCTCAGCGTTGTGCCTCTGACAGCTCATCTCCTCCGAGACCTGCTTCAGCTTCTGCTCCATTGATGAACACTGGGAACCATAAAACAGAATGGCTGTCATCAAATGTCATGATTTTGCAGTTTGCCTTCTTTAAAAAATGGATCTTGTTTCTATAAATGATCTGTGAACCAATGGTGGTACCTTAGCCACCGCCTGCTGCTGTTGGTTTGTGGCCTGGCTCAGCTCGTGGCTGGTCCTGGCCAGGTCTCTGTCCCGTTCAGTCAGCTCTTTGCGGGCCTGGTTCAGTTGAGTTTGTAGGTCCTGAAGCCTGGAAGTGTGGCAACGAATTTCCTTCTCCTGAGTGGCCAGACTCTTTTCCAGCTCTGACACACGGCCACGCAGCTCTGATGGTGAAATGGTAAACACTTAAATGCTGAGGAAGAACATAATCAGGATATTTGGCTCAAAAAAGAGCCAAATATATTTCTTAAGTGGCAGTAAATGTGGAAAAATTATAAAAGACTCCCTACATTTCACAGGAAAGATACAAAACACATTGTAACTCTGAGCTGTGAATTTCAAAAACAGGCTGTGAACAGTCCACCTTGGTTGATGGACTTCAGCTGGTCCATCTGATGGGAGGATCCACATGGACTCTGCGCTGCTCTAGAAGAGCTCATCCGTTGGCTGCTTCTAATGGGCGTCTCCTCATGGGATTCCCATAGGGACGTTCCCCGCCTCTTCAGAGGTGTTTCCATCGCATCTCGAGACTGGCAACTGAGGGCCTGATCCGGTGGCTGCCATGGGAAAATGGAAGATCCAGCTTGGCGGGCAGCAATGTCTTTGCTGCTTACGGTCACTGAGGAGTTATTCAACAGCTAAGAAAAAGAAAATTTGAGTCAGGTCAACCACAACAAAAGAAACAAACCCACATAATAAAGTGATGTGCTTACCTTGACCTGCAGGACTTTGAGCTCAGTCTCCAGCCTTTTCCTTCCTTCTACCTCCTGGTGGTATTTCTCCTGAAGCTCATCTAGCCTATTATCTATAGAACACAATCATCATGTTATGCCAAGCAGACGAACTCCAGCAGAGTAGCTTAGACAAATATGTAGCTTTAGCTTAAATACAAATATACAATATATAGAGCAGGAACTTGAGACACAGGTTAGAAACCAAATGATATACCCTGCTCTCTGCAGGCTGGGACAGAGGCTGGGGTAGAGAAGGTTTTCTGTGGAGTAGTGTAGGGCTGTAGCTCAGAGGAGGAGGCTGACAAGGAAGAAGAGCCTGCGGACTGTGAACGATCCAATTCACTTTTGTACCTGAGCAGATGGAAACAGAGAAAGGCGTTGTTCCATTAGGTCAAATGGTTTATAATATCCATTCAGACTCATGACTTGGTATTTAAAGAAACAACTGAGACAAACAAAGATCAAGTCCCAGTGCCAGTATAAATACGCCCTCTCTACTCACAGAAAAATGCCTAGCAACTGACACAAACTCACTTTTTCAGCTCCTGCTCCAGTCGCTCCATGGTCTTCCTACAGGAATTAAGTTGACCGTCCAGATAGCAGACCTGGGTTTAAGGAATCTTTTTAGTCATGGTTTATTACAGTTTTTTAAACCTTTCTAAACATTTGAGCTTCAAAATGTTTTGTTTGCTTCATAAATCTGTCAAATATGAATATTGGCTGTTAATTATCAGTGGAATGATAACTTTGACCCCTCGTATTCATCGATTCAATGAAATTCCAACAAAAGAGTCTCAAATTGCAGAAGACTTTCCCCCACAAATCAGTAACTCACCTGCTGTTCTTTGACTCCAAGATCGTGCACAGCCTTTTGACGGGCTTTCTCCAGAGAGTCACAGGACTCTACCAAAGACTGGCTCTCTCTTTTCAGAGCAGCGGTCTCAGTACGATCACTGTCCGCCTGGGGAGAGTCACACGGATAACTAATAAATACATTTTCATAACAATTTCAACAAAAAAAAAGGTTATTCCTGTGTTCTTTCTAGTATAATTAAATCAAGTTGAGACAATGCAATGGTAATTTCCCTTAAAAACGGACCTTTTGTTTCTGTTTTTGCAGGGCGGCCTCTAAGGAGTCCAGCTGAAACTGTTTCTGGTTCCTGTCCTTCTTCAGTTTGTCTAACTGAACTTCCATCTCCTGGATCTTCTGCAGAGCTTTGCCTGGAAGTCCATCCTTCCACTCCTCCACCGCCCAGCTCATGGTTTATAACCTGACTGGAAAGATATCAATAATATATATAAAAGGGCATATATTTCAATATGCAAACTGACTGAAAAACTGGTTAATGACAATGAAATGTCCGCCGTGAATTACTTAAAACGGGAATGTCACTGCTGTTCTGTGGGCTTTACCATGCGATGAGAACACATGTTTATCCCAACAGCACAGTACTGACCACTGCACAGGGTTATTTAATGACGTTGTACTTCTGCTTCGGTTCTACGACCAGATTCAACTAACGTGAACTACGTCCTTGTAATAATGTGATTGATTAACGATAACAAGAACACGTCCATAAGACGTAACTTTTTCATGTCACCTCGGCTGTAAAAAGAAGGTACCACACCTTAACAGTTCCACTGTTATTAAACGTTATATTTCAGCAACGTGGGGGCATTGTGAAGTTAGCAAATGTCAGTTAGCAAGCGTTAGCTAACTTAACGGTACAGTTAACCGTGGCTAAAGTAACGTTATCACCACACTAAAAGACGTGTCGGTAACTTTGACGCCAGATAAACATACGTCCGAGATTACCCGACGCATGTAGCGTTCATTTGAAGAGCAGACGTTCACTTTAACATTACGTTAAACATCTGCTGCGATGAACACGGTTTTAGCAAACTTGTCAGCAAAAAAAAAACAATTAACGGCGGGATGTAACAAAATGTCTTGTGAAAGCAACCGTGGTAGCTATAAAAAAAAAAATTAAAAAATCGCAAGAGACTGAAAGACTAAAATATCCAAACTTACTTTGGGCGCGATGCTTCCTATCACATACACAAACTGTTTAGGTTTTTTCTCGTTGAAAATTCAAACTCCACAGCTCTATGCCCATTGGCTACTTCATATGACGTCGATCATGCGACGCACACGATTGGTTTACTTGCGGTAATCCCAGGGCCACCTTGTGGTCTGGCTTTGTAACTACTCATTCTCAATTTACAAACTGACATCCGATTGCGTGGTAAAGAGATGACAAATCTGTTTCATAGAAGGTCGATTGTTTAATGAATTGGTGTATTGACTAGATTGTGTCCACAGATTCGCATTTCAATGTAGACCCCAACAGAGCAAACCTCTACCATGGGTCACTGTCAATAGCGTATGGAAAGAATATGGAGACAACTAACAGAAATAGTGGTGGTACAGAAACATTTATAGCACAGGAACAGAATTTTATTTGTGTATTTATAAAGGAAAATGCAATGCTACCAATTATTTAGTTCCACTGATATGTTACAGAAATAACCAGAGGCTCAAATTATAGTTTGTGCATTCCAATAGAATAAAACCCATGCCTGATTAAGTAACAGCTCATTAAAGACAAAGAAATGCGAACACATCTGCATGGCCATTCACTTTTTATATTTTATATGTTTAGCATGTTTGTTTTAACCCTTATGCCACATGTTCTCTTTCACAAAGTCACAGGAATTTGGATGTTTTAAAGAGTCCAGCCAGAAAATAAATAAAGCACTCAAAAAACATGTTGTATGGCTTCTGCAAACCATGCGACAAACCCTCTTTTAAAATGTCTTTCCTTTGTAAAAACATACAGTAATTTGGAATTATCCTGACAAAGCTGTCAGACACACTTTCTACACACATTTTTGTAAGTGACGAGAGTCACCCATGCATGAGTTGCTACAAATATGACCGCAGGTAAGTCAATACAATGGGCTACTTTTACCCCTCCGTAACCCACATCAATGTGGTGCATGTAATTGCATCCACAGTAAACAAGAGGGAGAAGCCACCTCCTCAGGATCTTGATTCAGACATCATTACTTACTAAAAAAGTGGCCGTGTTGGAACATTTGCTCTATATTACAATTTAAACAGGAAGTTAAATAATAGTGGCAGCAAAACAGATTAGAGGAAGATGAATTCCTTGTTGTTGGTAATAAATTTAACTGTGAATCACTGAATAATAATATTCTGTCAGCCGCTCTGCTTAAGCTATTTCATTCCCAGGGTTACAACTACCTGGATTTGAAACACTGCAAAAAGGTAGAATAATGTATCTCAAGAGAAAAAGGCAACAAAAGCTACAGTGTTGAGCCTTTTTCCTGAGAGCATGAAAGCTCTTATCCAGGATCATTGGTCAGCTCACAGTACCAAAGCCTTCACTGTGACTCAGCATTTACTCTGGCCTCAGATCAGCACCCCTGTTTTAGGATACACTGAATAGAGAAGTCGGTCAAACCCATGGTCCCTTTGGTCAACAAACCTCATAGACATGAACAAATCTCAAACATAAACAGGCCTCATTTTCTCAGATTCTTTAAAAACACACATACTGTAAGACAAGCCAAAAAAACAAATGGTTACTCATTCCAGAGAAGTTCATTTCTCTGATGCATCGTCATTCACGCTTTTTAATGACCGTTTAAACCATAATTATTGAACCAGAAACTGTTTGATTTGAATGAAAATGCATTAACCTGGAAAAGGTAGGAGTGCCCTTCAAATCAACAACTCACCAGTTTGTAGTAAAACTCATTGAACAACTGATCTGAGGCCCAACCAAGCAGCTATAACTGGTTGGTTATAGCTAAATTCATTTAGGGAAGAAAAACATTCTACATCAGAAAATTTATTTTACGCAGCTGTAAAATGAAAGCTTTGTTTTCTTCAAAAGACTGTTACAGTTTTTAGTTTATCTATTAACGTGATCCTTTGAGTGTTCAATGAGATTTGTAAACTCACAGAAAGTATTCTGGTCCTTTGTTTTGCAAAAAAAAAAAAAAAAAAAACTTGTCTGCTAACTTGTTTGCTTTTAAAACAAGGTTTGGAACCGGTACAAAACGTGGTCCTCCTCAGCAACACTAAGTAGACATAGAAAAAGAAACACTGCCCTCACAGAGTAAAGGGGTGGGCAATGAACAAGCGGAGGCCAACACGATGCAAGGCATGCAGTTGTGACATTTGGAGTCTCCTCAATCCAGTGCTCCTCATAAATTCTCCCTTTTCACTCTTTTTGCACCTCCTGCCGCCCGTCGTTTACTTCTGCTCCTCAATTTCTCGTTTGACTTCTGCTACATAATAGTGATCCTTCCCGTGAGCCACCTCCATGATGGCCACTGCCTAAAAACACAAACAAAATCCATTTAAAAAAAAAAATTTAGGAGTTAGTTCTTTGGATGCAAATGTGGTTTTTCCCAACACATGACAAGAAAAGGTTATCCAGCTGTTCTGTAGGTTTGAGAAAGCAACTGACTCTCTACGTACTGTGCACTGAACCTGACTCAAGCTGCCTTTTACAGATCACTTATCACCCAATAACAATTTATTCCCAGCGTACACTATTCTCTGCCTTCACTTTGTCACTTATTAATATCACAACTGGCCAGATGACGGCAAACTTACTTTTTTCAAAGCTTTGACTCCTTGTTTCTTCTTCTCCAGCCCCAGATACAGACGTCCCAGTTTCAGATACATAGACGCCACATTCAGAGAGAAGGCTGGGTAGTGAACACTATGAAGAGAAAGTAATTCATTCAACACATGGGCACACACAATGGGCTTTTTCCTGTAGTGCTACAATATTAAAAATAGGCTTGGCTGTAAAGTAAAAAATAGGATGTGGGAGAGTGTGAGTGTACTGGACTATGTAGGGAAAATATATTGAATGAGAGCGAGTGCACTGTATGACATGTTGTAGCGGGAAGGTGCAAAGGGCTGCGTGTGAAATACGCTATACTGCATTTTGTAAATATTGAAGCCAACGAAACGAAAAAGATTATTCTGAGCAGCAAAGTACTGGTCGAGCCAATTTATACTAATTTATATACTAAAATAGGAATTAAAATCCTTAATCTTACAATAACTTAACTTTTCCACCTTCATGCTTGGATTGATGGTCTGACAATTAATGCTGCTACAACTGATCGACTGCACTTGATGATGATGATCTACTGTAACTACTGCAGACTGAATGGATCAATTCACCTGTATGGCTGAATGATCTTCTCTCCGTAGCTCATAGCTCCGTCCCAGTCTTGCATGTAGAGACAGACGCCCATGGCCTGATACATCATGTGCAGCATGTATACATTGGTGTCTGCAAATATAGCTCCCATCTTCTCCAGGCTCAGCTCACATATCTCCAGCAGCTCACTGGGGGGTGCCAGAGAGTCAAGGAATAACAGCACAAACTTTGTGGCAAAACAAGAGGATGGGAAGTGAAAGTTTGTCCGTAATAAAGATGGACAAAGTAAGAAATAACACAAGTATAAACAGAGGCAGAGGATATTCTTGTAGTGTTTGGCTCTGCGGAACTCCTCGATGACATTCTTGGCATAAAGGACCATAGCTCGGACTTCCTCTTGTTTTGGTGGAGAGCTCAGCTTCCGGATCTCCATTTTAGCTTTGTCCTAGAAAGATAGAGTAAGGAAGGACATATGGAAAAGTTGCACAGTAACATAAAAAGATACTCTTAAGCATGAAGAGAGCCGCGTGAAAATGATTGCGGTTAGACCAAGCACATAGTACTAAATGTGTTGGCACAGGTCTGTTATTATTTCATGTCAGAAGATACTCTGGGGAATAGAAAATAAGTTCCATGTGGCCATCTTACACCTAAAGCCGGTTTGGGATTAAAAAACAGCACTTAAGTTTACTGAATACATACATTAAACGATTGCTTTAACAGATGAACAACGTCAACATTCAAGCTCTCATATGTTGATGAATCATTCTAGAATTATCAACAGATGTGTGCCTCCCTTAACGGTCATGGTGCAGTTCATATCGAAAAGGTCAACACTTCATCATTTTATCCCATTAGTCATTAGTGTGAAATTGCCAACATTTGCATATTAATTCCCGTTTCAATTCAAGTCACAGTGGCCTTTTACCACTTTACCACTTACATCTAATCAGCTCATGGTTGTATCCAAGTGGACAATGTACCAAATTTCAAGAAGATAAAACATTTGATTGAATATTTCTCACATCAACAAGCTTCAGAGAGACAAGCCAACAGTACCTTAGACCTGGAGGTGCACTCAGTGCACTGGCATGTGAAGAAGTAGGAATCTAACAACCTCTCTTTCCTGTCCTCCGTTGGATAGAGTAGGTCTATGTAGCTGTTAAAGATCTAAAGAGAGGGGGGGTGGGGGGAGGTTATAATTTGACAATGAAAATAACTTGATTGAGTCAAGTGATTACGTACCTCATCTCCAGGGTTTATCTCTAGGACCGCTCTGACCTCAGCCACTGTGCCTTTATAGGTCACTATCACATTAGGACTGCAGCTGTGATTCATCAGCGCTACGCTGGAAGGAGGTTAAAGCAAAGATTAAAATGATTATTTTGAAAGGATAGAATTGTGATAAAAGCACAAGCAGCTTTATGATGTTAGGACCGTACACAGGTAAACAGTGAGAGAGCAAAGGTTCCCCGAGGGGGAGACAGAGGACAGAAGAGTATCATTTAAGGAAGCAGCCAGAGAACGATCATTTGTAACATGTAGACAAATACTGTAATATCCAACTTAATCGGTAGAGTACAATACACCGCTGAATGGGAGGAACAATGTCTTGACGTGGAATACTTACTCTGGAAAAACAGCTGATCCCAGATGGGACAGCTCTTCGTCTTCTATGGTGAAACCATTACAGTTAACCTGGAGACACATTGAAAACATTGAGGGCCATCACAGAGAGCGGCACGATGAGTAATCTGATTACAGCAGGCACAGCCCTCCACTAGCATATGCTGGAACACCCCCCTCCCCCAATGAGCTGGAGGAGGGAATCCGCTCGCGAGTTTAAATGTAGCTGTGAGTTTGAAGCCAACCAGGCGGTTTGTGTAGGTTGGAGCAGAAAGGGGCATCAGAGCGACCACCGTGGAGTTAAACAGACAGCACTGGTGGGTTTTGTGTGATACAGTTCCTCCTTCTGGCTCAACATCTTCTACTACATGTGAGGGGAAGATGTGAGTACACAACAACACGTTAAGCAAAAATCTGAATCAGCAGAGTGCCCATAAGCAAAGTGTATTTGCACACTGTGTGTCTAAATCCTTTGTAGTGAAAACATGCAAACTTTTCCTTCCCCAATCACACTAAAGGAAGGGAACGCACACAACCTCATGTCCTAGGAAGGCAAAGTATTTTTATCTCCACATGAGGGACGTGGTGTCCAGTTTTACCTGTGCAAAAAGCTCAATGAGAGCCTGTTGGTCAGGAAGGTCACTAATGTGCCTGGAGTAGAAGTGGTGCAGCGCTGCTATGTCGGCCTGGTTCATCTCGTCCTTCTCACTGTCCATCTTATCTAAATCTGGAAAGGGCGATCAAAGACGGACAGTAAAAGTATAAGAGACAATAAATACAAACAGAATGGAGAAAAAAAATGAAAAAAACAAAATAGAGGGCCTAGAAAGTTGTAGTTGTATTGAACACGGGAGCCTTTTTAGTGGGGACACTAAGCAGACTTAACATTTTTGAATTTGTGTTTGAAGTACTGCTTCCATTTCAGAGAATATAGGAATTACTAAAAGGGAAAATGAAATAATTTAAAAAATAAAAGAGGTATCCAAGCGATAAAACATGAAGTTTACTTTTCATCCAGAATGATATATCAGTACGTTTCTGGTTGTTGCCTCATAGAAGAACCATTCAGTGTTTGCAGCAGGTGTAGAATATACCACTGCTCTAAGCCATGTGTCATTGTCTCACACACACACACACACACACACACACACACACACACACACACACACACACACACACAGCGGACCAGGCAGCAGCTGGTCCCTGCTTTTGTGCGCATGAGAAACAGGTGTGACGGTTGCTTCTGTGACAATCCTCTGATGACACACGTAACGCCGCAACAAGCACTCAAACTAAACGATACTACTAAAAAGGAGCAGAGAACTGAATTAGTGGGGACCTGCACGGGGCGGACTGGTTTTGCGTGTCTCGACAAATACGCTCTGTTATAAACTCGCAGTGTGTGAGAATGCGGTACATCTCATCTCATAATGGGCCAGTGTCGAGGTCCCTTATCACACTGGCCTGACAGCACAAGTACCTGCAGTAAAAATGTTAACACGTAGAGCTTCTCATTGCAACCAGTCTCCCAGTGAAGAGGGTTGAGTGCATTGCCCAAGGGCACAGAGGCAGCAGTTTTTAAACAGAACATGAAATTACAGCACCCAGAATCTAGGGATTTAAATCCCAGAGCTCTGCAAACTTTGAGTGAATAAAAAGAGACAGAATCAGGACCGGAGGCTACAGCGGAGGGTATTAATAGAATCGCAGCTAAAACCGCACAGACACAGAGAAATCTCACACTTAAACTCAAAATGCACACAAATGTAACTAAACATACATCTACTTACGGGACTCAAACTCTGTGAGCAGAAGCAGCCTTTCTGAAGGAGTCCGCTCTGTTGTGACTTTCTGCAACACAAGAGTCCCTTTAGAAGAAAAAAGCTCAGTCGCCGGAGCAAAATACTAATTAACCCGAGTTTGGTTTTCTTTATTGTAGCCAATGGTTTTATTAAAGACCTTCAGGCCAGGTCATTAGATCACACGGCAGCTGCTGAGCATTAACTGCATGACTGGCTCCAGGAGCGACGTGTTCACACTGCTGAAGTACACTTTAATATAATAACCTTCTAAACTGAAGGACAAAGCCAAAACATTACACCCATGAAGCTCCTATGGGAATGCATAACAGAGGTGGAGCTCATAAAATGAACTCCTTATCAGGCCAGACACTTATATTATTTGACTCTTTATCTTCCTTCAAATTTGTTTAAATGTATTAAACATGAGGTTAACCCTTTTTTTGTCGCTTTCTAACACAGAATGCTTGAAAACATTTACCTGTTTCATGAGGATTCGAGCCACAAGTCTGACCGTCTCGGAGGGACACCAGTTTTCCCCATAAGCACACATAGCTACACACTCCAGCTTATGCATGGGCCAATCGCCTCTCTGTATGAATACACACAAACACAAAACAAGACAAATATTTACTGTTTCCAAAGGTTCCGATTTTACACAAAGTGATCCCATTCCGCAGAAGAGTGCAAAGAATGTGAGAAGACACAATAGATAACCCATTATTTCATTATCACAAATGTGTATATCAAATCCTTTAGAAATGATTGCCACTTGTACCCAAATCTATTTATGTTTCTCACGCACAGGCTCTTTGTTGTTTGATTTGAAAAACGCAGGAATAAGATCCGATGGTCCACTTACTCACGCACCGAACACTTACCTGACAGTCGATATCACAGTAGTACGCCTGCTTACATTTGCCACACTTCGAAAGGTCTTCTCTCCTGTAATGACATGAAGACACAACAGGGTCCTCCATTACAGCTGGGATCAGTTGACAGGTGTAACATTTGGTTGGATACAAAAGTATTCGCCTTCATGAAATAACAGGCTGTACATCGTCTATAGAAACCTCTTTACTTGATGCTGTTCACTTAATTGACCCAAGACTTAGTTCCAAACAATACTGACATAAGTCATGTCTCACTGTATTTAGATACTCAGTATATTCATTGTTGAACTACTAGTGAATGACACATTCTTTACGGTCCGAACGCACAAATGCGCGACTTCCTCTCCACCCAATACACCAGCAGCCTGGCCTTCTCTTCTCGGGGCTCCTCCTCTCTTTGGACACATGGACAACTATAATTAGCAGCCTAACCTTTTACTGCTCTGAGAAGCCTCAACAGCAGCGTAGGTAGGGGGCATGAGTGACCTTTTAAATGAGCAAAATACCTGTGTAATGTCACAATTACATTTAGAAAAAGTGTACAAATTCATAGTTCAATTCATCACTTCGTAAGTACTACCATATTATGCGACTTTATACGGTTACTTCTCTGTAGCTGGCTCTATGTTGTCTTCATACTCCGTTTCCATGCATTCATAACTGACCATTTGCATTGCAGCTTCTGTTTCTTAATACAACATATAACGCAACAAATTACAAAATGTTAATGTAGGTTGAGATAAACAGTACACAGTAAATCAACTATCTTCAGGAACCCTAATACATCAATCTTGATAACTCTGCAACCAATGATTTGAAAACTTGTCACAGACTGTTATTATTTTTAAATAAGTAAAGATATGGAGGCTTCTTCATCCACGATGACAGTGAGCAGCCTGAGACCGCATGCTAGCGGTATAAATAGAGCCGGGAGGCTGCAGGAGAGCAGGTTGCTCTGTGAGCACCGGCCGGGCCGCTCTGACGCTGCAGCGGGACACGCGGGACGTGCACGCGACCCATCGCGACGTCCGTGCGGAGGGTTCACAAGCTAACCTTTAGCTCATTTAGGAGGCTGCGACCGGACCCGTCGCTACAATACGTACAAATTAAAACCACACTGGGCCGGAGACACCACCAGTGTCACGTGTGGTGTTTTGGTCCCAGCGGCCTCCCTGGGGGAGAGAAGGGGGAGAGGGGGGAGAGAGGGGTGCAAGAGCTCACCTGGTAAAGCAGTACTCGCAGTGCGCTGCCCTCTCGTTCACGGTTAACACGTACGAGTAGGCAGGGCAGGCGAACACCAGCTCCCCCGGCGAGAAGTGCCTCACCGCCCGCAGGCCTCTGCCGCTGCCCGGGCTCAGGAACCGCTCCGTGCCCTCGACTCCTTCGTTCGTCATGGTTTGCTGTCCCGTTCACGATTCTTTTCCTTTTTTTCTCCTGCAGCACCTGAGTCCTCTGCTGGGTGCCGCTGAAGCTTCTTTCCTGAGTCTCTCTCTCTCTCTCTCTCTCTCGCCCCACGTCTTCTTCTCCGGTCCCCTTCGTCCGGGGTGGGTGGGAGGGAGGGGGGGGGGGGGGGGGGTGGAGGGGAGCTCTCATCGCCCCCTGCTGGAGAGGCGACTACGCGGTCGAGATGCGACAAGTGAAATACAGAGTATAGAGGGAATGTAGGCCTGCTGAGGACTGTCGGTGGAATTAAGTAAATGCACTGGGACGATTATACACAATTAAAAGCTCTGCAATAAAAGTCCTGCTTAAGTATTATAAGAAATGTACTTATGGTATAAAAGGCAGGTATTGTGCAGTAAAATTGTGCCTCTCCACTATTGTATATGGTGGGTCTATAGTAATATTCTGCTTGCATTGATGTTGCATTTTACTGCTGTAGATATTTGCAGCAGAAGATTGAGTTAATTTGAACCTCTATAACATATAACATTGCGCCGTTTTCTAGAGTGTGTCCCTTCTAATTGGACGTCACCAGTCCTCTCTTTGATGTTGTGATTCTCTATTGTCTTGTTTTACCTGGGATGATTGTCTGCTCAATATTGTAAATTGAAAATTTGTACAAAAAGGTCCTTGCCAGTCAAACAAGGTCGTTTACGGTGTATTTTAGAGTACGAACGTAGAAGAATTATTGTCAGGCAGATAGTTGAGTACTTTTAGCCTGGGGCTATCTTCTGAGTTTAGGTAAGAATGGGTGTCAATTAGAAAACCACTTGCATAACCCCAAAAGTGGTGATGCTCCACAAATGCATTCCTGTGCAACCGAAACAGACCTACAGGAACGTCGATAGATCCTGTGGGTTTGTTTGTGAGAGCTCACAATAGATACCGTACTGTATAAAATCACAAATCGACCACTGAAAAGGAACAAAATACTTGACACGGTTCGTTTTTTTAATATATATATATATATATAAATGCATTTATTTAAGTTAATCATTTTTCCTAATTCAAAAGATCAATTTCCGCAGCATCTATAAAACGGGACATTTAGAAGCGCTGTACAGTCTGACAACAAAACTAGGAACTGCAGCTGAGTACACGGTGTATATATGTACATACTGTACACACACTCACACACACACTGATGTAGGTATATACAAAAATATACACTTTTACACGTGTGACCCCCTCGTGCCATACCCCACCCATCGCCTAATGAAGTAATTCTCCACTTAGAAAACACATTACCCCTTGAAAACATTGATTACCATTTCACCCTTTAATCTGTCTTTACTGGTTGATGAGACGTGTCCAGTATTTTGTCGCATTGCCAAGTAACGTCCCTCTCGCGCCGTGACTCACACATTACGCTGCAGTCAATTATAGCGAGAGATGGAGGCGCTGAAGCCGTCCTGAGCAGGATGTCTCAACAGGGCTCTACGCATATCAGAGAGGGCTTTTCTGTTAATCCTAAAAGGGGATTTAAGGTGAGCTGACGTACCTCTTGTTAGGACAAGCCGTGACATAACTCTACTCCTCGTTTGAGGGGGAAGCTGAGAGAACACCGAGCTTGACCTTTACACATAATTTCATGTTAAAGTCCATCAATATAAGCAATTTTTTTTCACTGAAAAAACAAAACACAATGAGTATGAATAAAGTCCTACCAGCTCAGTGCTGCTGAAGATGCCGTAGATAAAGAGGACAGCGCAGCAGCTAAGATATGTCCCGGCATGTCAATTAGTCTAACAAGACTGGCAAGAAGGAAGAAATACCCAACATGTACCATCCACAAATGTGCAACGAGTTCTCTGCGTCTCATTGTTTTATCCGTCTTGTTCTTCCTCACACAGAGAAAAGCAGGAAGGAAAACTTTGGCACACTGTGCTAAAGATGTAAACATATGATCCTCATCCAATCAAAATGAGGCATTTTCTCTACCCATGATATAGAAATAATACAAATTAAAATAACAATCTCTTCAACGTCACTAGAATAAGATTTTTTAAAAATGAAAGGCCTTCAATAACATATCTGAACATTTGCAGCAGACAGCCTTCCCGTGGTCGCTCAGGTGCAGTTTGGTTCTCCTGCCTGCTCAGTTTGTATTGCAGGTTTACAGCATATTGACAAAAAAAAATTATTACGACCAAAGGAAATGTCAAACTCTTCAGAACTACATCAGAACTGTACTACATTGAGTCGGTCTTTCTTTCCTGTTAGGTTTCCCAACCGTAAGTGCCACACTAGAGGGCGCCATACACCACAAAACAAAAAACGACAGCGACAAGAGCCAGATCCCTGGAAAAAGACCTTCTGGTCTATGAAGCTCTCAAGAACATTTAAGCATCAACATTTGAAGACAAAAGTTTATACTTGTGAGAAAAAAAAATAAAGTTTTTGATGTTAAAGTTAGGAGACCATTTTTACGTATGGACCCTATTAAAGACCTGACAAACTCTTAAACATATCAAGGCAATGTAATGGAATAATTAAAAAAAAATAAACGTACCTAAACCCAATATCCGCTGGGTATCCTTTTTATCCGGAGAAAGCCCAAGCCTCAGATCTGACCTCCAAATCATCAAGTGTATGAGACTGCAAAAGCAGACTGCAGAACGGCAAAACCCCCAAAGCATTTCCATTATTTAGTGTAAAATCTAACATTAAAACATGAACTTCCTCACATCTAGGCCTTAGCACTATGCAGTGACCTGTCAAGTCACTGCATAGGCATTTAACCTGCTGCAGTCTAACTGCTTACAGATGTGTGAATGGTTAAGACAAGGCCAGCAGGTACAGGTACAGGTACAAGCAACAAAACGGCATAAAACAAACAAAGGGATGGAACATTAATGGAAGAAGTATCAGACAGCACATCAAGCATGAACCGCTGTCTTTGTCCGTTTAGGTAACACAGTCAAGCAAAGAAATCAACATTTACAGGTAATGACGCGATTGTGAGCGATGGAGAAATACCAAGAACCGGAAAGAAGATTTGAAATGAAAGAACACTTGAATGAACCAATTATTCCTTAAATAAACCCAGAAAAAGAGGATGTGTTTTTTATGAGCCATACCTTTCGTACAGTACTCACTAATTATCCGTCTAAAGATGCTTGGTGTTTGCAGTAATGTGTCGCTCCAAATTGAATCAGAACCAATAACCCCAAACTGCACCATTATTACGCATTAGTGGCCAACAGTAAAGAGGATCATAGCAGAGCAGCTCACGTTGAAGCCCTGCAAAGACCGGCAGCGGCGAAACTATAGCAAACAGGTCCACGTACTGTAAATGATTGATCAGTAACACAAGTACCACTGAAATCTGTGAAGCAGCTTGTGTTCCCACTAGTACTTTGTTTCCTGCTCGTTCAAACGGGAGAACCTGCTCACCTCTAGCAGAACAGAGGGAAGGCCAACAGTAGAACCTTGTTTATTGCAGTTTCTAACTTCCGATCAGATGGCTCCTCGGACAGAAACAACTAATACAAAAAATGTTGATGGGAATCACATTACTGCAACTGGTTGGTGATGCATGCAGCTAGGAGCTTTTTAGAAAGCGTGTGCATGCACATTTGACTGCAACCAGGTTTTCTTTTTAGCCCGATATCGGCTCACAGACTGGTTTACTCGTCATCGAGTCAAAATGGTAGTCACACATGAGCGCTGGTGTTTCCTCCTAGTGCCACGCTAAAGCAGGCAGGTGTTTGAGAGTATATTATAAATGTACAAATATCATTTTTTTTTTAGCTAGCTGGTAACTCAGGGAAAAAAAGCTGCATAATGAACTTCTGTCTGAGTGTGGTTTATACAGTAACCTTCCTACGATGGCAAGAATAGACACAGGCAAAGAAGATATATAAACTGAGCTGCTGCACCGGCAGCCGTTAGAGAGCAGCAAGAGAACGTAAAGAAAAAAACTCCTTTAATCAGTCATCTGGTATTCCTCAGACACAAAAACATCCATTCGAAAGCAATAAACAAAAAATACATTTTTGTTAAGAGACTTTTTTCTTCTTCTGTGTATCGTTCCTTTAGCGACATTATGGTGTAGAAGTGAAGCTGCTGTGGCAGCCGGTGCTACAGCCCGACGACAAACAGCAAATCCTGAGGAGTGGCTTCAAGACGCTTCCTGGCTGGCCGAACCAAACCGCTGCGGGGCGCCCTCCAAGGCAGAGGAGTTCCTCCCTGCACCCCTTCCTCCTCCCTGCACCCCTTCCTCCTCCTTTACCAAGACACAATCGGAATTGTGTAGAAATCAAAGCAGAAATCACAGCATTCTTTTCTCCGCGTTGCCTCCCTTTTCTCGGTCGTTCCTGGGAACAAATGAGGGCACACCAGTGTTTTGAGTCCATTTGCTCCTTTTACGCCCCTCTATGCCCAAACCTCACCCAAACAGCAACCTCAAGCCTTCGGGATCTAGCTCTAGCGGTGTGGAGGCCCAAAGAGAGAGAGAGAGAGAGAGAGAGAGAGAGAGAGAGAGAGAGGGAGCGGAGCGACAACACCAACGTCCCCTTCCATAAAGAACAAAAAAAAAAAATCTGCGAAACCTTGGTGAAATGTTAACAGCAAGTGATAAAAAATATTAACAATAAAATAATACAATTACAAGGTAAAGAGTTCTACCTCTCCATTATTAAAGAAAGTAAACAAAAATAATGAACCTCTGGAACCATCAATGAAAAAACACTGAGGTATGTAGTTTGGATGGAAAGCCTCTTCATCGCTTTCATCCTCATCACGATCATCACAGTCACCCTCCGTCGGCCAAATCCCCTTTACTCCAATACGGTCTACAAGCCCCTCCCCGGAGAGGTGCGGCTCTTTGTTACATTGGGCAGGGTGAGGGTGGGGGAGAGGTGTATAGACGTGACTGGCAGCACCTCTGAGCAGGAGGACCAGGAGGAGGAGGAGGAGCGAGGGATCGATTCATCCATCAAGTTTCTCCTCGAGTCTCAAGTTTCCATCTCTTTATCCGTGTTTCAGAGTCCGTTGGTGCCTCTATCCATTTATCCAGGTGAGCCGAGAGAGGAGGGAGGGCGGGAGGGGGGGGGGGGGGGGGGGTGTGTTGTGTGTGTGTGTGGGGGGGGGTATGTGTGTTTGACAGCGCCCCCTATGATTGTAAGTTGAGGGTGAACTTCCACTGCTGGTTGAGGCTCGGGCTGCAGACCTCCACGGTGAGTCCGCCCATCCTGGCGCTGCGGCTGTCCAGGCAGAGGTTACTGCCCAGGTGACGGAGCTTCGAGTTGGACTCAATCTGCTCCCATTTCTGGGGAGACACAACAAGAGGACACGGCCCGTAGGGAGACGCTATGAAATGTGCACCGATATAGAGAGAGGAGCTGCGGTAAGGTCGTCCGTTTGTACCTGTCTGCTGTCGTTCTCTCGACAGCCCTGCAGTTTGATGAGCGAGCCCGCCGTCCGGTCCACCACAGTCAGGCACAGGTCCATGTGTTTGACCGACTTATCCTTGGTCAGCGCCCACTCCTTCACACAAAACGGATCACAACGTTACTTCTGGAGTTAGGGACGTCCTGCGCTAGTCATGACCCTAGTTGTTGTGTATGGACCAGTGGCCTATGCTTCAAATGTTCCACATTAAAAAACGGATTCAGAGATATTTGGACTTGGTCCTGGAGCAAAGTTAAACAAATGCCATATCCAGATGTTCACTATGAAAAGTGACGCTTCAGAGTGCAGAGGACAGATTACCTGCGTTAGCCGTAAAGATATTTTACGGATTATTCTTTCTGCAGAATAATGATAACTCTCTAGGAAAACATTTCGTAGTAGTTACTCAAGTCTCGCCAATACAACTCACTAGTACCCATAGTGCCACCATTGACCACCACTAGTGTATAGAGCAACGAATTTGACCAGCTGACCTGTGTGTTTCGTCGCAGTAACGCTACCTGGTTTCCTCCAGCGTTGTGGCATTCGTAGACGCCCACCACGCCGTCGGCGAAATGTCCCAGAGTGTCCAGACAGTTTCCTCCCTGCTGCAACGCCCCAAATGCGATGTCCTGGTGGTCCGGCACTCTGAAAGGACGTCAAAATGTCACCCCATCACGACAGATCCATGAAGATGGTAGGGCTTTATTTATTATTTAATAGTGTGTAGTGGAAGATAACACTATAGAGAACAGAAGAACAACGCTTTTGTACCATTTTCTTTCTACACATCGGAGCATGTGACCTAGTCTGACATCTGAAGTGATTAAAATTAAGAAGCGTTACATTCATGCATTATTGATCCCGTTGATACAAGAGACAAATTGCCAAGCAGCCACGGTTTCATAATGTGCCAGAGGCGTAATTGCTAGTATGGGTTAGTCATTAGTGTCACCAGTCATTTGTAAGTCTTGTTAAAGCATGAAACATCAAACCGGAGATCAGAGTCACACTGATGCTCCCGGCACCTGTGATCGCAAACAAACTAAGCCCTCTTATTACTGAACGCAGGAGGGAGGTACTCTTAAGTGCCATTTAATCCTTATTCTATAATAGGTCATAAAACGTAATAATACAACATTATATGCAATCATCTTCTTACCGCAGCTCAGGGTAGACATTCTCCAGGTACCATTTGAACGGCTGGCATCCTAATCTCTTCTTCATCTCCATACGACTCTGGATGCTGTGAGAGCGACAAAGATGGAGGGAGAATGTTGGATCTGATCACTTGTGGTTCTCAGAGCAGAACTCATTGAGTTAAAGCCACTCTGTTAGGACGGAGAGGGGATGACCGTTGCGGTTGCCACTGGAGGGAGATGACACAAGGTCACATCAGTGAAACCGCAGACGAGAGGACTCGTCGCTGTGTGGCTGACTCGTGGATAAGCAGTCAGCTATGAGGCAGCTCAAATGAAAACACACAAAAACAATACGTGTCCTCTACAACCAGCCTGTTTATTATGGAGCCTGGCTCCTCTTTACCAAAGTGTTCCATGTCCGTCACTTTCTTTTGCTTTGTCCCCTCAGATTGTAATGGCAGTCTATTGACGTCTGCCCCTTTAACTGCCACGTGTCACTTCATCAAAAAGGAGTCACTCAGACATTATTCATTGAACATGTCCAGAGAGTAGTTAGTTTTATTATTCAGCCACATGTATGCTGTCGGGCTCACACTTCCTGCTACTTACTTTCCGTAGGGGACATTTCTCGCTGAGGGGACGGCAGCGTAGTAGAAGTTTTTAAACTCATCCATCCACACCTCTGCTGCTCTCCTGGTGTTCCTGATGAAGAGGTGAGAAAAGCAATATGGAGGAGGGCGGGACGGGGATGAAGAAAAATGCAACAACATTGAGTTTGGACTAAATGTTCCTTTGGTCGAGGCCAGCCCTTCAGCTGTGGCCAGAGATTTTGTTGATTTTACATTACATGCAATTTAGCTGACGCTTTTATCCAAAGTGCATAAAAGTAAGTGCATTTCAACCACAGGGATACAAACTCAAAGGAAACAAGGAAGTGCAGATTCATCAAGTACGCCGATTTACAAGTTTTTATAGAAAAGAGGCATTATAAGAACAATTTAAGTGCTACAATTTGTTCTTTGTTTTAGTCAAGGTAGAGTCTGATATGCACAGTACTGTCAGCTGGAGTCAGAATTAAATCACAATTTGATATTCTTTCTGAAACACACTGCGTTCATGTGAAGTGACGAAGCAGTGGATTAATTTGATACTAAAGAAAACAATGATCCTCAGGCAAGTAAAGGACTTATGAGGAGCACACTGAAATTAAAAGCATTTGCATCGTGTCAGTGTGTTCATGTTTGACTGATTTTGACGAAATTTCCCCCATGGAAACCTGGAGGGAACCAGCTACTAGACGGCTCGATTACATCAGCGAACTCAGACACAGACAGCATCTACTACTTGCAACATGCAACTGGCTTCACCTTATCTAGAAATATTTGCTTTGAATCGCAACCCATCTGCAGCCCATGCTGTCGGCAAGTTTGTACTTTACGGAACGTATAACGACCTACATAAGGTTAATGAACCCAAATGAAAAGTAATACACCTAAAAAAATCAAAGTAATCATCACTACAATATTTCCAGAACATGAAATAAAAGCTGCTCAATACGTCAACACATTGATATCAGATATGATATTAGATTAGATGCCATCTGGTATACTGGTCATCTCAATATTATGGTGCAACTCAGATCGGGTAAAGGTTCATGTAGCAGCTGTTCGGGAGCTTTTTGATTTTATCACACGGTCTTCTTGCCATTTGCCAACTGGGCTTATTGAAAAATAACTTTCAAGAAATCGTTAATTGTTTAATAATTAAAAAGATTTAAATTGGGACATTCTGTACTTCAGTAATGTAATTAATTGATGGGATAAGAGCAGCCTGGATAGTTAATGAGTCTCCAACAATCTAGATGGGTGTGTGTGTGTGTGTGTGTGTGAGTGTGTGTGTGTGTTACCTTGCAAACACAGTCCCGCTGCCCCCTGGGAAGGTGTAAGGATGCTGTTTTCTGAAGACATGGCCAACTCTGCTACAGGGGATGATCTCCAGACTGCCGCCACACTGCCACACGCGAAATGAGATTTCTGAAACAGACACACACACATTTGATCCAACAAACTGTTTATATATATATATATATATATATATATATATATATAAAAATATCCCAGTGGTCTATTTAAAGCACATTGTAAGAGGTCTTGCATTGTTGTCAACTACAGGTGTTCTTGCATTGTTGTCAACTACAGGTGTTCTCTATTGTGGGCAACACAAACATTATGGTAACATGCAGTCTGGAAAACTTATAACAGTTAGTCACAAGTCAACCAGTCGTGCTTTGTATTCAAAAGAAAGAACTTACAAATATGTGCCTGTTAATGAAACATATTTCCCCAAATAACTTTGCGAAATATAGTATTGTGTTGGATTAAAAAAAAAAGATTGATGTCAGGCATATTCCTTTGTTAAACATAACGCTGCCAGTCGCTTAGCTGAGCGACTGGAAAATAGGGGAGTCTGACTGCAGAAAGCAAACACTCAAGAAATATTCAAGAGCACGACTCCAGAAAAATATTTTATATTTTGATTTTCGGTTGGATAATAATTTGCATTTAGACTTCAGCAGCACTCACCGAGGTTTTCTCCTCCCCATACGTCCATCATCATGTCGTACTTTCCCAGCAGCTCAAAGTAATCCTTATCCATGACGAATAGCCCTCCTGCAATCATTGGAGTCCTGCAGAGGCAGAGAGAGAGACAGAGAGACAGACAGACAGAGAGAGAGACGCAGAGCAGGTGGATGGAGGCGAGGAACGGAGCAGATTAGGACGAGTGCAAAATGGACCACAAAAGTGTGTGTGTTGTGTATGATCACTGGAGCGGATGGGCGCGTGTGAATGTCTCACTTAATTGGGGCGATGGGGTTTCCTTGTCTGGCTCGTCTCTGATCCGGAGTCATATAGTCCCACTTGAACACCAGATTCCAGTCAAAGCCTACCAACACACAACAACATGGTGACACTATTAGTTTGGATCAGGTCGCAGTTGCCTGATGTCCCGCATGTTCCTGTGTCAGCACAGAGAGCACAGATAATAAACCTTTATACTCTGCTCAAGGGTTAGTATTGTGTGCACGAAAAACCCACGGGTGAAAACTAACAATAAAGTAGGTACCGGTAGATATCAATGCATCTAGTACCTAAGCAGTCAGGGCATCATGGGTACTGTACCTCCTTTCAGATCGGCCGAGGCTCCTACGTACTGGAAGTTGTCCATGTTGATGACATCGATGATCGGAGACACTACTCTCGTCTTGTCCTGCGGGAAAAAAGGACAAAGACAAAATGACCAATTTTTCCTGAACAAACTCAGAATGGGAATAACAGGTTGCTCAGTTAAAATGTACCAGAGTGCAAGTTTTTTGTGTTTTGTGAAGAGCCAATAAATAAATAAATATTCCTTCAAAAGCAATGACTCAAATGTTTAGTTTATTGTCGTGTTTATGAAGCTGAAATTAAAGTCCTTTCTACAATAAAACACTCACATTTTAGTTTGAGTCATTTGAGTCACATTTTACAGCCGTTTTAAAAGAAAGGATTTCTCAAGTGCCAGAATGACAACAGAAACAAGCCTTAGAGGAACAGAGGTAATCTGTTATGTTTTCAAACCTTTTGATATGACACACAAAGTTTAACCCACACACACTGCGTTTTTTTTCGTTTTGTATCGAGTTCATTATTTAGAGGTGAAACTAAAGCAAAGGAAAGCAAAGTCAATTACTCTGACAGTAAAATGTTTGGATGTGGCTTGAGGCGTTTATCAACTAGGGAGCGGCAAAGCGCCGCGTTCGGGAGGATCAAACGCTCCATCAGACTATTTCCAGTCATATCGGATAAATAATTAAAGAGCAGCCTTGATTTAAAAAAACGTCCTACTTTAGACTGAGGTCACATTTAATCTAGAGATTCCCTCACAATTCTTTGCTGAACAACTTCACTTAAATTATCAACACAATTAATCTTTTATGGAGTTTATGTTTATTCCGCTAGAGGAAATTCATTTTACAACTCGGTGTGGAAAATAAGTAAAGAAACGAGTGAGAGGTCTGTCTTTTTAAATTCAAACAAACCCAGTGAAAAACGTTTTGCCTTAAATGTTAATATATGATTAATATAAAAAAAGGGCATTTTAACCAGGTCAGATTAGAAAAAAACAAATGCAATTTTATTTTTGGAGCAGTGAAAATGTGCTTTCATTCTGAAGGGGTCCAAACATTCCTGTGTTATTGAAGTCATGGCTCCTCGTCTAAAAAAAAATAAAAAAAAACACTGACTACGAACCCCGGGGGAGCTGCTTTGTAGTGGAACCTGATCTCTGACCCCTTTGTGGCAGAACGAAGGAAAGCTGATTACCAGGCAAATGTGAATTACATCATCAACGTGAAGCAATTTCGAGCTCTGTGCTGTAGTACATCTGCAAAAAGCTCTTCAAGAAACTTGAATCTTGAAGCATTTTCAATTGGAAGTTGTTTTTTTTATAAATTAAATGCCATCACACACTTTTAAAGATAAAAAGTTTAAACTACCAAGATCCAAAATATCCAACAAGCCAAAAAGCCCAAAAAGCAAAACTGAATAAAACTAATGTAAATATGTTTGTACAAAGAAGGTTACCCTTTAACGTCATGAAAAGCCTTTCCTTACTATCTCATACGACTCTTTTAATTTTTTTCAGGATAATATATTTGACTGATTTTACTGTATAGAAGTGTGTGTGTGTGTGTGTGTGTGTGTGTGTGTGTGTGTGTGTGCGTGCGTGCGTGCGTGCGTGCGTGTACCTCAGCCACTCTCTCGAGCAGCGGCTCCAGCCAGTGGTCGTTACATTCACAGTGAGAGTCCAGGAAGGTGAGGACGGGTGCCGTGGCGGCATCTGCACCACGAACCCTTGAACGCATCAGTCCTGTAAGAACATCAAAATGAAACGTTTAGCATGATTTCACCCACAGCCATCAACGCCGGTGAATCACTGCGTTCATGAAAACGGTGCAGAGATACACTTTTTAAAGTTAAAACGTTCTTTTTCTAACTACCTTCTCTGCGGTCGTTCCTCAACACGCGGACTTTTTCCATTTTCCCCAGCAGCGACCCGTCCTCCGCTGAAACGCACACAAAGTCTGTCATTACTTAGGTCAACTTACTGGCTTTGTTTTGGCGGGAACATTTGCTTGAGTGAATCACTCGCCATTATCACTGTAGTCGTCAACCAGAATGATCTCTTTGACCAAGTGAGGAGGACTTTTCTTCAGGACACTAAACCGAGAGGCAGAGGCAATTTATAGGTAAGAAAAAGGTGAAACATTCAAAAAAGGTCAAAAGAAGAAATGTTTTCCAAGTGGACATCACACACACCATTCACCTACCTGACCACAGTCCGCAGCAGAGCAGAGCGAGCTTCATTGTGGAAGGTGATGACCACGCTGGAGGCCGGCAGGTCCGACTTCCACTGTTTATGTCTGCAACTGAAGACAAAAGAAACCCTCGCTATCAGGAATGAAAAGAAATGCAGCAAATGAAACGTGGCTTGTTGTACACAAACAAGCACAGGAGAGCGCACAATAAATGGGACTTAATATACACACACGCACACACACACACACACATACAGTAATGCGATGCTGAAGCTGGGACTGACAGAAGGTTTTGAGGATCCGCAGGGCAACAATCCCACCAGGTTGTGCACGTGCGTGTCAACACGAGACAAATGGACTTAAAAGTGAGGAATGTGGGGGATGTGACACGACATCAGACGAGGAGCCACGTAGAGGAAGAATAAATCGTGTAGTGATGCTGTGTGCACATACACACATGGCACGAGCAGCATGAGATTCATTGTTAATACATTTTCACCCATAATTGAAAGACGTATCGGCCAACAGAAAGATCTGCCCAAGGGGCTTTCACACATACGAGGTTTACAGCATGTGCTATTTAAAGGTACACGCGGTGATTAAAGTGTGCGCTGCGCTTTTGTCACTGTATCCGTCTGTCAGAGCAGCAATGGCTTTAAAACCCTGAAGACAAACAATTTAAAGCTGCATCCCTCCTGAATGGACACGATCCTCCTGAACCTCTCTGCCGCTTGTGTGTGTTTGGAAAGCCTGAGAATTTAAGGTATATATTCTTTGTTCTTATATTGAAAAGCGCTCTTGAAGTAGCCTCGGCTTGTTGTTGTGGAAAACCTTCACAAATCTGTCCTGCTGAAAGCGGTGCACATGGATACCGGATCAATAAGAGACACATCGCTGCTCTTCTAGCTTGCTAATGGCTCCTGCTGCCTCAGTTGGGTCAATATGTCCGTGAGGCCGGACCACAACCTTTACAAAAATAGTCTTTGAATCGCACTGTGTGCATCTCGAGACCGATCCCGAAGGAACCAAACAGCTGATTGAAGTATTGCCAGGACTTTCACTGCTTTTAGTTTAAAGTTGAGTCACAGCTAAATGTAGAAGTCCCCAGGCATCGTAAACGCACCTGCTGCACGCCATTGTTGGTTTTCATACACAAAAAAGGTCACAAGTCTTGCATTAGTTTGTCTTTATCGCAGATTATTTTGCTATCGGTACTCATAATTCATTCTGATTGAAGCCCAAATATTCTGTGAATAATTCCCTCCCCTCCTGTTGAAACACCCACGAGATCAGCATTTACTTACGTTAATTAAACTTAAAGAAAATTACAAACAGCAAACCAAAGCCCTTTAGAGGCGGGACGCGCTCCTCTTACGCAGAACAGGTCCAGTCCGAGTGAGAACATCCTGTTTGGATAGTCGACCAGTTCACATACCGACTCACACTCACCATGAATATGACATTTTTTGTCATCTCGGAAAAAACATGTTTGTGGTCAAATACCACCAGAGCAAAAATGTGTTTTCGGAATGTACTCAAACGTCTGCTTTATCAAAAGAAAGCCATGAAGGGTGAGAAGGCAAAAGGCAAAGTGCAGATTTCAGAGAGCTTCGAGGCTTAACTTAATTCTTTGAATACCATCATGGTCTAAAATAAGTAGTTTATTCTTTGAGCATTACCAATAGCCCCAAAATGCTCTAATGTTGTCTCCTTATCCATTTAACAAACAGACCAATACACAGCCATCATTTGTTATTTAATGCTGCAGACGGCCAACAGTGGGCGTCTGCTCTGCTGCCACTTCCCTGATGCCATCTTAGACCACAATAGGAGGAGTTTCCAAGCGATCTTATCCAGTCTGGTACTCGCAGACGGCAAAGGGCGGTACGCACACAGAACCCCCCCCTGTAATTTCACAATAAAAGCAGAATGAGGCAGTCCGTGAGTGTAACAACAGAGATACATACTGGTCGTGTCTCGTGTCCGGCACGGCTCTGTCCATTCGCAGTTTATCGCTCTCCACCTGGTTGAACTTGTTCCTGGCGTACGGATCCTGACCCGGCCGGACCACTGTTGCTCCGACATACAGATCCTGGTCAAAATCCTGCCAGCGCACTTTACCTGAACACACACACACACACACGGTTAATAAACATCCATAGAGGTTTGATGGACGCACTACTTCAGTTTTGCCTTGTTTCTGAAAATCATTAACTGAGATGTCAAGTCTGAGAAATTCTGTATATTTCTAAATGTAAGTCCCCATTTATTTATAACCACGTGGTAATTAGGAGAGCAAAAAAAAAAAAACCGGATGGTTTTGTCAACACAAACACATTGTTGTACCAGGTTGCTGACCCTAAAGTTGACTGGTTTCAGAATTGATTCATCGGGTTTGGGCCTGTCAGATATTTAGATAAAAGATGAAACAACGAATTTCACGTTTCCTCTTTACTTTCAGACAAAACATTTTTACGTCAAAGATTCAATAATGAGACACATTGTCAGAGTAGGGGAAATGCAAAATAAATCCACAGCTACCCCCAAACATGAAGTTGTAACCGTCGCAAAGACGTGTGTGTCAGTGGGAATATGAGATGTGAGCAGCAAGAATCCTTCACGACTGACAGGAAGGAGGCTTCGCTGCTTCAAGCTGCTGCTCGACAGGGCGGCCACCTGGCAGCGAGGAGATTCTGTGCAGCATTCGGAGGACAAGGCCAGGGCTACTTTAGAAACGCTAGAACACACAAAACTCCACTGAGATAGAAAATAAATCCTGATGAATTTAGTCATTTAGTTCAACATAAAACATACAGTCGTCATTATCGCGCACACACGGGTCCGTCCAGATTAGGGAAATCATTGTGCACTAAATAGAGAAAGTTGTCATTTTTAATATCCCACTTTTATCACTGACAACCCGACTCACACACACACACAAGAATTATAACGCAACTAATTAGCCGAGTGCAGCTGCTATGCTAATGACTTGTGTTAAGCATGTGGCAGCGTGAGATTACACCATCTCTCAGTGTGGATGAGTGTGTCCGTGTGTGTGTCCGTGTGTGTGTCCGTGTGTGTGTGTGTGTGTGTGTGTGTGTGTGTGTGTGTGTCCTGACGGATGTGTCTGGCATGCTGGTTAGTGGACGCCTGCATGGATCCGTAAGCAGGTGCCCAGCGGTGCCTCGGAGACGCCGCTGTGCGCGTCACGCGATGTCCTTGCTGATATCCATGTTCAGTGTGCAGCGAGCAGTTAATACGGAGAAATTAGCGTTTGAACTTTGCGAGCGTTCAGCTCAGGACTTAAAACTCGGCTGGTCGCCTCCAATCCTCCTTTTCTTTGTCTCACGCAGATTAACCGTCCGTCTCTCACTGGGATTATTCATCCAGCGGTCGTTTCTCCAATGATCTCTTTGGCCGGCTGCTGGGTCGATGTCCTGGTTAAAAGGAAGCTCACCTGCATCCATCTGTACTGAACCCTCAAACAAAAAGATCTGACACACTTCAGAGGCCTCAAACTCAGCAATTTAAAAGGCGATGTGAGAAGTTGTTGTGTAACCAAGTTCAAGTTTATCATGAATTCATTTCGGTCCTTGGCTCTCCCATTCTCCTCTGCTTGTGTGCGGGTGTGATGGTGTGGTTGTAATTGTGTAGAGTCACCCTGAAGCTGAAATGCTCCCACTTCAACATTGAAATTGGATTCCGTTAACAGCGCTGGATCGGATAAAAGTGTGTGTTCAGCTTCCGCAGGTCACCGGCTGGTGAGGGACGGGCGGCGGACGATAAGAGCTGAATGAGAACTCGCTGTGATTCTGCTCCGCTCCACACTGCGAGACGGTGACGCTCAAAGCCCCGGCTGGAGGCGCTTAGCGGGGTTTGTGGCAAGTATAAAAAGGAATAGGACAAATTGTTTTGGACGTCTTCAACATTTTCAATTTGCCTCACACTGCTTGCTGTGTGTTAGCATTTATTTCCTTGTGGATGTTTAAACATGGTCAAAGAGGGAGTTCATGTTCTCATCGCTATAAAACTACAGATTGCAGGGAGGGAGTGGTTGTGCTTGGAGGAACAGGATGTGTAAGGCTTTCTGGGTTCATCGCTGTGGAGCTCAGTGTCAGCCATGCACATGATTTACAGCTGGGACGTGTTCGCCCTTTTCCTTCGGTACAATCTCAACCAGAAATAATGCGGCTCTGAACCGACCCTGAGGTAGATAGTCAGGTAGATTGTGGTTGTAGATGAGACAGATTTGTTTCCTGTATCTGTGTCATTCACTATAATACTGTTACGTGTGTAAATATCTGTATCTCATATGCAAATATTACCCAATCCGCTTTTATTCATCCAACAAAGGAAAGTATTAGCTCAGGTTGTAACCCGTCTTTGCTACAGAGCATATGAGGTTGTAGTGCATGATGGGTAGTGAAGTTTCCTACCTGGCGGCAGAGTCTCCAGCCCGTGAGTCTTGTCGTCAGAGTGAGTTTTGCTTCTACTGGATGAGTCACTGGAGCCCCAATCATCCTGAAACAAGCAGAGCAAACACATCATCAGACACGCACACAGATAAGCAATGATACACACCTTAATCGCAACGCAAACAAACAGGAGAGCAGCTGAGATGCAGCTTGTCTTGATATTCTCTGAGGGCATCAGTTAGAACGTGGCTGCCAAACGCACAATATGGTTTTGATTATCAAACTTTAAAACAAATAATCTTTCAAAGTTCTGCAAGACTAAGTCTTTTGAACATTCTGTTACTTAGCTTAGATAAATAACACATCGGACCAGAGTCAGTGCACACAGGTTCAGGGCTGCGCCGATAATCAAATATACTCCCCACATCATGGTTTTAGCTTCCCACAATTCGCATTTAAAATCAAGCACTTCCTATCCCCATTTATTCCCTGAATGTTGTGGCAGCAGTCCACAGCAGAAGAGTAACATACTGATTCTCATACTATTCTCTTAATGTACGGAATACATCCTCATAAAATCATCATGAATAAGCGTCTAATAAGAATCTGGAATATCATTTTGCCCAGCGGACAAAAAAAAAATGTTGCGCAAATGGATGAATAAATCAATTCTTATTCATTGCAGTTATGTGTTCAGTGACTTGGAGGTCTGGAAGCAAAAGTCAGCTATTCTTTCATTGGTTCCCATCAATGGCTCATGTCCTTTCATCAGGTCTTCATTCATTCACCACCAGTCCTTTGAGAGGTCAAAGTTCATGACCTCAACGTTTACACAAATTGACAGATGCCGCAATCAAAAGCCAATGGATCGATGTGCTGGGAAGCAAGTAATTAGTGCCATTCATTCGTTCACTGTCCAGTCTGCTGCCCTTCACTTGAAAACTATTGTCCAACTCTTTTTGCTCGTTAGGCCGGTCACAAAATAACTGCTGCAGCTTTCTGTGACTCTCCCATCGATTCACTGCGCGTCGGCCTTTCCCTTCATCCACAGTGCGTCAAGCTGCTCTAAAAATACAGCATCCTTATCTCAGGGACACCTACAACTACCATAAATAATTCTATGTAAAATCAATTTCTATAGGTGTACAGTGAAATGATGGAGCTCAGTGTAGGTGGCAGGAGACTCACTGCAGGGAAACATGACGTGACCCCTTTTCAAGATCCTAATCAAGCTTCCTCTGCTAGTTTTACGTTTGGATGTTTTTAATGGTTTTATGCTTTTAATTGCCTTGTTGTTGAAATGTGCTATGCAGACAATACTGCTTTGCCTCTGAACATGCATGTCTGCCTCCGAGTCTACAGTTCAGCCATCAGTAAGAAAATCATCCTTTTACTGATGTGCCATTTACAAAATGACTATGGGCCATATGAACTTGCAGCTGGCACACTTCTTGTAATTCATGTTAGTAACACCTGCGCTCGACAAGTCCGAAAGTCTTCTAAATGAATTTGAGGAACATGAGGAGACTGCAGTGTGAAAGTAGTTAACCCATAATATGATCACATTCTTTCAAAACGTACAGTGATTCAATTTACTTCCACCAGCTCTGTCCAAGTGCAACATGCTGACATTAAAACGGATTTTAATAGGAGCTGCTCAAACTTTTTAACCTATCGATTAACAATAGATTTATGAGAAGTGCATTTTAATGAGAGAGCTGGCTGAACAAGCTGCTTGTTAAATATTGAATAGTTGCGTTCGATAGTCTCTGAAGACCCTGCGCAGTAAAGTGATGCGTGCACAACACTTTCTTCCCGGTCTCTTATCTCTTGACGGCACAGATTTCCTCATGAAAGAGCTTTGACCTGCAAGTCATTTCCTGCTTCAGTGTTTTTAAATGCCAAATATTTCACTCATGCGGTTACAGGTTCCACTTTTACCATCGTATAGTTTACATCCCCATCCGTGTTGCTTGCTTCGCATCTGCCCCCCCCCTCCCTCTGTATGATTCATTGCAGTGCATCACACATCCTACTAACGAAGAAAGCATTATCTCAAGTTAACAACATGGCCGTTCTGCGAGGGGCCCGAACGCGCGATCGATCAACAAATGGTTGCCGGTATGAATACGACTTATTGCTGATAACGCTGAGACATATTATCGAAAGGTTAAGTAGAAAGCCGATGTACGGGATGCATTTGTACTCTCATCCTTACGAAAGGCTTTGAAAACCTCTTGACAATAATGGCCCGTACCTGCCTCTCCTGCAAACACAAACATGATACACCTGTGGACACACAGAAAGAGAAACCAAGAAAAACACAACACAGCCTGCGATATTGGACATTGGAAAATGAACAGCAGTGTTTTAAGCGACTGTGATCCCCTTAAGGTCCCGTTTCCCCCCTTGAGGTGCCTGAACGCATCATAAGTTCTGTAAGCGCCTTCAGCATAAAGTTTCTGCAACATCCAACAAAAAGTGAGTCATTATTTTTGTACATTCCTACATGAAAGTCAAGGCCATTTGTTGCCATGAATCTGCCTCCTTAGGTCTTCTCTGTCTTTCACATCTTTTTGTCACTTTTGGCAACCATTTGCTTAACATTTAATCTAACAGATGGTCATGACACAGCCAAAAAGACACACTTCATACCCACACCATAGAAACACACAGAGACAGAGGACAGTGGAGTCGTCCGTCACTGTGGTGTAAAGACACTCTGGTCAGTGAGTGAAGTTAATCTCATAAATGCTCCAGCGCAGAAAAGATAATGTCATAAAAGGCATCCAAATGGGGTTATAAATATCTGTGCTGGGTCAGGTAACGCTCTTTTCATTTATCTTTTAATCTCGTTTAATCTGCCTTTTATTTGCAATTAAGATTATTTGGTGTCTTTTTTTTGGTCACGCTGCAGCACCGGGGGAAAGAGAAGAAAAAGGGCGACTGAAGAGGTCGCGAGCGACATTCTGTGTGTTAAAACCATGAACAGACAGCACACACGCTGAGGCTGTCAGGAGTCAGCAGTCATTTGAATATTCAAATTTCAGTCAGATTATGTTAAAAGAGCCTTCCTCTTGCACACTTCAAAAATAACAACTTCCATTTGGGATTTTGACTCCTAACCGTTTTGAACGCCTCCCTGTCTCTGTGTGTGTCGTGACTTCATGTGAGCTCTGAGGAGAAACGTAGTGCTGCTCCAAAACCGTAAAATAATTTACATTAACGGAGAAGATCATTCATTTGTATTTTACAGCTGAACATTACACCAGCCCAAGTAAAGGCCCCCACCCCCACTAATTAAAGGATCTACACAGGTCCTCACAGATAATGGGATGGACTTTAAACCCCAGCAGATCAGACCAAACATGCGCGTATGCATGAACGTGTGTGTGTGTGCGTGTGTGTGTCTGTGCATTAACCAGTATCAGCTCTGTGTATGTGGGGTTTTTGAGCTCACAAGCATTAGTGTGTTATTCTGGTCACGCGTGTGGGTGTCTGTCTGCATGTTTGATCTAGTCTTGGTCAATCGTCCAATAGTCAGAGTATAATCCACAGTAATCTGCTCACATCAACCGAAAGATTAACTCTGATTAACTCAGATAGGAGCTCAGACAGACACACAAACACAGCGCTTTGATTTCACAGAATAAGTTCAAATTATTAAAAAAAAAAAAAAAAAAAAGAGTAGCACCAATGATCTAAACTGTTATGGGCTTAATTTAAAGTATCCCTCACAAAACAACAGCACAGTCTGCTGCAGGGCAGCATCATCATCATCATCATCATCAAGAGCCGTGGCGACAGTAGCAAATGAAACAGCCGCAGTCAGTGAGGAGACAACATGCTGCAGAGCGTTGTCATTATTTAAAACCTGCATGAATTAAATCGGTCTCTATGGTTTGTATTACAGGGTTTTGTTACATCTTGTGTTGGTTGTTCGCTCGGAGTCTTTAAAGCAGAGGGCGACTTCCGTTCTTCAGTTGTGCTCGACAAAATTAAATCATTCAATAGGACAAGCCTAAAAACGATGTATCTGTGGTTTAAGACGAGCACGAGAGGTTCTAACATTTTGTTCTACGATATAAAATACATCCCCTTGTTGATCTGATGACAGTGCCAGATGAAAAGTCAGGAGGTCAATAAAGAGCTGTTAGGCCATCATGTCCACTCAGGATGAAGTGTAACAAATGTCATGAAGGTCAGGTGACCACCAACAGGTTCATCCTCTGGGGGACATGCATTGGTGATCAAAATACCAAAGCAAGACATCTCATAGCGGTTTAGATATCGCCCTCTACTCATTAACGTTACCGAAACCCAGAGAGTGTGTTGCTCTGTGTAACATACGCCGCCTGCAGGCTGTTAGCAAGAGGGCGAGTACCGCCGCTGACAGCCGGCATCTGTCCTGCTGAAGTGTCCTAAAGCGAGACACTGAATCCAGAGCAGATCGGTCAGCTGCAGTCTGGCTGAGAATAAAAGATTCATTCATATTAATCTTTCATTCCTACCAGGCAATAGCCACAGTGAGTGCTCTAATATAACTTTAATGCAGACTGTATCACCAGCGACGGACGCTTTTTGTCCTCCTCAGGCTTGACCAGGAAGTGAACTCGCCAGAAATACATTAAAATAAAAAGGTAAAATCAACCAACAAATAACCACATAAAGCACCAACTTCTTTAACCATGAAGTCAAATTAACATATCTTAGTTATTTTAATATACAGAATATTTCTATACAGGAAGCGGAAATTAAACCCACTAAACTTCTGAATTTTGATTGGAGCTTTTGTAAAGTCCACAGGCCTGCTAGCAGGTTTAACGTTAATCATCTTATTGTAGTGCGATGGCTCCTGTTTGCTAAAGATCACTAAACATGAAGTGGAGCCATTGCCTGGCTTTTCCAGTTAGGTTCTCCTGTTTGACTTATAGGCAAAGTTCATGAGCCATAAAAAATAAATAAAGCAAACTTGCTTCAGGGAAATGTATCTTCTAGTTTAAGGGCATGAGCAAGTGTCCATTTTTACAAACAAAGACAACCAACAACTGAGAAAACCCAAATTAGACTGCAGAACGCCAACTGGGTCTCCAGTCCAATCGCACAACCCTCAACGTATTAGCTGAGAAACAAAACTGTGGGCACAGTAGGTGTGTGTGTGTGTGTGTGTGTGTGTGTGTGTGTGTGTATGTGTGTGTATCTATGTTTCGCTAAAATGAATTCAGGAGCCCTGTAGGGATGCTCTCCACTCAGCCAGTCGGCTACTGAGGGAAAGAAGAAATCTACAACAGGGTCACAATCAACCTAAAAAAGGATGAGAGGCGTGAAAGAAGCTTGTTGCTGAAAACAAGTCTTTAAATAAAGAAAAGCAATAAACCGGGACGTCGTTGCTTGCAGGAGGAGAGAGAGGTTATAAGAGGAGGGAGGACGCGTAGAGCGATTTTGCCCAGCGGGTCTTCCAAGCAAGGCGGCGTTAAACTGTTTTTTGCTCCTCTGCAGCAGCAAACTTCGGAATAAAAGTGTCAAATTACATATGACTGAACTTTTTACCTGCGAGCACCCCGCCTTGCAACGTCTCCTAGCTTCAATTCCCTTTTAATCTCATCTCCTCTCTCCTCTCCTTTGTGATGTGGCGGCGTCTCCTCCGGTCTTCTCTCCTCCCCACATGACATCTCCCACTGATCAGAACCCCCCCTTTCTCCCTGCGTCAAAAACTTCACTTCATTCAGTTCTGTTACCCAAGCTCCTCTCTGTTCCCCATCAACCGCCACAAAGAGCCGGAGATTCCGTGTTAGTTGTGACTGATTTCTGCAAGGAAACAAGTTCATTATTGAGATACTTCAGGAGGTGTACATGGTTTATTCAGAGATTACTTACAATTTCATAATTCATTAAGAAATAACTCTGTGCCTCTACTCTTGGTCTACAAACATATTTCCGCACGTGCTAAATGGAAAACACACACACACACACACACACACACACACACACAAACACACACACCTCTGCTTGACTAGGCCTATTTTAAAATAATTAACCTTTATACAAACAGAAAAGGGGGAGAGAGTGTGGGAGAACAGAATGAAGAGAAGAGAGGAGGAATTGGGCTGTTTGTGAAATCCACAAGCCTACAACCTCGAAGCCCCGTCAACTTCACTCAGACTGCACAGAACAAACTGTGACAGGTCTCACCAGGGTGTGCGTGTGCGTGTGTGTGTGTGTGTGACTGAGTGAGGGAAAGAGAGACACTTGGGGTATGCAAGTGTGCTCAATGAAGCAATTGTGTGTGGTGGCCCCCTTCCAAAAACCCCATCTGCATTCCACAGGCACACAGAAAGATTGCGCGCACACACACCAACTTAAAGTCAGACCACACGCACAAAGCAAAAGCATTTTTTTAGTTGCTGTTTTTTTTCTTCAACACAGACTGAAGTAGGCGAAAGCTCTTCATCCTCCACTACAAGTCTGAACGGGTGAGAAAGGGGACGGATAACGTCCACCACCTTGACGGCCACATTTCCCAGAGGGAAACTCACGTTTTGAGCATCTGGACGCTGTGCTGCAGACGTTGTGCACAGCTGCAGCTTAACGACGCTGGAAGTGTGAGGAGAATAGTTTCTGTTCCAAACACTAAAGCTGGGACGAATAGTTGCCATCAATTAATTAACTATTTGGATAATTGATTCATTATTTAGGTGCCTTTTTTATACAATTATGCCAAACATTTCTTCACTGCAGCGTATGCGGATTTTATTGTTTTGTCAAAGCAAATGATTTCTTCTGGGTTTTGTGACTTAAATATCAAGACATTTGAACATGTGACTTGGACAGTGTTCCTCATACAAGAGGATTTACGCCGTGAAAGCAGGAATCCAGCACTGACTGGTCACACTTGTCTGGATGAGCGGCGGAGAAGAAGGTTATGGACAATCGTGATTGGAGAACGAATGAAACGTGTAACCAGACTAGGAATTTCTTCAAACCACAGTGAAGATCCAATAATCACTCAAAATAACCATTATAATTGTGTAGGCCGTTGTATCGTTTACATTAAGTTCATAGTTAATGAAATATTTTTCACTACTTGTTAAGAAAGTATGTTTACAACATTTATCATAGAAATGGTAAAAAGCAAAATAAGGGGGATTTTTTAAACACGTTTTCAGCTTAGCAATAATATGTGTGGAAGAAAATGGAGTCAAATAACGGTTGACTTGTAGTGTGCAGTCAAACAGAACACGAACCGTTTGAAGTCGTGCCCACTGATGTTTGGCATCGGTTATTGACATGTATAATAATAAAACAGCTAAATAGGCCACTAAACGGAAACCCTAGATGATTTGTTTCAGTCACTTAAAGTCGGCGTGTTGCCAGGACGACCCAGCATCCGTTGAGCCGCCTGCCAGTCAGGGACGCTTCAGCGGCACAATACACCGAGCTCAGGTTTGCGGTGTCAGTTACATCTTTTGTTGTGGGACAGCAGAAGGGCTTTTCAGGACACACACACACACACACACACACACAAGTCTTTTCATATTGAGGGAAAGAGTCGGAGACTGGATCTTCTGTGTGTTTCTGAACTGCAGAAGGACAAGAAAGCGCATCTAATGTAAGAGATAAAAAAGTGAGAAAGAGTGCAGGGGAGAAAGCTGCAGAGCGCCCTTGATGACAGGCGGAGAGAAGAGATCTGTGAGAAACCAAAGGGACGGGCAAGAAAGGCAAGAGCGATACTGACACTCGACCCAACAAGTCACCCCTGTTATCATGTGGACTATGTGCTTCTCGTCCCTCGCTGTGAATTCAAACACGATTTAAAGACGACCCACTGTGCCAGATAAGTAGAGCTTAAGGAAGCCACTAGCAGTAATGATTATTTTCAGCTTTTTGAGAGCTTTTTCCCAGCTGCTACTCAGCCAGAGTTAGACAATTCATTCAAACAAATTACTCCCGGAAATGGAAAAGTTGAGATATCAATTTCAGCGGGGAGAGGGGAGGCAACACAAGACGAGGCAAGAGGGAGACGGAGGGAGAGATGGCGAGGGATGAAGCTGGGGGCGGACATGGAGCAAAGTGCTGAGTTGTGTGTGCGTGAGTCAGCAGAGAGGAAAAGTAGGCCAGGGTGGGGATGTGAAAAATCCCTATTTGAGTTGTACACACTCATTCATCGACCACTTGCTTCCTCCCTTTTCTTCCCACTACACCCCCTCTTCCTCGCAGCTTTCTTCGAGGAAGAAAGCTGCGAGCCCCGCCCCCCCCCTCCTGGCCGCCAACAGTCAATGACTGTCCCGTCCTCGGCCACCGCGGCGGCCTGTGATTACCGCCGCCTAAACGGCTCCCTCTTGCTCCAAGACGACCTGTGGATTGCAACACGACAACCACCGGGACTTGTAAAAGAAGGTTTTTTCTAAAATCCAAAGTACGGTTTGGATTCATTTAGAGCAAGATCGCCTCATACAAAAAGTGTGTGTTTGTGTGTGTGAGGGGGGGGGGACAGAAAGGAGCTTTAGGTCTATAAATATTTTCTTTTCCATACAAGGAGAACAGTTTTCTGTAAGTGAGCAGAAGAAGGTATGCATTTTCGGGAGTGGGCATCACGTGTGTGTGTGTATGTGTGTGAGCAGCATATATGTGGGTAATGCGTGTTTCTGGCTCCATGTGCGTTTTTGGTTGAACCAGAGCCATCAGTTTACAGGATCATTGTGCGAGCGCTGCGTAAATCTTTGTGCATATTCGATGTGAACACATGCACTCATAACCTTTGCTCTAGATTGCACTGTGCACACAGTCATTTTAACCATCTGGCATTACATGACGCACACATGTTAATGAGTCACATGAGTCACGCTCAGCATGTCAACACACTCCCGTTAGAAAGTAACCAGAATCAGACCTTTTTTGGCCCAGCACCAATAAACATCCTCCGACCGCAACAAAACAGCCTCTCTGTGATTACACAACGCGGAGCACCGGGTGACGGAGCACCGGGTGACATCCGCACATCAGATCCAAACATGAATGTACAATAAGGTCGACATGGTGGAGACGAACTGCCGTAGGACGTTCTGAGAAGATAGAGATTGAAATGAAAGAGTAATCGACTAAAGTCCCTTTCTTGGGGGGGTTTATCCCCATCTGAGTGAAATCACTATAGCTCACCATTTCATTGCAATACGTTTGGCTGCAGCGGCAAGAGACAGATTGATAAAAGGTGGTAAAGTGGAGTCAGAGATACGATGACTTATTGTCACACGATGCTACGTGAAGCACATTCAAATCTTTTCATCAAGTCTCCTTTGAGAGTTTGGAAGAAAAACCGAAGAAGAAACCGATTGAAAAAGGAAGTAACAATTGGGAAATTTGAAATAGATCCTTTTTTTAAAGGATTTCCGCAGCGTGCCCCGCCTATAAACAAGGTGCGTTAAACTCGTTACAACACTGAGCTCACAACACCAGCGCAGCTTGATCCCCTTTAAAATGCACTGAATGTGTTAATCAGGCTGCAGTTACAGAAACGAGCTGGATGACACACTCCGGCTCTTGTTCCGACCGCACACAAAGGAGCTTCTTTTTTTCTCCTGTAATGAGATGCAGGCCCTTCGACTCCCCGGCGAAAGAAGCCGTCTCGTCTTGAGTTATGAGCTATAGTCGTACTTACAAGACGGTGACATGTTACAGACCGTAATCAAAGCAGTTTTAGGGCCTGTTCGGTGGACTTGGCACGTAGTTTCATGTTGACTATCCATTTAGAACCCTGTTTTTGTGGAAGATTGACAATATCAGAAAAATATAAGAATGTGTCTATGAACATATTCATTGATAAAAAGCCATTACACAGGATGTGCAAAGTGATACAAGGGCTGACACAGTTCTGCTCACCGCCAACTGTTCACACATTTTCCTTTTCTTATGTTCTTTGTGCCAAATGTTGGTGGTTTATTTCCTCCCACATGGACGTTTGCTCATTTGAATGATGAATCGACACTGACTGAAGCTGCGAGAGAATCCTGCCTTTAAGTTGAGGTATTCAATAAACATATTATGTTGCAGTGCATAGACATTTAGCACCATTTTCCAACTGCAGGGCAATAACGAAGTGTGATTTGATTTTTAGTGTGCTGCCGTTTATAGGAACAGAGAGAACACTGAGAGGAGAGAGAGAGAGAGATCAGCAATCAACAACAGAAGCTGCAAACACAGCAGTCTAGCTGCAATACGACCCTGTGCCACCACAATCCATCTCAATCCTGCCATTACAGTTTTGAAAGTGTAATTTCACAAAGCTGTGTTCATACATTTGAACGAGTCGGCTGACAAGAGCCGCGCGTACACAAACACACACACGCACGGACAGAGTTTGCGGCTGAACGTAATTGTTCTGCTGCGGTTGCACACCGTCGGGTCAATCATTGTCCGGTAGGGTACGGTGAACTCTGACCCGTGCGAGCATCACATGGTCTGCCGGTGGCATGTGGTCGATGGACGGCAGCAGAGGGATAATGATACGGCTCCTAAGGATCCACAAACAGAGGGTCCACATTCTGAAAACCAACCATTTCAAACCCGTCGCAGGGAAGGTGTTGGCTGGTCTTGGCTATTCTCAGCCTGTCCTGATGGGGCCCGACACAAATCACATCTGCTCCACCCACACCGAGCCGAGAGCTCAGATGAATCAAACCCACCTTTTAAGGCAGAAAATCGGCACAGAAAACAGCAACACAGCCCGAGAGCTCTGGATGTTTTCTCCCTTCTTTCATGTCGGCGGCTTATAGAACCGTGGGTTTGAGCCCGTAGAGGATCACACTCACAGGCCTGCTTCTGGTGGGTACATGACAGCAATTTTGTCTTCTAATAATTGGCTCCCAGGGTGACCAGCTCAATCTCTGACCCACTTAAACAGATCAAACAAACTACATAAAACAAACGCAAACTAACAGTGGAGAAAAAACAAGCACGCACGAGGTCAGGAAAAAAAAAAAAAAGTATATTTATGCAAGAAAGCAAAAGAAGCAAATAACCAGAACCAGAAGGGAAAGGAAATAAAGAAGGAAAGGAGAAGGTGGGAGAGGCGGAGCGAGGATCACCATACGGGGGACAAACTGAAGAGTGTGGCATCGTCGCACACTGTCAGGGAAAGGTGAAGGTTGCTCGATGTGCTGAAGGACAACAAAATCAGTTTCAGCGCCAGGTGGAAGACATGGAAGTAGAGGAAGGATCTGGTTTGCTGCTTAACGCCAGTAGGACGGAGCTATTCAAGTTAACTCTGACACAGCAGCACCCAGTGGACGCGGCATCGTGAACACAACTTATTTTAAACTTAAAGTGTACCTCACAAAATAATGCAGTGCAACTGGCCCCCGGCCTTTTGTGCCGTGTTTGTATTTTTTATTTTAGCGCAGAAAAACAGTCGACTTCATTCCTCACACCTCTGCATTGTGAGGGGGAGGGTTCAGCCAACGCTCAGCTCACATGTGTATTATTCACAATGAATTGCGCCACTATACTATAATAAGCTTAAATCCGTTCAAATATTTGCCACTCGGTTACTAACCGTCGGCCGGCAGCGTACTCCTGATAGGTATAAGCAGTTTATGTGGAGTAAAAAAATAATTTCCCCCCACTGTATAAATTACAGCTGGCACAATGTCGAGTCCTGAGGCAGCAGAACTGGTCTGGCCTCAAACGAAAACCTGCGCTGATAGGAAACGCAGACCAAGTTCATGCCAAAAGAGAGACATCATGTGGCAGCAGACATGTGTGCCAAACAGTGGAGTCGGTTTTTATCTCCAAACTAGCAGTCTTACTTTTCCTTCAGTTATTTCAGCCATAACTTCTGTTCATGCTGCCTTTTTTTATATGGCCTTCCAGGTCCGACATGAGGGGGATGAGTGGAAAAAAAGAATTTCTGTCTGACCCAATTGTCCAATAAGTCTATCTAAACACTTGAGAGTCTGGCGCACAAACGCAAAAGCACTGAAGCTGCTGACGTGTCCCTGAGAGGAGAACTCACAGGAAACGCCAACGAAATGGAGAACACGTGGTCAAAGGACACACACACACACACACACACACACACACACAGGCTTTGTAATTATTACATTTTCCCCCTATGTCCATCATTGGATAACCGCATACGAAGCTCTTACAGGCCGTAAATACAAGAGCTTTAAGGTTTCAACTATTGCGTCAGTCCCTGGGATTCTTCTGCAATTTAACTGAAAGAAGCCCGTAGATGTCAGTCAGCAGCTCTGCTTCCTGAAGCCCGTTACAACACGCTGTAAAACAGACCCTTTACAAGCTTTTTCCTTTCCCATCAATGATGAATCACAAACTTGACTGTAGAATTTGGACCTTTTTATGGGTGTTAGGGTGCAGCGGTTTGCCCGATAGTGACAGAACGAGGCCGGACACGTCAGGTCAGTCTAATCAGTAAACTATTGTAAACCTTTAAGTTAACACTACAGGAAATATCTTTAAAAAATATGTTTACAAGTGTTTCGTTTTCTGCAATCCAATAATTTCCCAAAATTCCTTGTGAGCACGTCTGGGATCGTGACAGTCAATCCAGCGGAGGAAATCTAAAGTTGACACAAGCGGTCTTCTCACTGCATTTGTTCTGCTCTATTGAGTTTGATGTCAGGGAACAAATTGGTTGTACGTGCTCATATAATGATTTATTTCCCCAGATTTAAAACTATTGACAACTAGTGCAAAACAGAAGAAAAAGGGCAAGAGAGTCGAGTTTGTGTAGCTAAAGCAGGGAAACACCCTGAAGGCAGCATTTCTTTAATACCTGTTCACGCTACTTCAGGTGTTTTTCTTGCTTTCTTTTCCTACTGGGCGACGTTTTTGCCGAGTAAAGCGGAAACAAATGTCGGCCCGTTGTTGAATGACCGTCATGTAATGCAGGGTGAGAACATCACACCTCCCACCGGACCGACGCTTTTGTGTTTATCAACCCACCACGTTGGGGGATGGTCAAAAATCACTTGGACATTTAGTTCCATTTAATAAAAATAGTCACTTGACTAACACAGAATAAAAACATGGATTTTATTCAAACTCTTACGATACGGCAAAACAAAGCCAAACATTCTGTTCATAACAGATCAGCGGCAAACAAAAGATCCGCAGCTCGGTGAGGTTGAGGTTGATGCACATTGTCAGCATCGGGATTCTCTGACCCAAATGTGACAGAGCTGCACACGTCTTCCGAGGAGAATGAAGGGTTCGGGGCAGCAGCCCCGTTTGCGTGCACCTCAACCAGCTGTGCGTTTTATTTGTTTTGAGAGTCGGCATAAAAAAATAAAAATCTGCTGTGCGGGGGGGCAGATGGGACATTCAGGCAGAGATTTTGATTCATTCATTAAAAAAAAAAAAAAAAAACAGTTGAATTTAAATATTCTCATCACATGTGAAGATGGAGGATGAGTTTGTTTAAGGTCATTAAAACACACGACTATGTTTGTTATGTTATGTTTGTGTGACAGAGTTTTGTTCCTCATATAATCAAAATAAATTTATGTTGGTTTGCAAATGCATCTGATGATGGAAAAAAAAGATTGCATTTGAAACGATATTTCTGCCTTTTCTGATTAAAAAATATCATGCCTAATTTTTCATTATTCAGTGGCAGTGATTAAAAAATACAGCAACTGCATGTGATCATGTGATCATGCGGTGCTTGCCTTCATTCCATGATTTGACTGCCACAAAGAGGACATAGGCAAAGCGCCATGGCCACCTGCACGCCCCATCAGGCCCATTTAAATACATCAGCCAGATAACGAGCACACAGATTACTGCTGACCCAACAGTTTACTTCACTGGGCTTTTTTTTTAAGATGCAGTGAAACAGATACGACAACAACTCAGCGACAAATTGAATAGAATAAAGAGGCTCTGTTCTCTATTGATGTCTGAAAAAAAACGAAAAAACGGATCTCGCCTCCACGCTGGTCCCGTGACTAATGAATATCCTCTTCCCTTTTAACTTTTCCATGAAAATCATGCAGTCTAGACCTCAACATGCTGATGCGTTTAACCACAAGGAAACGACCAAAGACACAGATGCAAAAACAGTTTGATAACAACAGATAAAAACTGCCCTTTAAAAGTGCCGAAATGAATGGTGCCATTGGTAACATTATATAGATATATATTGCAGTGATGTCTTAAGTCTATGTCTCCGGTCATCTGCACAGCAGTCACCTGGCTTTAGACAGTTTAGACAGATTGGGACTCAACTCCTCCTCAATGATGGGAAATCCAATAATTTTTTTGTGTTTCCAGTGTTAAAAGCAAGAACCTTGTAAAAGGCTCTTAAATATGCACGAGATAAGTTGCTAAAATACTGAAGCCAAAGCTAAATTTGTTCTCGCAAGATGATGATCCGAATGGAAAGAATGGAAGTAAAAGAGATTTTAAAAGTATCGAGTTGACAAAGATCTTTTATTTTGACAACATGCTCAGAAAATACATCCAAAACAAACCGCAGCCACAAATCCTGTTTGTTGGTTCCTCCATCGAGTTCTTTGAGCCTCTGGCAGATGTGATCATTACTTATAATAAAAACATAGAGTCAATACTTTTGAATAGAAACTGTGTGTGAAGGATTCAGTATCCAGGGATCCACAGCTCAATTCAAGCCTTTTATCGATTTGGCTCTTCAGAACTGCATTTAGTTAGTTTGTAATAATGAATCTGCTGACTTAAAGTACATCGCATTCTGCTCAAGTAGCGTTGAAGCCACAGCTCGATCGGCGAGATGATTGTACCGCAGTTGCGAAACAGCAGTAAATGAAACACGCGTGTGCGTGTAAAAGCTGGACAGTAAAGATAGTCGAGGCACTGCTGCGCCTGTGATGTTGTGTCTTCCTCCAGCAGACGGTGCGGGCTCCTGTGTTCGGGCCCCAAATCTCTAAGACCCACTAAATAACAGGCCGAAGGAAAAAATTAAAAAAACACAGTAATGTTGCACAATCCTCCCCTCCACCCTCACAGTGTCAGTTGCAATTGATCCACTTTACTAATACTGTACTTCCTGGTGTAAAGCCCGTTGAGCCCAGAACTCGCGTCTTCCCCCCCGAACCAGAAACTAATCTGAACCCGTGGTTGAGCTGAGCTCCGTATGAACAATGTGGGGCATGACTGTGTTTGCCACATGCGGAGGTCATTTGTTCCTGCAGACTCATTTCTTCCCTGCTGCAATCTTTTTTTTTTTCAATGCAAATACAGCTCAATGATATGATTGTATGTACCTCACGACACGCGATAAAAGGTGGGATGGGGATGTTTTACGTGTGACACACCTCTGCCTGGGATGGAAAAACAGCCGATAACTTGCTGACCGAGTCGGTGGGTTTTGGCTGCGCTGCGGTGCACTCGCCGACATTTAGCTTCAGCCTCCCGCCGCCGACTAGCAGGCAAGTGACCTGGCAGGAAAAAGCCCTCTGAGGTCTGTCCAACTAGGAGGACTTTAATGGGGCCTCTTGGTGAGCCAGCAGGCTCGTGATTGCAACACCATCCTCCCGTGTACAACAATACAGACACACGTTTGTACGGAGTGTGGCTGCCTCCCAACGTTCCCTGCAGTTCCACTTTCTGTTCGATGTGTGTTGAAAGAAGAAGGGGACAACTTCATTGTCAAATAAGAAATCTGAAAAAAGGCAGGTTTTAGAAGAAAACAAGAGCTTTTGTTGCTAAAGATGTGTTTACATGTTCCATACTTTTTTGTTTTTGCCCGATCACCGGATGTGCCTCAGTATCACAGCAGCCGTAAAGTGTGACATACTGTTGATGGGGAGTCGGGCCCACAAGCGTAACAAATGCTCACGGACACGCACTGTGTACTAAAGATAAACTTCCCCAGTGGAGCAAACCTATACTCATAATCAAATATATGAGGAACTCTGTGTGCAAACTGTCAGCTCAAGATCTCCGGAGACACATGGCGACATTTCGTTTTTTTTATAGGCCAATAAAAACTTGCAAAGAACCTCAAATGTTGCACAGAAGGGAGGGGCTCAAAGGCATCGACACTGCTGTCACACGGTGGACATGATCTAACTGGAGGGACATTCTTCCTTAAGGGACACTTTGGAATTGACAGTATTAGAAATGCTGTTTGGTGGGTGCTGTTACCAAAAGGGCCACATTGTCATGGGTGTGGCGGTCTGAGCTGAAGAAACCAGTTGAATTAATTATTCTAGCAGAGTCACGGTCCTTCACATTATTCAGAAGTGGGCGTTTGAATCAGCTGGCGTGACAGCGCGAGTCCGGCTCAGGCTGATGGATTCACCGCAGAGGACGCAAGCAGCAAGGACTCCACATGGAGCTTTGTGAGTGCAAAGTTAGATGCACAAGTTGGTTGGACTGACGAGACAAAACTACAAAGTCAGGGTTTATTTCATTTCCTAGACAATCTACTGAAGTGAGGCCCTATGAGTAACGCATAAGAAATTACGAAATGCCTCAACTCTTTAAAAGGGGAGGAGGATGTGAGGGAAAACAGCACTTAAAACAAAGGTGGAGCTGCACAGGCTAACAGATTAAACATCTTGTGTAAAGACGCTTTATTTATGCTGCCTGCAACCCAACCCAGGGAAAGTTGCCTATCGGGGCGCGTCCCTTTGACCTCCTGAACAACCACAAATATATACACACATTACGCGCACACAGATACACACAGCAATCAGCCTAATGGAGAAGTAAAAAGGGGGTTGCTCTGGTTGACTGGAGCAAAGCAAACACAGGGAGACAGATAGGACGAGGCATGAGACAGGTGGGATACACAAAGGGCGTACACACACACACACACACACACACACACACACACACACACACACACACACACACACACACACACACACACACACACCAACCCAGATGTAGAAAGGTAATAAAGGGAGTGTACTGTGCACACAGCCAGCCACCCACGCACACACATTAGAACAGGCAGACACACACAGTAAGTACAAGCTGAATGTTACACTAACAAAGAAGTGACTATGACCAGTCTCCACAGACACACATTCACACACACAGGCTTCTTCTTCCTCTACAGAATATTTAACTCGCATTTCACACTTTATTAACTGCATGTTGGCCTGGTATTTCATGAATGAAATCTGAGCCTTTACATGCAACGTCTATGTTAAGAGCTACGATATAAAGAGTCATGTAGTATCGCCATGAATGAAATAAGTTGTCACGTGTATATAAAGAAACAGATCAATTGTTTGGGCTTAAACAGCGGTTTCCAAATTTAAGGGACTATATCTTTCTACAAATAATCCAAGCCAAAACCCCAGCCCTTCAACATGAGGTTGATTTAACTTCATGGTGATGATGGCAGATGCAGTCGGCGGTGCTGTTCAACTGTATTGAGTTTGATTACTCGGTTATTCTACCTGGTAATAGGATTGATTGTTACGTAGTAAAATGTGACGTGTTCATGTCTGGTTTTGTCCAGCAATTAGCTTTATAGCCCAAAGATATTGTGTTGAATACAACTTGAAGAAAACAGTGTGCCATCTTTTGCTAGAGAAATGAATCACATTTTCTGTCAATCAACTGATGAATTCTTCCAGTTTTATCATTTAAATCAATACTTATATAAGAGGGTAGATGACATATGAATAAACATAATGTTGCATCTAAAAAAACAGCTTGGAAAACAGCTCCACATCACAACAGCGGCATTAATTTAAACTTTGTATACCAACAAGTCTGGCATCCGAGTTAGGCGGAAGAAAAAAAAGAAAATGTGCGGCCAACCAACCAACAGGAAAATCTGGAGAGAACAGCAGTGAGGTTAAACTGCATCTCGCCTATTAAAAGGCTTCTATCAGAAACCACATCCTGACGGCGGGCTGTGCATCTGTGACTTAACTCTAATCTGCACACTTCCTGATCGCTGCTCATTTCAGGGAGCAGCAGCTTGTGCTGACGTGCTCTTCTGGGCTCTCCCCTCCGGCCCTGGGACGAAATATAAAAATTAAAAAAAGAAAACACACACACAAAATCACGCTGCACGCGTCCCCTTTTGCCACACCAAGCGGGCGACGTTAAATACGGTTTTCTTGTTTTTTTTTGGTTGTGGTTTGACAGGCTGAGACCCCAGACGCGCCGCTCTCCCTCGCACAGCGGGAGGTCCGTGCACGCCGACCGGGCTGCCCATGTCTGCGGTCATCGCCACCAGATCGATGCCTGCCCTCTGATACTAGTAGCAGGCCCTTCATCACATTCCTCACAGCATCGGTGCAGCTGCAGAGACAGAGACCCACCACCACCACAACCCTCCCTCCCGGAAAAGAGCCACGGCGGCGCCGAGCCACACCGCTCCATCTTCGCTTTGTCCGGGGCGGGGAGAGAAAAGATCCGCACGGAAAAGCGACCGAGTTTCGGGGTGGGGGGGGGTGTATCCTACCTTTCGGCTTAACGCTGTCCCCGAGTAGAAGTAGTAGGCTATCCCCAGCACCCAAAGCACCGCAAAGCATAACAATATCCTCGATTTCCTCCGCATGGCTTCCCGGTGGTTCCACCCGTGTGCTTTTGCGGCTACTCCTCTCGTCGGCTCCCGGCTTCTGGAGCGGCTCGTCCCGGTCGGCTGTGTCCGTGCGGGGGCGCTTCGCCGTGCGGCTTCGGCGGGGCGAGCTTCGTCGGTCGGTCGGTCGGTCGGTCGGTCAGGGGGAGAGCGGAGGGAGCAGGAAGCACCCAGCCAACACCAGCGGGGTTAGAGGGCAAAGGCTAGCCGACTCGGATCCAATCAAACGCCGGCTCGGGAAGCCCGGGAGGAGGGCCGGTGCTGCCAGCGAGTCGAGCCGTGCCGTCCGGGGTTCCTTGTTAACGCCGGATGGAGGAAGGGGGGGTAGGGTGGGGGGCAGTCACTGTATGGAACGATTTGTTGTAAATTAAAATTAAAATTTTAAAAAGAATTTAAAAAAATCTCAGTTTTGTGTATGCGGGAGCAGAGCGAGCGAGTGAGGGGGATCTGTGATCATCGTGCATGGATAGCCTGTCTGCTGTGCAGCTGCTGCGAGTCGCCGCTGGGGGCACCAGAGACACTTCAGACACACTTAAATGAGAAAAACAAGAGTTCCGTCTTCTGGGTCTGCTTTTTTTTCTTCCTGGTAATTATTTTCACCCCCTCCTTGCTTCCTTCCATCCTTCCTTCCTTTTCTCCTCCCTGTCTGAGTTCCTTCCTATCTATCCTTCTTTCCTACCCCATTCCTTTTTTCTCTCTTGCACCCTTCCCTTCCTTTCATACTTTGAAGGGATGGAGGACTATTAGTTTCATCTCCTTTACTGCCCTTTCCTCCATGTCTTCCTTCCTTCCCTCAATTAAAGACAAAACTACAAAATTACAAAATTATTCAAATTACTAGTAAAAAAAAAATCAACAGAATAATTAATAATGACATTAACAGTGAGTTGGAAGCCCCAAGTACAACATGACACAAAACTACTACCAATCTGGGTCTCAGCAGCTGCAGGACCTCTTTATAATGGTAATTATAGTGCAGTGACTGAGTAAATGAACAAGATAAGGTTTTGATTTTCTTTTTGAAAATGTGTAATATACTTTACAAAATATGGAACAATCAAAGCCAAATAATTCAGAGAACTTGTACAACAGCTCGACAGCTATTTCTGTGGAGCCGTCACCGTTTACCTTAACAAGCATTTCTGTAGCTTTGAAGTACTTCTTTTGCTGTAGTAAAATATTTGAAATATGAAAAAAACATTTTAGGAGCTATTGACGCAGCAGACAGCCCTGCCAAAAATGCAGTAACTTTCATGCACATAAGAAAAATAAGTATTTGTGGAATATTTATTTATGTTACAATTATTATGTTGGAGTAATAAGTAAGTAAGTGAGCCTGTCGGTGTTGAAGCCACTTGATACTTTGTGGCACGGATCAATTCTGTCTGAGATGAAGCTGTGCTGGAACACCGTCGCTAAAATAAAAAAAAGTCTCCATAATTTTAAACGATCTTTAATCTGCCTATGACATTTTACATTTGAGTGACAAAATGTCATTTTTGACCAGAGAGCAAAATGGCCCACAGTAAAAAAAAAAAAAAAAAAGATCCTATCAATACACGCTTTGTGCCTCCAAAGAGTGTCCCAGTAGTCTTGCACACACTTTAATTCATTGGTGCTACGGTGGTCTGAAGAGAGACTCTGTGTGTTTACGTTACCCACAGTAGTGTTACCGCACGGATGGATGCAAGTCAAACCAATGTGAGAGCAGTGAAACAGATGTGCACATTTAGCAGCACTGTGCTAAGAGGTTTTTTTGTATCTTTTCCCCCTTTGCCTCAAAGTTACGAGGGTCTCAAATTTCCCCTGAAGAACTGTTTGTCTTTCTGCTCTCCCGGAAATAGAAGACGCTACAAGTTTGTCTCTTTGATGTGCGCTTGCGGGCAACGGTGATCATAATTAGTTATACTGAATAAGATTGACATGAACGCATTTCATAACAATCTTTGATTGTGTAGAAGTATAATCCTAAACAGTTAGTTGTCTTTAGGATTAAGACAAATCTTGGTCATTTAAATCTAAACAATCCTTAATAACTTAGTCAAACTATGACAAAGGAATGTTTCAACATCAGGTTCAGAAGTGCAAATAAGACATTTTTTCTGTAGTCAAATTCCAGCAGAGCGACAACTAATCACAAGCGCTGCAGACATCGGAGTGAAAGTTGAGTTTTGCATACGAGTGAACAAAGATAATTATTATAATTCCACTTATCCTGCCTGAACGGCCTTTGATCCGTATTCTTCTTCATTTTTGTCAATGTAAAGCATACACAAATTCTCTTTATTCATTAAATGGAGAAAGTCCAGAAGTGCAGCACAGGGGTGGTCACATGGGCCGAGACAGCGGTCACATGTCGCAGATGTTTGAACATCGTTCTATACTATTTAGTTAAGGACCAGGACAATGTGTTGCGTAACCCGGTGAACAAACCTTAGACTTCAGTCCTACAGAGTTTTTAGAAGAGCCAACAGGAAACAGAAGGTCATGTTTCTAAGCGTGTGTTAAAGCCATTTCCTGAGTGAACGGTTGACTAGACGCCTCATTTATGAATTTCATACAAAGACGTTCTTTGGAGAGAAAACGTTGCATTAAGTCTTTAACTTCCCTTTACAATTTAACTTTAATGCTCTTGTTCAGTAAAATGAAAATCATTTTTAATGTGTTAACCACTCATTTGGTTCTCATTTTGTCTGTTCACCCGTCAAGACTTTTTACTACAAATAAAAAACAATCCTGCAGGGACGTCACAGTGGACCTGCTGTAAAGACGTAAAACTCTTTTGTCCTTGGATAAAGACAAAGCAGCAATATAAATAAAGCATAATTGACAGTCATATTTTCTAAATTGACACTTTAAAAGATAAAACTGAATGGTACACACATACCATCTGTCATGGAAGACAGTGAGAGGTCATTCATTCCACTTATAGGTCCTCTAGTTAACAGCTACTGCTCCTCCGGTCAGCCGTGGAGAACCAAAGAGATGCACCTGTAGATAATGTTTGTTTTCTGCAGACAAGTTAACGATTATGAGGCACTTACGCCTTTGGGTCTCGTCAGAACCCAACAGAGGCCAATTTAGAGCCGTTTTGGCTGCTTCCTTTTAGTCCAATAAGTGAGGGTATTGACCTCGTCTTACTTTAGGGATGCTGCAGTGTTGCATGTCTGCTTGTTGATTATATGTACAATGTTGACTAGTGACTGGATTTAAACACCACATTCTATCCACGAGCCGCCAGGTCTCATTTAAAAAAAAAAAAATCCCAAAGCTTCCAGAAATTGAACACTCACAAAGTCTTTCCATATCAAGAACATTTATTCTAATCGAATAAAATGGAAATCCAAGCTGAACGTTGAAACAGCTCAAACAGTGTACTTGTCCTCTCCTTGCCTCTGCGCTTTGTGGTAGTGGGTGTAGCTGCCGTACAGCTCATTAAACACCTCCCTGACTCCCATCTGCAGGCCGGCTGTCAGAAACTTGATATCCTGCTCCATGCACATGTCCAGTATCCGATAGATGCCCTCAGTCAGATGCAGCTTCACGTCCGGTCGCAGGGTAACCTGAAGAGGAGGGACAAATGAAGAGTCAAACAATATTTGTATCCATTTCCTGACTAATATCTTTGTTTCAACATCAATAGGTGTAGTTAGTGCAGTGAAGATCCTAGCCGTTTCCCTCACGCACCCAGACAGAGTGCATCTGTAAAACAGTGCCGGGGTATTCATCCCTGTTACTTTATTCTCCCAAGTGTTACACCAGGTGGCCGGACCACCACACTGAGATCTATGACATGCATCGTGACTTTGTAGCATTGCCCCCTTTTTCTTGTATAATGGGTCAGGTTTTTCCTCCGTTGCCCCTCATCTTTGAAGCCGGCAGCGCGGGGCAGAAGAAAGGCACGGAATGAGATTTACAATCTGTAATTATGGTGCATCAACTTGACGATGTTGTAAGCGAGCTAGAAGAGATTGTTGGCGCCCCCCCCCCCCCCCCCCACACACACACGCTCTGACCAACATCCCTCTCCACCGGTCACTTTCTGTTTGCTGGTGCACTTCATTTTAACTTTCAAATTGTTTATTCTACATCCCCCAACCGCCTTATACCATAGAGTCCAATTGTAAATTTAACATGCATTATTTTCTTGCACTAAGTTTTCTTATTTGTCTTGTTGTCCATTGTCTTACTGTCTGATCTCATGCATCAACCGCAAAGTCTAACATATTTTGGTAATAAATGTTCCTTAATCCTGAAGAGTGCAAAGCGCAGACACCAGAGCACTGTTTTATTATGGTTTTCAATAGAAAAGCAAGTCCCATAAAAACGTTTTTTTTTTTGCAGCTCCACTTGGCTCTAATAACACTTGGCACCTCACAGGCGGCTCGGTTCGGGTTAAGAGCCACGAGAAGCAGCTCCTACACGGAGACGAATAAATTACCTCAGACACACACAAAGCGGTCCATATCTCAGGAGCAGAAAAGAAATACAATTCAGGATTATTAGATGATTCACACAGAGCTCAAAAGGATCCCAAACACCTCCTTCCTCACAGTGTCTGCCTGTCTCTCTGTACGTCATCCGGTCTGTCTGGACCGGCACTTTCATGTCCTCCTCTTAAGGTGGAAACTGCCTAGTCGGGTTGGCGTCATGTTAAATACCGTCTGGTAACAGAGAGGAGCCACGTTCACCGACCAGACGTGACTCACTGCTCTGTGCGTTCCTCTCGCCTCAAGTTACAGTAATCCTGGACCCGTTCACTCACATTCGTGGAAACTCTCGAGTCACTCCGCCCGGCTGATTCTCAGCACGAGCAGGAAAACTGTGCTGGATCAAAGGATCAGCTGAGATCCTGCAGCCTCATACATACGTATGTGTCACTCACGGCTGTGGAAAATCAGCAGGGGTGACCGAAGGGCTTTGGATGAGGAACCACGTTCTCTCAGTCACAGGAATTGAATGTATTATACATCTGTCATTCTGTACACATGACATCCATTGTAGTCCGTCCATCCTGAGAGAGGGATCCCTCCCCTGACGTTCTCCATAAGGTTCCTTTTTTTTCCCCCATGCAAGGCTTTTTCAGGGCCTCACGTCAAGAGTTTTCCCTGTGCCGATGTGAGGGTCTCGGGACGGAGGATGTTGCATGTGTACAGACTGTAAAGCCCTCTGAGGCAAATTTGTCATTTGCGATTTTGGGCAATACAAAATAAAATGAATGCTGACTGTGTGTGTGTTTGTGTACCTTCTGCAGCTCTGTGACATACTGAGCCACCATGAAGGCCGACAGTGTGGTGAAGCTCTCCGCTGTAGCAGCGATGTGAGAGTACATCCTCTCGATCAACCTGGAGCACTGGAGATAAACGTCCCCATCTGGACGTTAAAGAAAAACAGATTCAGGTTAACTTTTCCTTCTTTGTTTTTAATCAATTTAGATCCCCCCCCCCCCCCCCCACGTATACAAGATGCATTGTAGCTTTTAACTCGTTGCTGTCGGCTGCAGGAAAGGTTTCACTTGTGTGGAACACAGAACCTCTTGTTCCATCCATTTAAAAAAAACACAAATGCTTTTTGAGGCCAATATATTAAATTAACATTGAAGTCAGAGAATAGGATTTACAGACTACTCTCAGACATTCCAAAAGAGCAGACTGAATGGCTTATTACAAGTTTTGGGTTTCTCTAAGTAGAGATTTGTGTAACAGATTTAGAAGCCAAAGACTGTGACCGTGTTTACATGAGTCTTCTTCTGGGAGGCTGTTGCTGTTTATTAATTATCACCAACCGCCAGTTCCATTCATTCCCAGGAACACTTGGTCCAAACAAACATTTGTTTACCCCCATTCATTTATGCCACTCATCATATGTCTGTAATGAGTCCAAGTGTCACCTGTGTCACTGTCTCCTCTCTGCCGACCCTCCTGCATAATGGACGCCACCAGACGATAGAAGACGTTCAAGAATGACGGAGCTGCGGTCAGCATCACCTAAAATCACCACAGGAGAACGTAAAACATTGAGTACAATAGTTTATAATAAACCACTAACGTGCTAAAGAGATGTTAGTCTCTTTCTCCCTTCGAAGGCGAGTAGTTGCAGGGAACGCAGGTTGAGTCACATTCAGAACCGTCTTTCTCCTCCCAGCTTCCAGCCTGCCTCTGCCCTTTCAAACCGTGTTCATGTTTAAGGAGACGTAAATCATATGCAGCGATTGATACATCCTTTGTGCCGAAGACTGGCTGAACATTTCTACCTGATCTTATGCCACAAGCTATAAAAACCATCATTTTCACTGCATGAGTCATACGCTCACAGCCCAATGAATGACTGCTGGAAAAATTGGATTCCGGCAAGATCTACGTTGGCATATTTGTCCACACCTTTCTCTGTTCTCTATTCAAGGCCTGGAGCCGGAAAATGAGAAGAGGGCGAGAGAGAATGCAAACGAGGATAGATGATGTCACAGCTCTAATTGGAGCTCGGTAATAGTTTCCATTGACTTAAAGCAGCTCCATGCCAACCACCATTGCGTGCCAGCTCTCCTCTTTGCCCGTCCTCTCACTCTGCTCTTCTTTACCCGGAATCTTCCCTTGTGCACCGCATTCAAATTGCTCTCCGCCTACTGCTTCTTTATCATTTATTTGTATTCCCCTTTATAAATATACCCTCCCTTCAGTTTTACCTCCCGACCTACTCTCCTCCAACAGTCTTTTGTCTTCACAAAACATGTGATATCAGTTAGATTATTCTTGCCCCATTTGATTCAATGCAGATGCCCTGTAAAAAAATAAAAGAAATGAACAAAATAATTAACACCATCATAACATGTGCAACGTGTAAACAAAGCAACGGTTTGTGTTTTGGCTGGAATGTTATTCACATTTAAATGTCTTACATTTCCAGTAGAAATGTCTCTTTAGAAAATGATTAGTGCAATGAACAAACTCGCAGTAAAAGCTGAGAAACGGACTTTGTGTGGTTTTCGCCCGGCTGCAGCATGATTTGCAGCATCCTCTCTTTAAAAGCGACATTCCTCCGAGGCATCCAGTGGGCTCAGCAGCAGTTTAAAGCCACATTTTCAAAACAAGTATTCCATCCAGTAGCTTAGAGCTATAATGAACTTCATTATACAAGTTAGGTAGTAAAAGTTGGTTCAGGTATTCTTAAAAATATAATGTATATCATTTCCTTTGAAGCGCAAGTCCATTGAATACATATTATGTTATACAAATTAAATTCATTAAGCTTTTTCAACGTCATCTTGACTACAGAGAGCACCATCTTTTAAATGCATTATTTATTGTTGTCCAGCCGACCCTCAACGATATGAATGGAAATGTGTGGGACATGACAGAAACATCTCAGTGTCACACAGCACAACTCAACAGCATCACCAACTGCAGCCTTCAAACAGCCGAATAACACCTGAACATTAAAACTCTCATATGAAGGATTACTGCAGGACTCCATTACACCACAGTAGTTTGAGCTCAGCATACTTAAGTACAGTGGCCCCGACTGTGTCAACAGCCTCTCTAGCCTTTGTAATGGCATCTAATATACTCATGGCTACACGGTGCTCTTTCTACCTGAGGATGACACTGGATGATGGCGAACAACGCCTCGTGGATGGCCAGAAACGCTGATTGGTAGACGGAGGGGGTCAAATGGTTGAGGGGCACCAACTGGAGCGCTCCAAGGACCAGTATGACATGGTGAGGGTTGGTGATGAGCCCCTCCCCCTGGCGCAGCAGTGAGGTCATTGAGGTCACCGTAGGAATGGTAATGGGGAGGGTCAGCGCGACGTCCTGAGCGGACGATTTTACAAGGAACTGTAACACAGAGGACGGACAGTTAGAAGAGGGGAACATTCAGACACAAGAAGGAAAAGGCTGCAAACACACACAACATGTCGGGGGGGGGTTGGGGGGGTTTCAAGATTGCTCCTCTTTTAAAGCTTAATCACATTCATTCTGAAATAAACTGACAACTGCACATCAACCGGTTTTGTCTCTGCCAGGTGGAGGCCTCAAGGGTTTCACGTCTTTTTGTCGAGCGTGTGCGTCTTTCCCCGGATAATCTTCCACACTAAGGAGCCATCAGCCTAATTTATTTTGTGCTCAGAAGCCTCTTGTGGTTAAAATGATTCATTATTTTTGAAAAGACCATTTTATTCGGTCTCTTCAATCCTCTAAATCAGAAGATGAATACATGTTTTTTTTTTCTTCATCTTATTTCTGCAACGGACCATAAGTTCAATCAAACTGACTTTGATTGAACGAATACTGGTTCAGCTACAGCGCTTCTTCGTACTAGAGACGGATCAGACAGATATATATGGACATAGTGAGTGTGGGGAAAAAGACGGAACCGCATGGCTGGCATATTACTGTGTGTGTGTGTGTGTGTGTGTGTGTTATGGTTAAGCAGGTTGCTGCGTTGTCTGTCTGCTCCTACCAGCCGCAGCCTGATGGAAAACGCATTGACCTAAAAGAGCTGCAGTGGAAGTTACGATGAAAAAAAGGCCGTTGAACGGAGATCGTTGGACTGTGATGGTCAGTGGACTGAGTCACTGGAGACGGCGGCTTTCAGCACACCGTCACTAAAATGTTTACTGGCCCAAGGACATACTATGAAATATTCCACATGTTACCGTCCCCTGCTTGTCTCAACATTTGGAGAATGGGTGCTTTATGATTTACCTGGAATAATCATTTATATCTTAACATGAATAAAATGCAATACTTCTATCCAACTGGTGCACTATTCAGTTACTATTCCATTTTACCAAACTGTGTGTTTTACAAATATTACTGCAGTACAGCCGCAGTCCAGTGACTTAATACACCTCAGTATATTGCTCCTTGGGAAAAGGGATTTAGAATGTGTGTGTGTGAGACGCTGCACACACACACACACACACACACACACACACACACACACACACACACACACACACACACACACACACACACACACACACACACACACACACACACACACACACACACACACACACACACACACACCTAAGTTTGAATTATTTCAGGTTGCACAGCAGCTCTCCCTGATGAGGTTGACAAAGAAACTGCAATCGTGAAATATAATTTTCTTCTTTAAAGTTTTGACACTATTTAAAACATTCAGCATGTACAGTATGAGGTTTGTTTGTAATCAAACAATTCCTGGCAATAACACCACATTTTCCAGACCTTTGTTCAAGCGGGCTTGTGTGTGTGTGTGTGTGTTTTGCTTACCACCATAGCAGATATGATTTGTGGTGCAATGAGCCACAGCGCTTTAGTGCAGGGCTCAGGTAGCTGACAACATGACAGCAGCTCGGTGATGATTGCTGCAGGTAGCACCTCCTGGAGAACAGTGAATGAGTGAGAAAACCATCCCAAATTAATTCTATTCAAATCCACTTTAACTGTCACAGGAGTATTAAAACATCAGACAAGAAGTCAAGGTGATCTGGATTGAGCCTCACCCGGTAGTTTCCTGCCCGTAGCTTGCCAGTGACCAGGCCCTCTCTGATCAGCAGCAGCAGCAGGTTGAAGCGCCCTGTGGTGCTGTTCTCCAGCAGGTGTCGTAGCAGCTCCTGCAGAGCTGGCTTCAGCTTACAAACGTCACTCTCAGAAAGCCAAGAAGCTGGAAGCAAAAACGTGTCACAATCAAGTAAACACACACACACAAAACGCAAATCTCCTTCAGTATAATCCACAATGAGACTTCAAATGCATTCAATGTCAATATGAGCTACATGCAGAGGGGATTAATGAAGGAAAAACACTGACAGCACAGGTGAATGACATGATGGCTCTGCAGTAGTGTCCACGTACCTGTCAGCAGTCTGTGCACATTCTGCAGTATCTGCATGTACAGCACATCCAACTTCTTTCCTGCCTTCTTCTCCTTTCGAGTCTCCTCCGCGTCGTCACTCGTCTTCTCCACTGCTTTGTAGTAAGCAGAGAGGAACTGGAGAGAAGAAACCAGGAAGTCCAATGGCCTTGGGGCACAACTTATTTCTTTGAAAATCTGGTGGCAGAAGCCGCGATAGAGGGTCACATGACTCAGGGGGAGATGGATGTCCTCCTGCGTGTTCCCACCCCCCACTGAATGGGAGGAAAGCTCACAGTCCAACATGACAGTAACAACTTCCACCATGAAGGCTTGGCCCAGGATGCTTGCAGGTTGGATAACCGACTGACCGACGGTTTGGGGCTTTAGGACGGACTCAACAGCTGGTCCCAGTGAAGCGGTCGTGGTTGCGATCATTTGAGTCAAAGTTTGATCCAGTTGTTTACTTCTCCCCAGGTTAGAGGTCATTGCCTGGGAGAAAGAGGTCAGCGATGCCAGCAGGAGGTGAACAGACAGGATGCACGCTCTGGGATCTGGTTTCTCTGCCAGAGCGGAACTGGATGGCACAATTTGCGCGTTCGCCATTTCCTTACTGGTAAGATAGGAGGCAAACTGGTCTAGGTTGAGTCGGACACTGCTGTTTCGGATTATAATCAATTGGACAAAGGTTCTGATGAAGCTCTGCACCGCTTTGATAAAATCCAACCATTCAGAGCCGCCTGTGGCTCTAAATAGTCCGTTTTTGCTAAGCCAGAGGAGAGAGGACACAGAAGCCTGCAGCAACGTCCCACCATGGATGAGCTTCAAAACACTTTGGAAGTTTCTACCCTCCAGGACACGAGTCATAACCCCCAGCAGCTTGAGCAGGAAGAGGGCATAATCTCCAGAAGCAGGAGGGTCCACCTGATCCAACTGACTAGAGGTGGAGGTGAGCATGAAGAAGAGAAGGAGGAACATAGAGGAGAGATCCTCAGAGCTCATCCCATCTGGGTTAATGTTGGTTAAGATCTGGAGTAGGTCTACCAGCTCTTTGCTCTGTGTGTCGGTCAGAAACACAAACGCCTCTCCAGTCTTCGAGGAGGCCAATATATCCTCAACTATAGCCTCTGTGTGTGCGCTCGCTCCCATTCCTTCCTCCTTCAACTTCAGGAGAGTAGGACAGACTTTGGGTACATGAGCTGCCTTGAGAACACGGACAATACATCGTGTGAGGGACCTCATTGTGGCAGAGAAGAGTGAAGGCAACTCAGCCAGAACAGGGCTTTGGAGAAGCTGCGAAGATATGAGAGAGACGGTGAGACAACCGGGCCGCCGTCCCTTCCCTTCATCCGTCTGCCTGCTCAGCAGCGAATTGACAAGCATGTCTGCCACGCAGCCCACGTCCTCTCGGCTCAGGTAGGGAGCAATCAAAGGGAGATTGGACGTGACCAGATACCAGTGTGCTACAAGGTAGGAGCTGGCGTTCACACTTGCTATCTGCCCGTCCCACACCTGCTCTCCACACGGACTGGACTCCAATTCGGTTTTAGCCAAAATAAGCTGGGCCGCCGTGTTTAGCGTTGCTGCTGTGCCGGGTTTAGAGAGCAAGGTGGTCTCCAACAAAACTTTCTTCATCTGCTGCAGAGTGAGGAGTTTGCGCAGCAAACAGCTCATGGGTCTGCGAGAGGGCTGTAAACTCAGCGGCACAATCTCCCCGCATAGGAGTTTTTGTATGTGAGTTAGGACCGGAGCGTCGTCTTCAGTCAGGCCTGCTGTGCCGGTCTGCAGAGATGTGAATTTGCTGCAGTGGATATTGAAGAGGGTGTCTACTTCCACCAAGGTGTATCTGAGGAGGAGAGCTGCCTCCTGAGTGTTCTGTTCCCACAGTGATTCCACCTTAGACTCTCTCTCCGGCTCTTCAAAACTAGATTTGCCTTTTCTTGGTGTCCCTTTAACTGACCTTGTATTAGCTTTTCCGGCTTTGTTCTCGGTTGACAACAGAAGCAGCAAGTCATTGGCTACCTGCTGCATCGCCTCCATCAAACCCTTACCCTGCCTGACTACAGGAAGAGGAGAGGTACCGTCTAGAGTCTTCAGACTAAACAAAACCACATGAAGCAAGTGGCTGAGGAAGAACAGCTTCATAGATGCATCCTCTCTCTCTACAGCCACCTTTATTCCTTCACTCTCCCGTTTACCAGCCCCTTCCCCATCGATCTCCATCTTCTCTGTCGCGCATTGCTCCCTCATCAGGCCAGGCAGTATATATCCCCTGATGCTCTCCAAAACCAATGAGCAGATCTCTAAGCCCTGGGAAGCGGGGATGTCCAGAAGACAAGTCCTGAGCGAGGCGGAGACGCTTTCAGACAGCAAAAGAGGTCTTAAGCCGTCTTGTGCTGGCTGACGGATCACACTCAGGAGGTCAGAGAACAGGCGAGGCAGCTGACGGAGCTTAGTGTAGGTTTGAAGGAGACTGCACACCACGAGCTGTTGGGGAACAAACACTGTATCTCAGTCGACACAAATCTCATTCAAACGTTAACACATACAAATTCTGCATTTGATAGAATAATTTCAATAAATACAGAATCCAATTTAGGATTTAAAACAAGACCTGTCTGGCCCGTTGCACTCGTGCCTCCATGCACTCAGAATTAACCCAGGCTGAAGATAACAGCTGGTCCAGGTCTGGTTCAAGAATAAGATGGTTGAGACTCAGCAGCATCTTCAAACAGCGGTACCACGCCGGGATCCTGCAGGGAAATACGGGAAACATTTAGACTGTGTGACAAAGAAATAGGTTATAAAAAAAAAAAAAAAAAAAAGTTTTTGTTTACCTCGGCTGGGCCTGGTTGAAGAGCATTTGCCCCAAAGCTCTGTAAAATTTGAATTGGACCTCGTCATATCTGATCCTGTCTGCTGCTACATTGTAAATATCCGCTGACAGCGCCTGGCTTAGCAGGGACTCCACAGCCAGCAGGGCCAGGCTCCAGCTCTCTGGTGAGCTGAGGGGGGGTGGGGGAGTCTGCCCGGGGGACACAGAGGCCGGCCGATCTGCATTGGCAGGTGATAGCAACAGTCCATCAAGGCATACTTCCAGGGCCGGGACCAACCTGGTGAGGAAATGAAAGCACAGCATCCTATGGGCCTCCTCACTTCCCCTTTCCTTTGCGTAGCTTTCCAGAAAGAACTTAAACAGCAGAGGCAACGTGTTCGACTTCACGGTGTAGTGTAGAGACGGCTCACAGTAGCCCCGAGCATTCAGTTTGGAAAGTACAGCACTGACCGGCTTCATGGGGCCTTTAGTCCCTCCAGGACCGCGTTTCACAGAATCCTCTTTCGATGGAAGGAGCTCCTCCATGTAGAAGGCCAGGTGCTCAGAGGGAAAGAGAGCTAGCTGAAGGATGGAGTCTATCTTGATGCGGATGTCTCTGGACAGCTGCTGACGGATGCGCAGATGTGTGTGAGAGGGTGCAAAATCCCCAGATGTCAGCAGGTGTCTGAGTAGTATTAAAGGTTGGATCAGTTGGTTGGTTACCATGGTGGAGACTCGGTTAGGATTGGCTTGTTGTCGCTGGACAGACAAATAACATGACAGCACCTGAAGCAACACCTCAAACAGATTAGCTGAATGGATGTTTTCCTTTGGCTTTGGAGGGGACTTATTAGCATCTAACTTTGGGTGATCTGAAGAATCTTTGGTGACCGGCTCAATTAGGGAACTCTCCAAATCGCCAGTAGGCTGAGGTTGAAGACACTCCGCCATCAGCTCATCTTCACATGTGACGGACTCCGTCAACAGGGGTTCTGTGGGCAATGACTGCTGTAGCTCACGGCAGGCCAGGGAGCAGATCTTAGCCAGGAGATCCCCAATCAGTTCATACTTGGTGGTGAAGACTGATGAGAGTGCAGGAGAAGAGAGAAGGCCCTGACACACACTGAGTACTGTGGACATACACACCACAGACTTAAGGCCAATACGTGCACACTCCTGGAGACGGTCCAGCAGCAGCTAGAGGTATGGAGAGAAAACAGGTGTCAGTAAAACCTTCAAAATAACAATGACAATGCACACTCTTCAGGTGTTTTTCATAGTTTTACAACTCGTCCTCGTATGCCTGCATGTATAAGTATGCGCGCACGTATCGGGTGGAACTGCCGGAACTAATTGAAGTATTCCTAGCCCACCTGCGCCATGTTGCGCCTCAGGCTGATGGTTTTGCCGTGCTTGAGGAGAGAGTGAAGCTTTCGGCTGTGAAGCAGATCGTCCAAATAAAACCAGAGTCCTTCCAGAACATTCTGTGAAAAATCCACCTTCTTATTGTACCAGCCTGTCAGTGCGTGGATGCACCAGTCCAACAGCACCTACAGTGGAAACAGGGTGGGGGAAGGCAGACAGCGTAGATATTTACATGGTCCTCCTAAATTCACTTAAACAAGGTTTCCTACTTCAGTGACACAGATTATTTTTCTTAAGTCTGTTAAGTGCGTGGGTATGAATAACTAGTCTCGGTCTGCATTCAGAATGCGATCTGAATATCATCATGATTATATGAAGATAAGACATCTTGTAATCCAACTTCAGTGGTTACCTGTTCCTTGTTGGGCAGCAAGCACTGCGTGGAGACCCAGGCAAAACGCGCCAACTTTAACTTATCCTCCCACGCAGTCTGAGGATTCTTCAGTTTCAGATGGATGCCGGAGTAAATAGCAGCCATCGCTGCAGCCGGTGATCCTGCTTCGCCAGCCTGAAGAGAGGGGATGGAGTAGAGGAGTTAGAGCCAGTTGGAGCAAATGTAAATATTTTTAAGAGTAATTTACTCTTCTATGGATTATCGTTTGCCATATTAAAATAATTATTACTGTAGTCATAGTGTTGGTGAATATTCATCGTATTTAACAGCGATAAACTACCTAGAGAAGTGTGAGGGAATACTACTACTATATAGACCATATGGGCTGGTGTTTACATTGTAATTCATGTGAAAACCCCTACTTTAGGGCTGAAAAAATATCTCTCTCGTACTAGCAGTGAGCATGCCGTAACTTCTTGCGAACACACACAACTCCCAAAAGCTAAAACCACGGAACAGATTTACCCTCTGTTGCGCGGCTGTATCAAAAACCGACATGCTTCGCTAGCTAGCTAGCTATCGAGGTTAGCATATTCTAATTACAGGCAAAGGCACTTCGCGTTTTGCTGATTCCGGAGAGTTTTCTTGTCGGCACACAAGCGACACATCTCTGATCTCTAGTGCTCATTGAAGGGAAGTTATATACACTTGTGTGAACTTAGTTAATTAGACTTCACTTACGACTCTATAACCCGCACGTGCCTGCTGTTTTCAGACGTGGACGAACTTTCAACTTTCACCCCGCCCGTCAGGCAGACAGAAGCAATCGAGAGAGTTGCTGTATCACGTTATGCTCTTAGCCGTCGACATACACTCATCGAAGGAAATAATCACTGGATGTTTTTCGGTCTGTTTTTGTAAATTCATTTTTTTCGATTTTCGATTCGATTTTTGTAAATCAATCATTTTAGAAATAAATGAAAAAGTAGTTATTATAGAAAACTTGTCAAAACAACAATTTAACTCATATCTGATGTTATTCTTTTGTTGTCTCTGTATGCACTATATGAAAATAACATTGATCTTTTTTTCTTTGGGTACAAATTCGATTGATGTAATTTGTTTTTGTCCTTTTCCCAACTCATTCCCTGAAGACATGCCTGGCTTACTGATTTGAAATAATGATCTGAGTGCGTTTGGTTATGCCTGGGAAAGTTTGCTTACATCGTCAGCCATTGAATCATCTCGTCGAGAGGAGGAATCGTGTGTAACACTACATGAGAACCAAGCCAGGGTCACCTCTCTTTTTTTGAACCCCTTTGACTCTTTCCAGGGAAAAAGGCTGGTCTTCTCACAGAGGATTTGGTTTCACTCGGTCTTCGGCTGTTTTGTTTCCACTTAACCCGCCCGATATTCAGCGACAGATGACAGTGACAGGCGGGGTGTTGTTAGCTGGTCAGTGATAAGAGATAAACGGGGTGAAGGCGGCTGTGAGACGCAGATAAAATATAAATTAACGGTCTAAACTCGACAATGTAGCGGCAAGACGCCACACAGCTGCTCGGCTATGTATGCGGTGCGTTGACCTACCGGTCAAAGGGCTAACATGTTTTTTCTCAGAGTGGACTCGACACGTAAACGTTCCTGAATCTTACCGACCACTCAGGACGACACCTACACCTGCTTGACTTTTTGTTCGGCCACTATCAACAATCCAACTCGGGCCATGCGGCTCTTGATCCGCTTGTCGAGGTGCTCGCACGGAGTTCAAGTGTCCAAACTCAAGCCGGGGATGCTGTGGTTGGATCACCGCCTGTCGATCCTCTCGGCGGCCGCCCGGAGGAAGAGACAGGCGACCGGGGTCAAGTCACCGGGCCTTCTCCTGTCCTCCTGCGGGCCTTTCGTGTCCCTGTCGCCCCGCAGCCCACTCGCGGGTCTCTCGGTGCTCTGCTCGCGCACGCTCACACGCACACCTGTTGCCTTCGCCGGCTCGTCCGCCGCCTCCAAGACCGGGACGGACGCGGAGAGCGGCCGCACACCGACCGCGGTGCCCCTGGATGATGCGAGGAGGATTCTGCAGCTTGCTCACCCGGCGAGATGGAGGATGTCAGGTACACTTCATCGTTCATTCACCGCTTAAGGGACATTTCCTTTTAGATGTGTCCCTGATCGGATAATCATACCGGGTCTCCAATTAAACCTTCAACTGTGTTTTCCGCAGTGTGGGAAAAAAACGAACAAAAAGGCCTTTTCACTAAACACCCTCTATGGCCTCAATATCAGGGGGAACTTTCTCATAATTTTCTGATATAATAAACAAGAGCGTGTTTGACTACATTATTTCTGCTTTGTCTAGCTGGTCTCATATATATATGAGCGGCTATTTCATGTTTAATGTTCTAAATCACTGCAGTATTAGATACAAGTTGAAATAAAGAGACTTGTAGTCATTGTGTTTATGACCCTTGGATGCAATCAGCAGTCACTACACTGTAGTTTTCATGCCTCCCTCCCTTCATCCCTATGACGTTAAATAAGTCTTTTTAAACTATTTTTCAAGCATTAATAAAAACATCCCAACTATCTATCATCAGTTTCTGCTGCACAACCCCTTCAAAACATGGAATTCACTTCCTTTCATAAATTGTGGCCCTGGGTTTTTCTTTCCACTATCGTTTGTTTGAATTAAGGTATTGTGTCTTTTCCTGAATCCACCTCAGCTGCTCTGGGATTCTTGACTGTCTCCAGTGCGGTAACCATGTCGGCTCCCTTCTTCCTGGGCAAAGTGATCGACACAATTTACACCACTGGAACAGACACGGAGACAATGACCGCCTCCCTCACGTCGTTATGCATCATGCTGACGGGAGTGTTCCTGTGTGGCGGGGCGGCTAATGCTGCCCGAGTCTACCTCATGCAGACCTCAGGTGAGCTGGTGAAGCATATACCTACATAAACTATGACGACACTGTATTGCATATGTCCTCCCCTGTCTCCAGTCTTTGAGTTAAACAAAGCTAACAGCTTGCTACAGCTCTCCAAAATGGCAAATACCCATCACAAGTTAACCAAGCCTGAAAGGAATGTGCTCAGTGATGTTATTAGGTAGATGTAACCACATTTGTCAAGACGCATCCAAATTTCCTCAGAATTCTCTGTGAAAGATCGCCTTGAGTCATGAATCTTACAAAAGATGGAATCGATTCATTTTGTGATGATAAACTGAAAATCTCATTGCAACAGTCTCCTAAGTCACCAACGCCTTTTCACCTTTTCTCTCTTCAGGCCAAGAGATCGTTCGAAATCTCCGAGCCGGTGTCTTCTCCTCCATCCTCAGACAGGAAGTGGCATTTTTTGACAGGAATCGGACCGGCGAGCTCATCAACCGCCTCTCTGCTGACACAGCCGTGGTGGGCCGCTCCATCACCGACAACCTCTCTGACGGACTGAGGGCCGTGGCCCAGGCAGCTGCTGGTGTCAGTATGATGGTGAGAAGGCCCTCGGAGGCCACCGCTGGGGTTCATTTGTGATACGTTTATGGATTAAGTACTTTATTTATTATTAACACACAGTCGGTCCAATCTTGTATAGAACCAATAAGTAAATACACAGGTAGTACACCATTGTATCTTTTCACACTGTGCCCTGTTTTGGAACTTATTTCAAGGAAGGAGCTCTTAGGTATCCTTTGTTTGCTCTTTAAGAAACAGGTTTACGATACACATGAGGAAAATATTAGATTAAATGACGGCCGCACCCGGAGTCACAGAGCACTGGTTTCTATGGCGAAGGGCGATTAAACAAGCAATTAAACGGATCCTGATTCTCAGCTATTTAAATGACTTTCATCTGATTACTACCTTTTTTTAAATGTGGAATGCCCTTCATGGATCAGATATTTGTTCACAGGTCTATTTTAAATTCCTTCCAACAGTATTTCCTCGAACATAAATTCATAAAACCAAACACGCGCTCACAACACGCAATCTGTCCTTTTACAAGGAAGTACAACGACTTACTGGCAGAAGGCATTTATGTAATTACCGTCATGTGGTGTCCACGTTCTTTTGTCTTCCTCCTCCGCTCCCTCCTTCCCTTTCTCCTTTGTTTGTCATTGTTTTATTTCCATTAACTTTGTTGTTGTTCTTCTTCTCTCTCTGCTCTGGTAGTTCTACGTCTCTCCCAGTCTCGCAAGCTTTGTGTTGCTGATTGTTCCCCCTGTGGCCTGTCTGGCCGTAGTCTACGGCAGATACCTCCGCTCCATCTCCAAACGCACACAGGACGCACTGGCTCAAGCCACACAGGTACAGTACATAAAACACACCGAAGGAACTCAATGAACTGTTCAGATGGATGTGTTGTACCTTCTTTTTTTAAATATATAGATATATCCATATGGTCATTATTTGAAGCCGTACTGTCTGTCCATCTTTGTTTTGCGTTTACCTCAGACAAACGCTGCACTGCCTGTGAGGCTAAATTCAATTTGCAGATAAGAGTTCATTTGCTATATTGAATGAACAGAGTCCGTCCCCAATAGATAACGTTGTAATAAAACGCTGTGCCTGTGTGTAGTTGGCCGAGGAGCGGATCAGCAACCTGCGGACGGTCAGGGCTTTTGGTAAAGAGCTGTCAGAAGTCAAGACGTACAAGCAAAAGGCCGACCACGTCCTCAGCCTGGCCAGGAAGGAGGCCGTGCTACGAGCCGGCTTCTTTGGAGTGGTAAGTGTGTGTGTGTGTGTGTGTGTGTGTGTGTGTCCCGTCGGTGTAGCAAACCAAATTTTCAGTTAGGAAACCGGACATTGCACAGAGGCTTCTGCTTTTTGGGCGCTGTTTTGTCACAACACCACATTACCTGACATGGGTGTCTATGACGGATGTTTCACAAAAAATACGTTTTTAAACCTCCAAACTAATTTGGAGAATACATAAACTCATCTGTGTGCTCTGAATGATTAAGACTTTGTCTGTTATGAGATTTGAGAAGGGCATCTCAGACTGTAGGTGAAAATGAGCTGTTGAATTACCTAATTCTGCTTGCTCTCCGTTTGAAATAACGCTCTCCTCGCTCGCTGAGCTGTAATCCAGATACCTCAGAGAGACCAGTCCGCCCATCCAGCCGATTCCTAAATGGGCTGTAATCGGGGTAATCGGTGCCGTGTCAGGGAGCAGCAGCCTTGCTTGCGGTTGCGGTAATCAAATAACCACGGTTGTGTGTTTCTGCGTGCATGCGCGTTTCAGACCGGTCTCAGTGGGAACATCATGATCCTGTCGGTGCTGTACAAAGGAGGCCTCCTGATGGCCTGCCAGCACATGACGGTGGGAGAGCTCTCGTCGTTCCTCATGTACACCTTCTGGGTGGGCATCAGCATTGCAGGTAATGCACACACACCCATGCATGTGGACCGTCCCGCTACACAAACCTCCTCATCTGTGCTCTCTGACTCTGTGTGCCTGAGAGGTCTGTGTGTTTGTCTGCTCGATGTGCAGGGCTGAGTTCTTTCTACTCTGAGCTGATGAAGGGCTTCGGAGCAGGATCCAGACTGTGGGAGCTGCTGGACAGAAAGCCAGAGTTTCCTTTAAATGGTCAGTGCGCACACACACACACACACACACACAGACACACAAGCAGAACACTATTTCCTCACTACTTCAGTGGCTACCACTTTTGTCTTTCAAACCCATCTTAATCTTTCTTGGAATTAGTTATCTCTGTGAAACTGTTTTATCACCGACGGCTGTTCGGTCAGTTCTATAGCTGGCTGAACAATGGTTCTATGAATTGCGTCCCTCTCCACAGAAGGCCTCGTGCTTCCCTCAGACCAGCTGAAGGGTCGGTTGGAGTTCTCCGACGTCTCCTTCGCCTATCCCACCCGAAGCGATGCTCCGATTTTCCAGAACCTCAGCCTGCTGGTCCCCGCTGGCAGCATCATGGCCGTGGTGGGGCCGAGTGGCTCCGGGAAGTCGACCCTGGTCTCGCTGCTGCTCAGACTCTACGACCCTCAGTCTGGTGAGAGCCAGCTTGTTGTTGTTGTTGTCTAGAATCGAGCACACGCTCAAGAGTACAAGCCTCTGCCGGACGCCTGTCCTGACCTCTAACAATGAACTCTTTTCTGCAGGTGTCATCACTATAGATGGTCATGACATCAGAGATCTGAATCCCTATTGGCTCCGGAGTCACATAGGAACCGTCAGCCAGGTGATTCAATAATCCTCCACTTGTTTATAGTGCCGTACAACAGATCTCGTAGCACGAACACGCAATAATTGCCTGTGAGCCTTTGAGTGAAGATTGTCTTCCCACCTCCCTCCCAGGAGCCAGTGCTGTTTTCCTGCTCCATAAGAGATAACATCGCATACGGCGCAGTGGACCCGGGCGCTGTCACCACGGAGGACATCTACAGAGCCGCCAGGGTGGCCAACGCCTTTAATTTCATCCAGACTTTTCCTCAGGGCTTCGGCACGGTAGTGGGCGAGAAAGGAGTGCTGTTGTCAGGTGAGGAACGCAGGCGGCTTCAGGGGTTTAGATCCTCCTCCACAGGACAAATTCTATTTTGCGTTGTATTTTGCATTAGGTTCTTTGTCAATAAACCACTGAGTTACCGCTCACGGCTCTGTGCACACAGGCGACCCGTGTCTGTACACGATTAACTGTGTGTTTGCGTCTCAGGTGGTCAGAAGCAGAGGATTGCAATAGCCAGAGCTCTGCTGAAGGTGAGTGCAACGACATTTGTTTGCCTCATCGCGTAACATTTGGGATTTTATTTTGTATAACTCGGTTCTCTCTTCGCAGAACCCTAAGATCCTGCTGTTGGACGAGGCTACCAGGTGAGAAAGAGACTAAAGCTCTCCTTAGAATGCTTTTACTGGGTTCATCCTTTTGTTCTTGTTGAAGACAACCCTAAATATGACCCTGTTTCATTAGTGCACTGGATGCTGAGAATGAGTTCCTGGTCCAGGAGGCCTTGGAGCGTCTCATGGAAGGTTAGACGCCTCTCGCTGTCTTCATTTTCAGGACAAAGTTTCAGTGCAGGTGCACCGATGTCAGTCTGTTTGTTTCTCTCGCACCTCTGGTCCAAATCCACAGGGAGGACGGTGGTGATCATTGCGCACCGCCTGTCCACCATCCAGAATGCCAACGCCGTGGCTGTTCTGGACCAGCGGCGCATCGCTGAGTGTGGGCAGCACACTGAGCTGCTGGGCAACAGGGAAGGGCTGTTCCGGAAACTGATGGAGCGACAGGCGTTTCTACAAGACGAGCAGAAACGAGCGCTTTGCTGAGGGGACGGGAGAGGAAAGAGGAGGAGCGGAAGAGGAGCACATCGCGACGGGAGGTCAGTGCCTGGGAAGAAGTGACTTTGTTTCCAGAATTCGGGGAGAAAAACGAATCGAAATGCGAAGGCCTGATGGGAAGCAGAGCTGCCGACCGGACAGCAGAGGGGCACTAGAGAAGGAGGAGAGTGTAAAACCACTGAGAAACATTAAAGGGGTTTTCTTACATGCTGGAGGAGTTTTCTCACCGGCAAAATGACTGTTTAGCACAACACGAAGAGCCATTTGGGCCTGATACGGAGGGTTTAATCCACAGCAGGGAGGCTGGGAGACGGAAACACGGATGAAGAGTTTCATAGAGATGCTTTATTTTTAAAATATCTACTTCAACACTGAAAATCGAGCTCTGAAAGAGTAAAAAGGAAAAATAACGAAGACACACAAGAAGCTCATTGCCTATGTGTCTTAAACCACTGTCACTACCATCATCAGCACCTTAGACGTGTGCGTAAGTGCAGAATCGCCCCTGGTAATCTTTCTTCATTTTTGGAGAAAAACAGTGTCACAAAACTGGTGTTTTGTGTAAATGTGTCTACGTTATATTGGTTTTTAAAATAACAACGCAGCTATTTGTGTCATTGCTTATATCAGGACATATATTGATGCATTTAAATGAAAAATGTAGCTGATCCTGTAAGTCAGAGTTCAGGTGCTTCTCTTCACAATAATTAGGTCTCAGCTAAACAATGAGATGGGTTTTCTAATATGTTTAGATTTATTTAGTTTGACTCGGTTTAATCTGTAAAGGCAACATTCGAACCTCCTGACTGCTGACCACTGTGTCTGTGTCTGTGAGTGTGTTTCTTTCACGCTCTGTTTACAGGATGTGCACTTGGAGGTGCACATTTGAACGGCTGTAAAACCACATACATGTTATCCACAACACTTCTGACCTGGATAAATCTTATAGCTTGCTTAGAGGGCCTGACTCTGAAGTAAATATCTGCTTGTGAAAAGCCATGTTCACTGCTCGGGGTGCAGAGAGAAAGGATACAAGGAATCCCTTATCAAAGTCTTTCTATTCATAACTATGTTTATTATATACCATTATACCATATATATGTTTCTAAAACAGTTCAGATGTCGGAGGAGCTTTCTGCAACATCACTTCTTTGATGGTATATTAATGAATTATGAATCCAATGTTCTACTAGAGCGACTGACTGGTGATCTGGGGTTCACCCTGATGCTTTAGAAGATGAATGACTGTTCTACTCGAAGACTAGTTTTTTTTTTGTGTATGTTCTAGACAGGGGTGGGAACTCATTATGGTGAAAGTAACTCTTCATTTTATAGTTTGACGCCAGTGATGCACAGAAGCTCTAAAACAGGGGAGGATTGTGGCCTGACTTCATCGCTCTATGATATTTAAACAAGAAATGTATGAACACAATACTGATCATTGGTTGTTGACCGTGGGAATGCCTAAAATGTTGTTTGTGTACAACACAATCACTCACTAAACGTCATGGTTTCATGCATAAATCAGTGCATAGACGCTCTGGTTGTCTCTCGGGTAGTTGAGGTCACTGGGAAAAGTCCTCATGTTCTCTGTTTTCTCTTTGCGTCTTGGTATTTTCTTCATTATAATTTGATGAAGGTAAACATCTCATGTCCAGAGTTGTGTTGTGGTTCCTGTGTGAAAGAACATTGGTGATATTAACAAACCCTACTTATTCAAATCAAATAGAGAAATAATTCACTCTGTAGAGCAAACACTGAACGTTTAACGACAGATCCAGGTCGTAAATAATATGTTCCAAATGATTTATTATATATTTTGTATTGTTCTTGTGTTTGCTAAATTATTACACTTCTATGTAAAGGTAAATAAAGTGAGATGTCCATGAAATCTATTTGTGGTACAGTTTTTTGTGTTTGTTGACCAGTTTTTGGTTTTTGCAGGTTCATTAAGTGTCCACTAGTATTACAATGAACAGGTTCAAATGATATCATTCAGGGTATTTCATTTTGTCATTGGTTTTCTTTTTTATTTATTTATATTATTTGTCACAGGAGTGTTTAAAAAGGGGATATTTTTAAGATAGACTAAAATATCTCGTCACCTGCAGAATAGCAATAGACGATCTGGAGAAGAGACACTTAAGCCCCATCTTCTGCTCAAAGTAAATTGTATTTGCTCCAGATCACAAATTCCACATTCAACTTGACATTTTGACTCAACATTCACTGTAAGCATGTGTTTCCATGCAGTGTGTAAAGCTGTCAGTAGATGGCGCTGTTGCTTGATACTTTTAAGCTTAAAGGCTTACTGTCCACTGCTCACTGCAGGTTAGTGGGATCATTGTTCATTCAATCCATCATACCAAAATAAAACTTCCTGGTAATGAGTGGTGTTTGTTCAGCTGCTGTGCGTTGTGTTGACAGCGTTCTCATGCAAATAGATCTGCAAACTGTCCCGTCCGCCGGCACGTGGACGCGTCCCGGCCCCAGCAGTGAATGAATGAAGTCCATTGATTCATCTGGTCTTCAATGTGGTTGTTGCTCTTGTGGGCAAAGTTAAGGGTCTATGAAGATCTCTTGAGTGAACCGGTAGAGCCAAAAAAAAGTAAAATACCTGCTGTAAAGAACGACTAAAAATCAAAGCACCTTTTTATTTAAACTCTTCCTTTAGATGTCTTCATTCTGGACCTTGGTTAACAGTTTATATGGTCAAGATACCCTAAATGTGAATAGATCATTCTCACCAGTTCCTTGTGACAGTGTGACCCCTCGTTCTCTGTTTGATCAGTAATATTTTCCCCTTAATTCTTCTTAAACTCCTTACAACTAAACACGCCTCAAGCAGGAGCAGCAGTTGTTCCTGTTCTGCAGATGACGGTTCAGCTGGCTCCTGCAGCTCACCAAGTGTCGCTCAGCCTTTGCAAAGGGTCTCCAATTCCAGCCATGTGCTGCAGTTCCTTTTGCTTTCCACTGTATCAGGGCTGGGCTATTTGAAGAACTCCAGGAACTGCGGTTCTGATCCCCTCCAGTCTGACATAACAAAATAATATCACAATCTCTAAAAATTGCATTTATCCTGGGGAAAAAAACCTGCGTTGCATTTCTGTTGAGGTCGACCATACCACCCAGTCGTCGTGAGCTGCAGATTATGCAAAGGTTTAAAGGAGGAGCCAGTCCTCTGTCTCATAAAGCTTCTGAAGCATTATTTTATCTAGCATTGGCTTTAAATGTTAGTATGTTAATATTAATATTCAAATGTTTTTTTCCCAATATTCTCCCTGATCAGCCTCATTCGCTCCCTTCTGACGCCCCGCGGTGAAATACTGCTTCCTCCGGTTTTCCCTAATGAAAGGGAAGCGGAGCACCAAATGGACTTCTTCACTTCAGGAAACTTTTGGACGGTCTTTGAAGCGGTTTCGGAGAGGATGAGGAGTCTTGTTGTCCCTCATCAGGAGCATAGAAAGCAGCATTAGAAAGCAGTGCGTACTCAGCAGAGAGCTGATTTGTGCAGCACATCACAAACCAAATTAGGCCACATAGGAAGCAGAATGAACCTTAATGGCATCAAATCACACAAGCTGTGCCACTTTGTCAGAGATATGGTGTTCGTGTAGAATTTAGACTATTCTTTTCAGCAAACTAACAAAAACGGTGTACCTTTCCCTTTGGTAACGCCCTTTGTACTATATCCTTAGTATAGTAAAAAGTGCCCTGTGTGTTCTGTATGCTCCGCACTAAGCTTCTGTCGCTGAGCACACTGCCACACTTAAAAAGGTAGGACACTTGTGTACAGCAAATGTATTGGTTCCAGCGACTGACTGCCGAGGCTTGTTCTATTCTTACCCTTTCTCTGTCACTCTGACCCCCGCAGCTCTCATGAGACAGACAAGTGTGTTGACTGAAATACAAATCTAACCGAGTAGGTGGAATAGCGGAAGACTGAGCATGCATACAAAAAAAACACCCATGTGTCTCTACCTTTCCACTCATCTCCCTTTTCATGTGATCAATATCAGCCGTACAATTAAAAAAACACTGGACAGAAACATTGAATACATTCTTTGTCCAAATTCTGTCCTTCAGCTGGCCGGCTTACAAATCTTCTGGCACACATTTTTGTTCTCCACCTGCTACACACCCTTTTTACCTCCCTCTTTGTCCTCCCCCCTTGGTCGTCTTTCCAGGAGACTCCCTGAAGTCTCCTCCCCACCACACCCACCCCCACAACCCCAAACCCCACAAACCGCCGCTGTAGGACAACTGCCCGCCCCTTTACATTTTAGGCGTTTCACAGGCACCCGGCTCCCAAATGGCTCACAACAAGTGCATAAAAGTAGCTATGCGTCGCCTTGCCGCCCCTCCACTCCCCTCCGCCCTCCCCCTCTCACATAAACACAAACACAAACACACACACACACAACTTCATCCACGGAAATAATATTTAATGAAAGCATGAAGGGACAATTAAGGCAAATTCACATTACAGCTACCAATTACTGCTGATTAAATAAGTAACAAAGACTCAACTTTCTTTGCTTCATAACTTTTCTCTCCAAGTCAAAAAAACAACAACACGTCTCTAACATCTCTTGTTCTGCAGATGAAGTTCCAGCGGGAATAATATGCATGAATTTGATTCTACTTTGTATCTACAAATATCAACATAAGTTGCTGTAGCAAGGAATCTCCAGTTGGCCTCAGGTGTCATTCGGGTCGTCGCTCCTCTGGGCTTCTGCTCCGTTCATTTACCGGATCAGGTCACGTTTTTTTTTCTCTACTTTTTAGATTCCTTTTCCTCTGTCATTCCTAACCTTCTTTGAGTTTATTATAAGCTCATTGTCACCTCCTCTAACACTCCTTCTCATGTCTCATGCCCCAAAATCACACAAACATACATGTGCATGCACGCACACTCGTGCCCATGCGCACAAGCTCCCCCTCCTCCATCCGAGTTATAATTAATCCAACTGCTCCACTGACAGAGCAGAGTAGCCGTTGCAGATACGGTTTCAGCTGTTGGCTGTTTCAGGGGTTCTCTCCTTCTTTATCCAATAAGACTGTGTGAATATCAGACCACCACGTGGGCTGCAGAACAGCACCGTTTGAATTAAACTGTAAATGTCTTTGAAATGTAGCATGATTAAAATAAGGGAGTCCATCTTGCAAAGGCATAATATTGTAGAACAAGATCACCAATAATCAATGTTTTTTCAAAGCTTGCTAAATAAATACAGACACAATTTAGTGATGCAAAAAGGCCTTCAGGTTTCTTTGTCATATTGGGGTCAACTTTATGCAAGCTGGAGTCAAACACGCTGCAGAAATGCCGTCAATAACATATAACAATAACTTAAGTCCTTATTACCAGACTTTCATAACTGAATGATTGATGCTGCATATATGAACTTTGAACACACTTAATCTTCAATCTCAGCTTTGATCAATTTACTTGTGCCATCTAATATTGATCCCTATTTAACTCTTAATTGACATTTTCAGGCTGCAGCAGCATTTCGGGTCAGGCTCTCACCCTGGTCTAAATCTGTTGAGGTGATGGCAGCATTTTCCCATTTTAAGGCTGGATGAGGCCTACTAGCACCAAATCTACAACCCTGGTTGGTAACAACTGGCGTCTCCCCTAGAAAACCCCCACTGAACCGCGCGCTCCCTTATACGGCCGTCGAGGTGGGTCCGCGGGGCTCGATGGGAGGTCGAAGCGACAGTTCCATATATGGAGCGCGCTCTCTCCCCGTCGGCGACGCGCAGCGTCAGTCCGGACCCTCCGCTCTCACCTATGGGATGGATCTCCCTGCGCCCCACCCACTCCTCGCCCTCTGCCTGTCAGCATCCTAATATGGCCGATGGGGGCCAGGGCTGAGGTTTGTGAATGGTGGAGGTTGGGTATATAAGGGGGCACCGGCTGAGCAGAAGATTGTAGCTGGTTCAGCAACAGCATTGGTTGGGTCCTCCTCTCCGAGCCGCAGACACACTCCTAAGGTAAGAACCTGCCATAACTCCTGAAGCCTCCTATCCAGGTTGGGTCTAAAGATTAAGCCTAAACCAGATCACTACTGGAGCCGAAGTTAGGCAGGAGACTGGGACGGGACTCTCAGGACCAGATACCGCTGAAGCCAACATGGGCAACTCTACTGGAAATAGGATTTACTGTAGGATGCTGAGGAAGAAGGGACCTTTATACAAATTCAAGAGAAGCTCCAATCTGAACTATCCTTACTGGGCTTTTTGATAAATAAATTGATATAGATATATATGTGTAGAGAATTAAACTGACTGGCTGGCTTTAGCATCTTCATAAATTGCACTGAATCCAGAGACGGTGCTGATGCAGCAAGACGCAATGCACCTTCATGCCAATAACAAGCCAGGATACTATACATGAGGAAGTAGATTTTAACAGAGAGAATCCTTGTGGATTTACCTGAACTTTAGCACACTGTATATCTTTTATTTAGCTAAATGGAGTTTTAGAATAACATAGATTTAAACGATAAATTATAATTTGAGAAAAAGTGAGAAATACGCCTAAAGGAATAGGTTTCCATTTGTAACATGGCCATGCGTAATGTGGCATCGTTAGTGTACCAAGAAACCGTTTGGAGCAAGGCATGGCCTTTCCATGTTCATAGTTCAGTAGGGTCCATTAAATTACATTTTCTAGTCAAAATGTTACTGTCGTTTTAGTTTCTAAATATAAAACCCCTAGTCTGAGCTTGTAGTAAACATTTTTTATTTTTTATAACGATGTCTATCATCCAGCATTTTTCGCCACATGGATTTCATTTCGTGAACTGAATTGTTTTTCTTCCCCTCCTCTCTTACAGAAGCCAACATGTGTGACGACGAAGAAACTACCGCCCTTGTGTGCGACAATGGCTCCGGTCTTGTAAAGGCTGGCTTCGCCGGAGACGATGCCCCGAGGGCCGTCTTCCCCTCCATCGTCGGCCGCCCCCGTCACCAGGTAAAGTGCAAAGAAAATACGCATATTCAATAATAAAAGGAGAGACCCGCTGAAAATATGTCAACTGATTGTAAGCTATGCAAAACCACTAATGTAATATTTACACCATTTATCCAATATAGAAATACAATTTACAAATTCACATCTGTGAATAATTCATTTAGCTGAGATTTTGTTATTTTAGTGTCAGACTTTAGTTGTTTTGTGGAGTTGGATCACATAGAAATAACATCACGGCACCCAGAATCGTGAGCTATGTATATTCGGCTCGTTTTACCTCCAGCAATGCGGCCTTTGACTATCGGATACTAAATTAGTCACAAATGTATTGACGGCCACAGAGTTGGTCCATGTCTGTCGCTGCGGGCCAGCTGTTATTTCGCACATTCGCGCAATGGTCAACGTGCCGTTTGCGTCACACAGTAAATACTTGGATATTTTGACGTAACCTTTCCATTGTCTTGCCCTCTCCTACCTCTTCAGGGTGTCATGGTCGGTATGGGTCAGAAGGACTCCTACGTCGGCGACGAGGCCCAGAGCAAGAGAGGTATCCTGACTCTGAAGTACCCCATTGAGCACGGTATCATCACTAACTGGGACGACATGGAGAAGATCTGGCACCACACCTTCTACAACGAGCTGAGAGTTGCCCCCGAGGAGCACCCCACCCTGCTCACTGAAGCCCCCCTGAACCCCAAGGCCAACAGAGAGAAGATGACCCAGATCATGTTTGAGACCTTCAACGTCCCCGCCATGTATGTGGCCATCCAGGCTGTCCTGTCCCTGTACGCTTCCGGCCGTACCACCGGTAAGACTGACAAGAACAAACAGCTGAAAGTCATCGCATATTAACAGATATGACAGGAGGAGACATTTAGCCTTTTTAGAACATATATTATGTAATCGAAATAATGTAATAACAATCGCAACACATAATGTCAACGGGGCTATTAAGGCGCTCGTTCCCCATGGTATCGATTTTTGCGCACAAATTTTACGCACAGGACGCCCGCCTTTCCGGGACTGCTAATGGTCTTTTATGTCCCGTATTCCCTCGTTTGGACTCCACTAAACTCTCGTCTGGCCTCTCCTCAGGTATTGTGCTGGATGCTGGTGATGGTGTCACCCACAACGTCCCAGTCTATGAGGGTTACGCCCTGCCCCACGCCATCATGCGTCTGGACCTGGCTGGTCGCGATCTGACCGACTACCTGATGAAGATCCTGACTGAGCGTGGCTACTCTTTCGTGACCACCGGTGAGGAACGCGGCCTACTCCAGAAACAAATCACATAAAAGAAAATAAGCAAGCAAAAACATGCTTTTAATCTAAATGATCATTGAACTTCATATTTTTTACCAGCATTTTTCTATAGTAACGAAATTTAACAGCAGCCTGACAAACAAGAGCAAAAGCTAAAACCCCATGTGTTTGGCCTAATACTGCCGGTGCGCGCGCAGTGCAGCGTAATAAGTTACATAGAGTACTATTTTGAATTATTCAAATTGATTAACAGACACACAGTAACGTGTGAGAAAGGTAAACAATTCGTAGCTTTTGTAGTTTTCCCCGATGAATTACGCACACGGTTACTGTGGTTTGTTTTTCTCTCCGGACAAATTCTCATCAACTTGTCTCCCGACAGCTGAGCGTGAGATCGTGCGCGACATCAAGGAGAAGCTTTGCTATGTGGCTCTGGACTTCGAGAACGAGATGGCCACCGCTGCCTCCTCCTCCTCCCTGGAGAAGAGCTACGAGCTTCCCGACGGTCAGGTCATCACCATCGGAAACGAGAGGTTCCGTTGCCCCGAGACCCTCTTCCAGCCTTCCTTCATTGGTACGTCAGATAATCCTTTGTTTATTCTCTCAGTACGCGCATCAGATGTTGTGCCGACTAGATACCCCCCCTCTTAACACTTGCCTCTCTCACCTGACCAGGTATGGAGTCTGCTGGTATCCATGAGACCGCCTACAACAGCATCATGAAGTGCGACATTGACATCCGTAAGGATCTGTACGCCAACAACGTGCTCTCCGGTGGTACCACCATGTACCCTGGTATTGCTGACCGTATGCAGAAGGAGATCACTGCTCTGGCCCCCAGCACCATGAAGATCAAGGTATACATCAATATATCATGAACAAATTTAAATATTTCATATCAATGATCACGTGTTACAAATGGGATGAACTGGCACTTTACTGATCCATTCTCTCGCTCTTCTAGATCATTGCCCCCCCCGAGAGGAAGTACTCCGTCTGGATCGGTGGCTCCATCCTGGCTTCCCTGTCCACCTTCCAGCAGATGTGGATCTCCAAGCAGGAGTACGACGAGGCAGGCCCCAGCATTGTCCACAGGAAGTGCTTCTAAATTCTCCATGTTCATCTCCGGCTTCTCCGTTATGCACACCACCGGCTATATGGAGACCGAGAGAGAAAGAAGAGCAACCTCTGCGGCACAGCAGCACTCTGCTGTCAATGGACTGTCCGTCTGCGCTGTTGACTTTCATATGCATTTTTTATTCTTTTAAAATGTGCATATTGTTTAGCAGTTTGTTGTCTGTGTTGCACGGAGAAAAGGCTGTGAAATCCACCACTGAACCATGCATCCACCCAAAAGAAAACTTTAATAAAAAAGAATAACAACATGTTTCCCAACACATGTGAATGTAAGTGTATATACATATTAATAATTTATTAAAGTCCATTATTTGGTATTTTGGACCCTGGCCTTGCTTTTCTATTAAAGGGAGGGTAATGGTGGGAGAGGGTGAACAACAAAAGCTTTGGGAAAATATAAATACTGGAATGTGGAAGATTTAACACAAACCGCCCTAAAAAAACAGCAACAGGTCTAACCAGGGGGAGGATTTACCAATAGAATCACAACAATGAAGTCCGGGAGAGTATCTCAAGCACAAGTGTGCCAACTTCCAACTAGAGCTGAGCAGGTGTTGGCACGAAGCCCCGCGGGACCCGGGAGAAAGAGGCGGGGGCCTTTCTCGGTCCTAGCAGTCACTGCGGGCTGCGGGCTTCTAGGCGACATAGGGAGCGAAAGGCGACGACTTAAAGGTCCGACAGTCGGAGTTTGACTTGGCAGGAATGCGCCGATGGGCAGCAGCAGCAGCAGCAGCAGCAGCAGCAGCTCCGCTTTTGACCCGAGCGGATCAGCTTGGGACACCCGACACCCGGCGCTGAATCCCGCTGAACTGGCCCTGTACGGCCACACGAGCAGCAGCTCCTTGACCATCTTTAGGCAAGGCCAGGCCGGAGTCCTTCCCTTATATGCATAGAAGCTCATATGGTTTACTGGGTGTGGGGTTTGGTTAGGCTTTAATGGCTATACGAGCCACCCCGCGCACACTTCATTTATATTGACCTATCAGCGAGCCTAGGACAACCGTATTTATATCCATTTCCCTATTGGCTACAAGCATAAGCCTGTAATAAGCAACAGGGCATTTTAAAGCCCTGCAGCACAATTCAACAAGCAACACGTTTCTCAATTCAGATCCATTATAGATCGATCGATCGATAGATACTTCATTCACCTCCAGGGGTAAATTGGTGTGGAACTGCAGCAGGTAGTTACATTGTAAACATAAACGTGTTAATAAAAAATGCACACAATATATATTACATCAAATAGGCTACAATAAAATCACATTGTTGTATTGATACAATACAAATACAAATGTTGTAGGCTATATATTTTACCCTCTGATGGAAATAATGATCACAAAAACCGTTCGTTAGCAGCATTGTTTACGCCCCCGTTCGGGCCACCTGTTGCGCGTGTGTTTGCCTTTTTAAAAACGTCCTCCAGGGGGCGGAGCTACGAGGCGCAGCCCGGATTACAGCAGAACGGGGACGGCCATCTGTTCTGCGTAACTTCCTTGAAATCCGAGCCCAGCGTAAGTAAATCTACGGTGGACACATTTAGACTCTTATAGTTCCGAATGAATGATGTCAGGACGTGCATGCTCTGTTGTTGAGGAGGGGCGATGTAATGTCAGTGATGTGGTGCGTGTCGGGGAATAACTGCGCTGGCGTGCGTTTCTGTGTTATCACATGTTTAACGCACATCAAAGGACGCATGTGTAATGATGTTGATCAATACGGGGAGCAAGGGCTAATTGTTTGATCAATGCATTGGAACTCGGTGCTACGGGGTTGTAGTTGATAGGATACAATTGGTGACGACGTTCTAACCTACGCATTTCTTTAAACATTTACAACTTCGTATTTGTCATACTAAAAATACAGTTGTATGGATTTGTAGCGCAACCGGCTATGAACCGTATAGTAGTTTCATTCAATAACTACGGTTGGGCTGATCTTTCATTTTTTAATCTTAAACAGTCGCTGAGGTCGCTGATTAAGATGATGATCTGAATTTATGCGTTTAGCGTCGAAACAGAAACTCAAACGTCAAACAATTCCAGCGGCACAACGCCAATTACGTTACAGAATTGCCGTCAAAAAGTAGTCGAGTATTTCCCGCAAAACTAGTGTTGAACCAGGAGCCCGGCAAGGCGAACCGACCCCTCGGGTAGAGGAAGTGGGCGGGGCCTAAGCCTCTAGCTGCGCTGCCATTGGTTCAACGGTGTAAACGTTCACGTTTAAATGCCTGGCGGTGGCACCAGTTCACAAAGACCTGCGAACGCCGAACACTTCGTAGCTGGTATTTGCACCAAACCCTATTTAGGGTTCTAACACAGTGTTTTTGTAAATACAGTACAATAACACAGATCCCATTTTACAACTTTTGCTGTCCGTTGATTTGATTTCAGCTCAAGATGGTGACCAAGCGGATGCGCTCGGAGTACATGAAGAAATTCAAAGATCCAAAATGGGAAACCTACTCTAAGTGTTATGAGGAGATGGTTAAGTACCGGCTAACCCGCAGGCTGCTGGAGCAAACACACAACCCATGGTTCTGGAATGGGCCCAACAGTGACACTGACTCAGCGGAAACCAGTCCCCCACCTCCTCCCAGTAAGAACCAGGTAAGGCCTGAGATCAGCAGAGGCAGGGTGGAGGTGGAGGTGGAGGAGTGTGAGGGGGCGAGGCTGGATCGACAGCGGGAGCAGGCGAGCAGAGCCGGCGGGACTGTCCCCAGGCTTTCCCTTCCCGAGGAGGAGCATGTGTCTGCAATCCATGGTAAAACCAAAAAGAAGAGCGGCTCTGTATGTGATTCAGGGGCCGTGTAACAAATTGGGATGTTTGTAAGCTTCACTTCTATAACAAATGGCATTCACAACCTAAAGGTGCCGGAGAGGCAGAAGTACCGGCGGAGGAGAGAGAGGAGCAGACTCACAGTCAAGACAAAGGTAATTCAGAATCACAAACTGTTTATTGCCAGAGACGTAACACATACAAAGAATTATAAAAGTGTATAACACTGTCCTTAATTAGTTTGTATTCGTCAGTGCCCCGAAAATATGCATAAGTCTGAGGTGGAGTCAGAATCACGGTTGACATGTGAGAAAGAAGAAAACAGGGAGGCCGACTTAATTTTAAGTTACTGCGAGTTTACTCTATAAATTCTTATATAGTTTTAGGCTTAAAACATTTGAACTGGATAGGTCCTATTTTGAGGTTATTTTTTCAGTGTTTTAGAAGCTTTTTGTGGATACAAAACTAAGCAAATCTCTATATGAACCCTCCGTTCAGCACCTGCAACCAACCAGCAAGAAAAACACCAACAGGGACACCTAGTGCATGACAGCAGGATGGTCATCACAGCTGATAGAAGTAAACAAAGTCCTAATTCATGGGATTTATTACAAATATATGAAAGGTGGTGGAAAATAATGTGTTCCTAAACCATTTTTCTTTTCTAATTGTCGGAACAGACGGCGGAGGAGTGGGACCACAGCAGACTAAACCCTCCAAATCCTCAAAGCACGCGAGGCGCTTCCGGCGGGTCAGGCCGGCGCCGACGCGGCAGTCCGCGGACGACGCCAAGGACGGCAGACATCCTTTCGCTCTCTACGGTCAAGGGGAGAAGGACGCAGACATGGCCAGCAGAAAGACGCACAACGTTGGCCCTGCTGCTTCTACCACCGAGGTGATCTTTGTTAGTGTCCGATGTCATGCACCAACCGCCATGTCAAATTCCTTGTATGTCTTACACACTTCGGTAATAAATGGTCCTTATTTTTTTCTGTGAATTCCCACATGGGACCAGATGTGTTGTGACTGAGCACAGTTATTTTTCCTGACCTTCCACCGACCTCTCTCTCCTCCTCTCCCATCAGATCCACGAGTCGGCTCTTCGCGCTAAGATCAGGCGGGAGGTTGAGCGTCAGGTGCAGACGCAGACGACTGAACGCCAGAGAGTCAAGTCTGCCGATACAGAGAAGGCCGGCAAGGTGGTTCAACCGGAATTCAACCCCTGGGTCACTGAGTACATGCGCTGCTTTTCTGCTCGCTCACGATAGGACACACGCAGACGCACACATACGCATACATTCACGCACTCTAAATGCTAACATCAGGTTGGTTATGGATATAGTTCCCATTGTAAAAGGCATTATTTCCTACACTTTAAACACCAGTACCTGTAGAACAGAAAACAGAGTTTGTTAATTCATACAAAGGCTACAAAAATCAGCATTCAGGACATAAACTGACAAAACTAAACAAAAATTCACTGTGTGGAAGTCTGTGTGGAAGTCATGTTTTTACATCAATCAATTTGAATGTGTATATACAACAAGAACCATTTTACAGAGGATAAGAGACTTGTGTAAGAGATGATTAAAGTATACTTAATGGTTTGGTCAATTGAATACTGACATTTTGCGTGAAATAAAGAGTCTAAAATGCGTTTAAAGCCATACTTTGAAGCATTCCCTACAAAATGTGTAGTGTTTACTTAAAGAAATTTAAACAAAAAATGTAAAACATTCATAATTCAGGTTCCAACTAAGCAGAACAATCAGCTGTTGAGGCCAAATATCTTTATTGTTACTGTTTCTAGATATGCTTTAGAACCAAAAGTGGAACCATAGCAACAGCTGCCTAAATATTCATATTGCTGATTTCTGTTTAATCTAAAGTAGGAGCACCACAGCATTTTGGTCATTAGTCACCTTTCTGTTATTAACGTAGATGCTGAACTCCTACTTTCCCATTTGGCTTTTCATGTGATTTGCTGACTTGAATCCATGTATTTGTTTGTGTGTAAAATCCCCAAAAGGTAATTTGTACCTGCATAAGAAAACAAAACATGCCGTCTTATTACATAATATGGATTGAATTATTGATGTGAATATTGTGCAGTGCATAAATTCAACTGGAATATATATTAGACACGTGAAATATTGTGCAATATGATAGTTTGAATAATTTAATTCAAGCCAGTTTGTTTTTTGTATGTTGCAAACTCTGAACAAGACCAACTTTTAAAATAAATGAGATACTAAGATCTAAGATCATCCTAATATTAAATTAGCTCTTGTTGTTACATGCTTTTCTTGATTATGTATAGCAGAGATTTTATAATCAGTGAGGCACCAAAGGTACTTTTGTTACACCTTTTGACAAAATCCACAATGTAGACTCTGGTTTTAGGGAAAAGCTACTGCTGCTCCTCACATATTTAATTTATGACACGAAGACCGTAACAATTGCAGAATTCTGTACCTTACACGGTAGTTAACATTTTCATGTCTTACGTGTACTGTAAATATTGTATTTGTTTTGGAGGAAAAGACTGTTGCAAAGCATTTCAATGAATCACTTTTCGACATCTGTTAATCTTCGACAAATTTAACATATTATTCTGAATATTAGAGATTACATTTTGTTAAAGAAAAACATCAACTTCGCAATGGACTACCAACAAAAATGTGGATTAAACCAAAATAAATTGCTTTTCAAAGACAGCGCTGTATTTATTTTAAAAACATAGGCTTTTATTATACACAATAAATTAAAAATCCATGATATTCATAATGAAGAGAAAAAACAAAACATAAATAGAGCAAGAAGTTGATGACAAACACAAGACGTCGACCTGATGCAGAGCAGCCAAAGCCACTGCCAGATTAATTCTAATCTTAAATAGTTTTCAAGTGTGCTTGATTGAAACGTTTAATGCATAATTGTCGAGGGTCTATATATGATTGATATATATTAGAAACAAATGTGTTATTTCAATGTTTGAATACACCGCTACTAAACACTTAAAATCTAATTTTTCCAAAAATTACCTAGTTGAATAGTTTTCCGTTAAGAGCTTCATGTGGCTGAACAGAACATCAAGTATCTTTGGAGACAAATAACAATCAAAACACACATCAGATAGTTTTATACTACTGCTAAAACTTGAAATGCATTTAGTTGGTGTTAATCCACAGCTGGCAGCGAGGCATTCGTGTAAACGGGCAGCATTTATGAATTACAGGGATCAGTCATTACTGGAATCTTTTCGGTAAAGAGTCTCACAAGTCATTCGAGTGAATGGTGAACGCTGGACATGCCACTGTAAATTTAAAGATGACATGTCACACTTGATTGCTCATACTTCCTTATATTTTGTTTGACGATAAAACAACATTTACCCTTGTAAACATAAGTCCATAATAAACATAATCCGCACAAACAGTGCTGTTTACACGGTGCCAGTATATCGTGGCTTAACATAATATTAACACAGTGGAGCATAAAACTAAAGCTGGATATGACATTTACTTTAATATACATATGATATCTCTTCATAGTGAAATACTCTGATATTCTGTTATACATGCCTCAGTCTCAATATTCCGAAAGAGTGTACAAGATGCTGCGGGGCAACGGATGAGACGGAGTGTGAAAGAAAGGACGTGCGAAATCTATTCAGTGGACGGTGTGTTAGAAACAAGAAGTTAACAGGTAATCAGAGCAGAAGTTTCATATAACCGGACTGTTTTGGATATGCATGTGGACAAATAAATTGTTGTTCAATTTCCAAATAGTTCGGTGATAAAATTGATACCTAATGTCAATGTATCAAGTATTAATCTGGGGACAGGAGTTAAAGATGAGGACCAGCTAGGTCCAAAATCCCTAGACCGATGACTTAAGATGTCTTATTAACACATTATTTTTTGTCACAAATGTAAACTTTTCCATTAAAAGGGGACCAATGTGTAGGATTTAGTTGGATCTAGCTTAGATGATTGCAACCAAACAATGAAAATATAAAGATAACGTGTATTTCAGCCTATAGATGCTCCAAAATCCTACACACCAGTGTGTGTATAGTAAATGGAATGTAGAAGGGGACATTAACAATGGATAAAACCAAGCAGGGAAGTCACCAGGTGTGAGGGCAGAGACGTAGAAAGGTGGGGCTGGAAAGGTACGTTCTCGTCAGTAATGCACATCCTGATTGGTAGGCTAGGAATGCTGAGCAGGCGGGTGGGGGTTGTTTTTGGTTACCTTGGAGATTTTTGAAGGGGGATATGAGGAGGAGCCAGGACAACAAATGTTCTGGAGATTGGTGTGAAAGGTCAAAGGTCAGAGAGGAGTCCCCAGTAAAGCAACATGAAGTCTGGGTCCCCGCCATGGCTGTTCTTCTCCTGGTCTTCACAAACACACTGATGTACAAGAAGAGAGAGACACACACAAAACAAAAATCATTTAGCTGCGGGCAGCCATGTTGGGGGGGCTGAGCAAGCTTAAAAGCATCAGCAATGTTGACTCAGGAGCAGCTCTGATTACTCATTATCGGGGGAAGAATTAATACCATCGTCTTATGCAATGCACACACAGTCCAACATCATGGCCCGCTCACCTCGTCTGTGTGCGCCTTACTGAGCGCGTCCACTAGCAGCCGCACTCCTGGGTGCCCTGCGGCTGAGCACGGCGAGGGGAGCGAAGCTGTCGTAACGCGGCGTCGCCATACTGGATTCCTGAACCCATCCTCTCTGGATCCAGCTCCCCTAAAAGTCACAGACAATGTGAGTGAGACGTGAGCGATCAGGCTTCATGTTGGGATCTCCAACCATTTTTTTAAACAAAAGAATGATGTTATTGGCTTTGATTTTTTTTGTATTCTCTATTAGGACTGATACAGTGCGGGGTCTGGAGTCATATCTAGGCCTGTCTGGGGGATAAAAGGGGATTTAGAGTCAGGGGTTATGGTGATGTGAGGGTCACAGTTCATACCAGACTCTATCTTGTTGAGGATTTTCCGAGCGCACTGTACGAAGGCCTCTTCAACGTTCTCTCCTGTTAGAGCGCTGGTCTCCAGGAACATTAGCTCTGACGCACACCCCCCCCCCCCCCCCCCCCCCACACACACACACACACACACACACACACACACACACACAGCAGTTCAGTGGTTTGAAGTCTTAAAAATATATTTACTTTAAGCAGCATAATAACTTAAACATCCAAAGCAAAAGAAATACGGTCAACACCTGGAGCACTTCTTCTACAAGTATCTCAGCTGTTATTAGAGGTTCTGAGAAGAGCAATCAAAGCGTCGCCACATCCCAAATCGCTGAGCCTACCGTTCTCCTGAGCGAAGCGTGAAGCCTCCAGGAACGTGACCTCTCTGTCCACGTCCAGGTCCTTCTTGTTTCCACAAAGGATGATGACGATGTTCTGACTGGCCAGCATCCTGGCGTCACTCAGCCATGTGGTCAGAGCGTTGTAGGTCTCTCGACTGCAGCGCACAGAGACAGGAGGGTTAAACGGGGAGGAAGGGGGGAGGACTGAACATGAGGTGATCTGAAATCATGTGCCATGATTGGCTATGCTGGTTTACCTCGTGATATCATAAACCAGCAAGGCTCCTGCTGCTCCTCTGTAGTAACTCCTAGTCACAGACCTTGACACACACAAAAGCACAGGTCTAACTAATGACTTTAAACGAGGGCTCTCTTAAAGTGATTACTACAATGCAATACTGTACGTTTAAGTAATTACTTAGACCTTCTACCGTCAGTGAAACATGCATCTGTTACCTATGTGTTTCCCCATAGTAGACAAGGGTGCAAACATTGTATCTAAAAGGTATGCATGTTGTTGAAGAGAAATTACGTATGTGCAGAGGGTCCAAAATGGGTTGAGGAAGTGGATTAGGGGAATACAATATGTACATATGTATGTATCATCTGTTTTTTCCTACCTGAACCTTTCTTGTCCTGCAGTGTCCCAAATCTGCAGTTTGACCATTTTGTTGACCACATTGATGATCTTAGAGCCAAACTCTACTCCAATTGTGTGATTGGATTCATCCTTAACTGGAAAACAAAATAAAATGGGGTTTATTATTAGATCTTTTCAGTGTGGAAAATGCACACCTTTTCTCTAACCGACTTTGGAAAGGGCTCATCATTTTTAGGTGTTAATTGCTAAACGCTAAAGTAATGCGCTTACAGTATGAGTCAAAGCAACTGTCTGTTAACAGTAAATAATGAAGAGCATATCGTATCTGTCTGACTTACATCTCTTCTCGATGAACTGGTGCAGCAGACAAGACTTGCCCGTTCCAGCATTCCCAATCACCAGGAATTTAAACAGGAAATCTGAAGACAGGAAACACAGAAATGATTACATGACACACAATGTCTGTTTTGGTTATATTAATTAACATGATATTGCCCATTAACATCGGACAATATTATCTTATCACAGTTCTATTGATATTAACTTATTTTAACGTGCCATAAGAGTTTGACAGAAATGTAAAAAATATGCCTTTGATAATGTAGTAACAGTGTCACCCTTATTTGTTTTCAAGAGACATTTGTTTTTAACTTTAACCGTAGGATTTGTGCACAGTTCATATCTCGACTAACCATATTCATTGTTGTGCTTTTTTGTTGAATCACAAATAGCAGCAAACATTTTATAACTCTCATATATATGTACATATTGACATCACTACGGCCCTCAGACGTCCCTACCGTCTTAAAACAGAATTCATAGCGGTATTAAATCACACACACGCTCGACTCTCACATAATGATTCAATGTGTCATTATTAGTAAAGGTCGTGGAATTGTGCAGTCGCAGCTCCACTTCCTAAACTCTGGATAATCTCAACGTAAAACGTTGAATCTATGACAACAATGCAATATATTGCGTAGATCTAATACTCCCTACATCTCTTGTAAACCCGACCATGTTACCAAACAGCTCAGTCTTATCTTCATACACGCTCCATCACCCGCAGCCTCCTGCCCATTCCGCTAACCTCTGTGGGGATTTGTAACCTTTGACAAAACGACGGATTTAATCCGCACACCCACAACGGACTCTCCCAGTATAACCCATGTGCTATTACTTTCGCTGACATCGTTTTTTTGTTTTTTTTTTGTAAGGCCAGCAGCCTTCCGTTAGCCTGCCCGCTATCTGTTTACGGTGAGAGAGAAAAGCTCTATCGGTACACCTGTCTCGTCCCATCGCCGTCGTTATACTCGACAATGTGAACGGCCGCCACTCGTCCGGGCAGCCTCCTTACCGTATGACTCCGACATCGCCGTGTGGCGTTTAGACAGCGAAGGGGAAGGGAATTAAAAATACAAGTTAACAAGGTGGATAGCTCGCCAAGTTAAGGCAAATATTCCTGTGATGATTTCCGCAGATTCCAGCTGATTTTCCCTCCGACTTCCCGTACGTGAGCCGTTTCTCTATTTTTCAAAATAAAAGCCTGGCAGAGGAGCACGGTAGCGGTGCAGAAGACGGTGTTTTGAGACATCTCAAACCATTGAATTCGTCAAAAGTTTTTCATACGCTTTATCTTAAAAACAATACCCATTCCAACAAAGCACATAATTGTTGTATGTAGAATTGCGACACCACCTACACTCCAGCCCTGAAGGCGGCGGTTATGTGCGTTGACGAACGACCGCAAATTCCCTCGAGAAGAAGAAGAAGTGGCTAGTGGGCTAGCCTAGCTGCAGGCTTTATTTAGGGAAATATGGCTGCTGTGCTTCCCGTCAGACCGCCCTGCGACAGTAATCCCGCTACACCCGGAGCACAATCCACAAAGGTAACATTCACAATCGGTAAACAATTATTGTTGAATTATTATTTGGGTTCGTGGAGCTCCACACGGTGTCTGGCGCAGCTAACGGCTAGTTGGTTAGCCAACGGCTACTTGAGTCCACAGATAGCGACTCCATACGAATAGCCAGATATAACTATCTTCATCCTACCGCGAACAAAGACTACTACAGACATGACCTAAATCTCAAATTATAATGTAAACTACTGTTCTTTTTTTCTTGATACTTTCAGAACAAAAAAACTTAAAGTATAAAATGCACACTTTTTTAAAATTAAATGATGCTATTTTCGTTCTTGCCTGATAAGTGATGCAAAGGTCCAAAGATGTCAAATCTATTTGACCATTACATGTGTTTATTATTCATAGTTCAACATTGTATATTCAGTTCCGAGTTTAACATCAAGTGTCTAGATTTCTGGCTATTGTAATCGCACAGTTACGTTACTTTCTGCTGTCTTAACTGTATATTTTTTTGCGGTCAATTGGCTGGATGCTAATTACTGAGCAAAGACGGGAGTGCTTCTGTAGACTCAAAGGATAAGAAAGATAAATATCAGAATATAAATATATAAAATAACAGATGAACATATTACATTTAAGAAAACTTAAATAATAATAAAGAAGCAAAGTATACACTGTGTGCATATAAAGGTATTGAACATGAACATGCCGGATTGTGATGAAGAAACACTGCCAAGTTTCTGCTGGAATCAGGAGGAAGAGCAACATTCACATTATCCTTGCTTTATTAGTCCCATTTCTAAATGAAGAGACATGGTCTGTGGATTTTGCCAACATCATATACTTTCATTGTTAAATTTCCAAGTAAAAAATTGTGTTTTACTTTTCCTCTCTAGGAGGATGTGATGGAGGAAGAGTCCAATGATGGCAGCCAGCCTCCCAAAAGGAGGAGAATGGGTTCAGGGGACAGCTCTCGAAGCTTCGACACCTTCAGTCAAGACCTTGGGTAGTTTGGCTTAACACTTCGCATGGAGCAATACATTGCAACTGCTTGATACCTTAAAGACTGACAATGTGGCATTGTATTTCATCACTAATCAAATGATCCTCAACCCGTTGTCTCTCAACCGGCCTTCCAGGCCGACGTACTTCCCAGCAGAGAACCTGACCGAGTACAAGTGGCCTCCAGATGACACAGGAGAGTATTACATGCTGCAGGAGCAGGTCAGCGAGTATCTGGGAGTCACATCCTTCAAAAGGAAGTACCCTGGTAAGACTGAAGTTAAACATTTATATTGATTTGCTCAACACATTAATTTAGAAATAAGACTGCCTTCCGGATTTGTAGCTGCATTGTTGACATACTGATGAAAATATCACTTTTTTTACTCATATTTTGACCACATGAAGAGTGAAGCTATCTGTCTCCTAGTGATATTTCTTTGTCTCTCTACAGATATGGAGAGAAGAGACTTGTCTCACAAAGAGAAGCTCTACCTGCGTGAACAGAATGTCATTACTGAAACACAGTGTACCCTGGGTAGGAACCACAACTAACGCGCTCAGATCAGCTAGAATGGTTTTTGCAGTCCAAGTGGATTTGTATGATCTTGTGTTCCTCTTTAGGTCTGACAGCGCTGCGGAGTGACGAGGTGATAGATCTGATGATAAAGGAGTATCCCATCAAACACTCTGAGTATTCGGTTATACTGCAGGAGAGAGAGCGGCAGAGGATAGCTAAAGAGTACTCTGTAAGTGTGCAAGCTAAAGGAATAAAACAAGGCTGATTTTATTTGACAGTAAAGTGTTTAATGATAATCCTCCACATACATCTATGATCACATCGCTTACGGTCCTTGTCTGTTGCATTTTTTTGTAGCAAATGCAGCAGCAGAACCCTCAGAAGGTGGAGGCCAGCAAGGTTCCAGAGTACATTAAGAAGGCAGCTAAAAAAGCTGCAGAGTTTAATAGTAACTTCAACCGGGAGCGGATGGAAGAGAGGCGAGCTTACTTTGACCTACAGACACATGTAAGTCTGACCTGAAGAAATGGAGCCGCATGTCTGCTTAAATCAGAAAGCAGCACAGTAAGACTATCCTGGCTATATTTACACCCTATTAACGTTTTTGGGGATGTAGTGACTCCTGTAGCTGTGGCCATGTCAAACTGCAAGTTGAACTAAGAAAAAAGCTTTTTTTTACATGGATGGTGTTTGGTTTATTTCCTCAGATCATCCAGGTGCCACAGGGCAGGTTCAAGGTGCTGGCTCCAGAGCTAACAAAGAGTGGGCCTTACCCTGTGGCTCTCATACCAGGACAGTTCCAAGACTACTACAAAAGGTTCACACACCTAAATGTTTTTTTCCCCCGCAATTCTCCTTTTTGTATTCAATATAGCGAACCCACAAATTGGTTTCTGGGTAAAACTGGATAGACTCTGAGCCTGTACTGACTATCTGTGCTGGCTGTTTTTCCTTGATGCAACATTATGTTGTGCATCTCAGGTACTCTCCCAATGAGCTACGCTACTTGCCCATAAACACAGCACTGTTTGAGCCTCCTCTGGATCCAGAGCTGCCCGCGTTGGACTCCGAACCAGACTCGGATGACCAAGAGGATGGAAAGGGTGACAAAAAGAACAAGAACTCATCTGTAAGACATCCGACTGTGTACAACTACTGTAATACCACACATGGGTCAGATCATGCATCCTTTGTGGAGTAGTGGTAGTACAGATGCTTATTGGTAGACTTATGCAAGTGCCTGCATGATGTCATATGATTCCACGGCCCACATCACAGTGATTTACCTCTACATATCTAGACTCTGATGTCTGCATTGACACGCATTGTTTTACAATGCTCTGAAGCCACTTGTCATTCGCTCTTCTTTTTGCAGGACAGTTCTTCGGGAAACACGTCAGACGTAGAGAGCCAAGAGGGAGGAGGGAAACCAGGCAACAAGTCCAAGGCCAAAGACAAGACATCCACAGCGGCAAAAGACGGCGGCCCGCGCCATTCTGCCTCCCACAAAACCCCACCAGGGTACAAGGTAGAGGACAAAAGCACCTGAATTCTTCTCCAACAACAGCAGCAGCACTTTTCTACCCCCTTCTCCTCTTTCTACTACTACCACTCCCTTGCTCCATTCATCCCGCCATCCCTCCTTTGCTTTCTGTACTTCGTTCTCTGACTTCTACCGTTGGTCAGCTGTTCAGCGAGGCCGACCTGGTATATACACGTATACATACACACACACGTACATATATATATATATATAAAGTTACACTTTGTGGGTCCTTTCTCCAGTTTTTGTTCTCATGGATGTCTGGTGGCTCCCGCCTCCCCCTCTCTTTGTCCCAGACTGTAAGCAATAAGAACAATTTAAAGAAACAGTTTTTTTCACTGCACTTTCACTTTTGGAGGTTTCCAGTGAAGACAAATTTGAACGTCAAAGGTTTTTCATTTTGAATGTCTTCAATATACCTCTTGTCTGTCCTCTCTTGTCAAAAAAGATGCTTCCTAGACAAGTAAGTGGATGTTTTGGCTGCTAGTTTTATTTTTGAAAGAAAAGTCTTGTTACTCTGATATAGAAAATATAAACCACATTACATTTATGGTTGTGTTAACACTAGCTAACTTTATCATTTAAAACTTTTAAAAGTATAAAATGCACTTAACCCTAATTAAGTGTTTAAGTGTTTATTGTTATTATAATATACTTTGTATATACACCATGTGATATACTGTTTGTGTTAAAACATATCACAGGTGTTTGACGTGAAGTGTTCTCGTCCATATAATGTCATCTTGGAGGGATGAGGACATGTTGACCTTGTTCACACTGTTGCTGAGCTGAGCTGAGCTGAGCTAGAAGTAGTCAGTATGATATCGGTTGGGTTTCGACTCTGCTCCCCCCCCCGCCCCCCTCCCCTTGTGGTACCAGCCGTGGCACGTCGTTGGTACTCATTGAATTTAATCGAAATGTTCAAAGGACTGTAGTTGGAAGTGTTATGATTTCATTGTCCCACTTGCAGCCCACTGTCCCAGACACCTTAATATTTGGTTCATTTTTCCTAAATGATGCTCGACTATTACTGTTGATGAGAGCATTACAGTCCAGTTGAGTTCAGCTCGGCTTTGTGGTGTGGGCATGGTCCTTTTTTTAGTGTCTGTTTGTTCTCAGTCTGACTTAACTTTGACTTGACCCGTAGTCATCAGATAATTTTGCTTATGCATTTGAACGTGCATACATGGCATGTTGGTAGCCGAAATTCATTACCATCAATTACCATCAGGCATTTCTATGTTGAGAATATGCCGTACATACCGTATATACAGCTCACGAATAAAAAGTAATTCTGAACGACAGATATATTAGATTGACAAATTGCCTCCACAGCAGTATTATGTTCAGAATGTACAAATGTGATACATGTTGCATGTTAACATGTCATGTTAATGTTGCTTAGGTTAATGATTCAAGGAAATGAATCACTCCAAAAGCTGTGGCTCTGGAGGCTTTACGTAGCTTACACATAGTGCAGACATGTTGATCAATGAGTTACGTAGCTAAGAGTAATATTATGTGAATGTGTTTTTTAACAGTGTTTCCAAGCGCTTGGTCTTCTTGAGATTGTGCAATGCAGTTTGATTCTTAGGAACTCAGAATATATTTTTGCTTTGGCTGTCAGACGTATTGAATGGGTTGCACGGTTTAGTGGCGGTCGGTTTCATTAAATGAGGGCCGGGCATTGGGAAGTTGTGAGGCCAGCTAACTGGTTAGTATTAATTCATACCTTATTTATCTCAAAAGTACAAGCGATGTGATCTATAAAGATCCTGCTTTTATTATTGTTTGTCCCTCTGTTTTTAAACTATACATAAAGTTATTTGGCTCCACTTACCTTAACTACCTACTATATCATATAACGAAACCTGCCTGAAAGTGAGTTCTCTGACAGTTTTTTTGTTTTGTTGATTTATGTGCATAAAGTACAATTTTTTTTTTAATGTGTTTACCAAATTCAGTTAATTTAGAATAAAACTAGATTCAACATCATGAACTGCTCCTGGTCTATTATTCTGTGTGGATGTTTCCACTGAGGAAGTGTTTTGACTGTGCAGGCATCAAGCCTCACTGGAGCCACATCGCGTTGGCTAAACACTGCTTGTGATGTAAGCATTTAACGTGGCCACTAATAGCTTTTACAGTTATTAAGAGTCCACTCACAATAGCAAAAGGGGGCAATCTTTTCCCTATAGTTTTCAGTGAAGCTGAAGGGCTGAACTGTCTAATTTTAAATTGGACATATTGACTCTATTTGCATATGCAAAGTATCGTGTTTGAGAATCTACACCGCTCTACTGTTTTTCTTATTTCCTTCTCCTGCTGCTGCCTGTCTGTTAATTTAGTTCCCTGATTTGTTTTTTAGCCTTGAAATTTCCTATTTTCCAAGTCATGTCCTTTATTAACCCTCTTGCACCTATGTCTGTTTAGTGTAACCCTTTAACTTCCTGTGAGGGGACAATTAAATGAATGATGTTACTATGTTAAGGAAGTGGACTGTTGACTTAATAAGTAACTATAAAGCAAAGTTAATTTCAGAGTTCTGATTTGTTTATTTCTGCTGTCATGGACTGCTGCAAATCAATCTTATGTTATGCTCTTAAAGTCTAGACCATTGCAGTCTAAACATAAAATTCTGCTCAATCTTTTTTGCTTTTTTTATGTGGCGTCCTACAGAGAAATTTAGTTTTTTAAAGTGATACACGTTTCTTAGTTATCTCTGTGACATTCTGGTTTAACTGTTCCCTAAGCTGCCTCATCTTTCTACTCTGACCCTGTTGAACTAAAAATCTGTGTTGCGTAGACGGCAAGTGCAAGAGCCTTTTTAATTCAGTCTGTTACCAAGTAAGCCATCACTTGACTACAGTGAAACTAAATACAGACATAACACGCATGCAAGAGGCCATGTTAGACATCGTACTCCTTTGTTAGTACCTTGAATATATTTTACTGCTCTGGTACTTGAACCTTTTGCAGTTTCTTGTGAAATATTGTTCACCATTAGTTCCTTTACGGCCAAACTGGGGCTGTTATCCAAAGACCAAAACCATCAAGGAACGAGGTTGCATTTAATCCGCTCAAACTTAGTCGCACCGCTGCTTTGATATCATGTGACGCATTTTGTGTACAAAGTAACGTTATCATGTAGTGTGCCCCCAAATGTAGGAAAAGCCTGTTCGTCAAGTACAAAATACTCCTTTTAGGTTTCTTCCTCAAGCTGTTAAACAATTGTCTAACTAATATATTGTCCATGACCACAAGATGCACATGTTTTTTATAGCATTATTCTGCCCTTGCAGCCTAAGGTCATTCCCAATGCTATATGTGGCATTTGCCAGAAGGGTAAAGAGGCCAACAAGAGGGGCCGGCCGGAGGCCCTCATTCACTGCTCCCAATGTGATAACAGCGGTAAGTTAACTCGTTGTTCCTCATTAAGGACTGTTTCCATTACTACTTCAGCAAAAACTGGTCACATGAAATGGTTTAGATTAAAGGATTTTCCGAAGAAGAAACTGATTATATATACATGAGGAGTAATCCTAAATCTGACTGTTTAACCTTGTCAGATTTGCAGACAGTTATGACAACATGGAGAAAAAGACTATTCTTTGGTATTGGTTTGTTTTATGGATATCTATAACCAGACAAGCTTGCGTTACAATAAATATAGGTTCTTGTTGCTTTTTGTTTTTATATTTAATGATGGTGTCTTTCTACATGTGATCAACAAGACTGTGTATTCACATGTTTGTTGCATTTTCTTCTTTATGTTTATGTAACATTAGACACATAACCTTGTATATTTATTTGTGTGTGTATGTGTGTGACTCTGTGTTTGCTTCTGCCTCTGTGTTGCCACACTTTAGGCCATCCATCCTGCTTGGACATGAGCAAGGAGCTGGTGGGTGTGATCCAGACGTACCGATGGCAGTGCATGGAGTGTAAGACGTGCATCGTGTGCCAGCAGCCGCACCATGAGGACGAGATGATGTTCTGTGACAAGTGTGACCGAGGGTACCACACCTTCTGCGTGGGCATGGACTCCATACCGACTGGTGAGTTGAACTGCAGTCATGATTTGCATTTTTTTCTCTGTAGCCGGACAGTAAACAATACAAGAGAAAATCCAACTTCTATACACAATATTACTGTCATTCACTTGGTTTATAATTCACTTATTTTTGTTATTAAAGTAGGTGTGGCTTTTTTGTTTGTCTCTTTGTCTTGATAAATTATTAATTCCTTCTGTCTCCTCAGGCCTTTGGGTATGTGAGGTTTGTGAGAAGGATTGCCCCACACTCAAGAAAAAGGGAGGAGCAAAAACGCCCAAGAAGTCTAAATCAGCTCAAAAATGATCAACGGCATCATTAAAGACAATACAGTGACCAAATGCACATTACGGCATTCATTCAATAATTTTAAAAAGTTATAAATTATGTTACTTTGACGGAAGACTGTAATTCAAAAATAAATATAAAAGTGTGTCCCCTCTACCAAATACCATCAATACAAACACAGGTCAACACTAGAAGTCATCTGTTGTTCTTTTCTCTGAGAGCTTTGATGACATCTGTGAGGCACATTGATCATTTGAATCACAAGCAGTTAAACTGAATTTCTGTACTTGCTTAACGTAATCCAAATTATGTTTAAATGGTAGACATTTTCTCTATAGATAAATCATTTTAATAGACCAATTTGAATTCAAATACATCCAAATGTGCAGCATAAGTACTGTGATCCGCTAACCACTAATACCACCAGTGCATTCCTACTTTCTTATATTTTCTGTCTCACAACATTCCTGCAATGGGAAGTATGTAACAGTTACAGATTGGTGCTTTGGTCTCGTACCTCGGACTTTAAAAAACAAGCGCTCAGTTACCTTCAAAACAATTTTTTTTTATTGCTTTGTATTTTTGGTACTTTAAATAAACATTCATTTAATTAGGCAGTCCAGAAAAGAGAAATCTTTATTTAATTCATACAATGATTAATTCATACAATGAGTGTTTGTGATTCTGTGTAATGAAATGGAACCTAATGGCTGCGGCAGGTTAAGTATTTGTCAGTCTTTATTGCAAAAGATGTTCTCTTCATTTCCTTGTTAACCTTACACTATTAATTAATATACAAATATAACCACTTACAGTAATTCAATGGAATTTTAAGCTACAATTGGATAACGTCTGCTTTTTGTGTTTTTAGTTTGAAAGTTTTTTAAATATTTCGTAATGTCTCTCCAGTAAGCAGTTTAAGACATATATGTAGGTAAAAATGTCGTAGTCACTGAATTGTGTGTGTGTGTGTGTGTGTGTGTGTAATTTTTTTAAAAATAAAACTTACTTTGAAAATACTATTGTGTACCACTTTTAATTGAAGCAAGTCATTTTTATTCTGCCCTTTATCAAAAATGAAAAATCTTACATGGTTTTCATTCATCATTTAACACCAGTATGGCTCCTTGGGAATTTAAATAAATGTACTTATAATAATTGTTTTAGCTTTTTGACACCTAACAGGGTTTGGATGTTATTCAGTTACAATACGAATAAATTAGTATTACAGAAGAATTGTTTTCCTGTGTCTTTAATTTAATTTTGGGCCAGACTCATCCAGTCCAGCAAATTTAAATTCTGGATTATTTAATATTTTCTCTATCTTTAATCTCCCACGGTGAATCCCCTGCTGTACACCGATCAGCCTGTGAGGGCGCTGGCGCTCGTATTAGATCTGAACACTCCCTGTAGTGACCGTAGAGGAAGAGGCTGCCATATTGCAGTGATACAGCGACTTTACGCGACTAGAACGCCGTTGGCTCCCTGCAACAAAAATGCTTTCTTCTAATACGTTTGTTGACCCTGGTAAGATGAAAGACTACCACTACACCGGTCCAGTAGAGCACCGGTTCTCCCCATACTCTTTCAACGGAGGGTGAGTGTGAACTTTATACCGTTGGCTGGTTCGCCTGCTAGCTAACGTTGTTACATCCAAATGAGTTATGCTAACTAGCCAACCAGCTAAGCAGACGACATACAACTAACTTAAACAAAGGTTAAGTTGGAGAAAACTAGCCGAACGGAGTTGACTTTCGTTGTTGACGAATAAAGTATCCCCATGTTAACCCCAAGATAAAGGAAAAGATAAACGGACACTACAGTTTCAGTTTCGAAACCGTAGCTTAGCATCTGTTAGCAAGTGTGTGTGTCACGGATAGTTTCCGCTTTAATGTTGTGGTTTGAACGATGAATGAATTAGACGGTTGTGTGCGTTTGTCTTTTCAGAACCGTACTAGCTGTTGCTGGGGAAGACTTCGCCATCGTAGCCTCAGACACCAGGCTGAGTGAAGGCTACTCAATCCACAGCCGCGACTCACCAAAGTGCTACAAGCTGTGAGTTTGCCCTGTCACATCCATGCACTGTCAACAAAGGAGAGATCGAGAGTATAAAGACATGTCAACTTATAACTATACAAATCTTGTCCCTTTATCTACTACTTGAGTAGCTCTTTGAAATATATATATCTTCATATATTCTTTGAAATCTAGTACCAGTTAAATATAGTGAAACCACTGAAGTCACTGGACCTCAACTATTTTGGGGAGTTTTATTTTGCTTGGTGTTAAAAACCTTGATGTAGCACTTCATTAATCGATTTAAGTTTTTAAAACCTACATGAGTCGAGCCAAATGAACCGATCTTGCCGATCTTTGTTCGTCCCCTTCACAGGACAGACACAACCGTCATCGGCTGCAGCGGTTTCCACGGTGACTGCTTGACTCTGACTAAAATCATCGATGCCAGACTAAAGGTGGGCTGGTGGAGCAGGGTGTTTTGGTTTCACTCTCCCAAGTCTCATCTCATAAGATCTTATTCTGCTGACTCTGCAAACTCTCCCGTCTCTTTTGGATTCTAGTGGTATCCAAGACTGTTGTCGTGAGGCTAGTGTTCTTGTGACTTAATGTCTTTGTGGAAGACAGTTGCATGGTTTCTATTCTAAGAATATCCAACAAGACGCGTCTAATTGTGTATAGTGTCACCACAAATGATAAACACTAAAGCGGTGATCCTAGATACTTTAAAATGTCACTTTATTTGGTTCTGCAGCCAAGTAATGCCTACTGAGGATGTCACAGGTTACTTGGTCGTTAGTGAGACCTGAATTAATGTTCCTGCCCCTTCCTCAGATGTACAAACATTCAAATAATAAGACAATGACCAGCGGTGCCATTGCAGCCATGTTGTCCACCATCCTGTACGGCAGAAGGTTTTTCCCCTACTACGTCTACAACATCATCGGAGGACTAGATGAACACGGTAAGTTTAGCAATGCTGCAGACATTGAGAGGAGTAAATTTAATTTGGGAAACCTTTCACCTTTGTATGTTTATACTCTACGTATGTTTTAAAATAAGAAAACCCTACATATTAAGCCTTTGGTTAAACACTGAGTGTTTCCTATATTCTACTTTATTGCCTCACACAAAGTGTGTATTATACCGAAGAATTTAAATGGTATAGAGCTGTAACTGATGACTGATTTTATGTTCAATACTTATAAACTAATGAAGGTAAGGGAGCAGTGTACAGTTTTGACCCAGTGGGCTCCTACCAGAGAGACACCTACAAGGCCGGAGGATCAGCAAGCGCCATGCTACAGCCACTTCTGGACAACCAGGTAAATAACAAACGGCATGTTGACCAGTCGCCATAATCCCTTGATGTTTAGGTTTTCAGACAATGTAGTGTCAGTTGAGTTCTCTTGCTTTGGAGAGGGGGCATTAACGTCAGTGTCTTTCCAACACGTCCTTCTACAGATTGGCTTCAAGAACATGGAGGGTGTGCAGCACGTTCCTCTGACTCAGGAAAAGGCAGTTCAGCTGGTCAAAGACGTCTTCATCTCTGCCGCAGAGAGAGACGTCTACACCGGAGATGCTCTTCGGCTCTGCATCATCACTAAGGAGGGCATCAGCGAGCAGACTGTACCACTGAGGAAAGACTGAGGAGGAAATCGTTCCATTTTCTGATTTTGCTCTATTCTTTCCACATTCATCTCTTGGTTTTGGCCACTCAACAACACATTTCTTAAACGAGTTTTGATCCAGAATTGACTTTTAGTCAGGCTTATTCTGGAAAGCGGATTTTCCATTTTTTTTTATATCCACTAACAATTTACACCAATTGAAATCCAACCTTTTCTCTGCTTTCCACTGTTGTCCCCCTCCCAATCTGCTATGATTACATCCTGCTGTTCTTAAGAAGCAACAGACTCCCTACTCAATCTGCCTATACTCCTCTATTTGGATGTTGCGTTATGTTTTGGAAGGATACATACTCTGCTGTTCTTTTTACATTCTTAATAAAGTGAAGAAAGAAGAGTAAAGAATTGAAAATGTGCGTCTTCTTGATCATTGAATGTCTTTCACACACTGTATTGTGGCATATTTAAGAATTCTTACTCTGGAGAGACAATAGCTCAGGATATTGCTCTGAGACAGTCTTCGTACGCCATAAACATCCGCGCAACACCACACTGACCCAATATAATATAATGCTTTATACTTCAAACAATGCATCGGATAGTATGTTAACAATGTTGAGGATGTTAGGCTGGAGTTAACATCACTTGTAATGTGTTTCACCAACCTTTCATTTGGAGATTTCACTTCCAGAGTGTTGCAGCCATATTAACCTGTTCAAAGAAATGGATACCTTTATCTATTTCGTAGATGTTCCTCATTTAGGACATTGTTCTAGTCCTTAGGAGGAAACAGCCAAACTGAATTGTTATTTGGTCATATTGTGAGCTCCCGTACAAGAACAACAGGCAGCCTGCTTCCATGCAACACCTGAAATGGTATTGTGGACATATGGCCTACATTCATCCATTTACACTCATCCCCAGATGTTCAGGCATCTCTACTTAACGCCTCCCATTACAGCATACCTGGTGCACAGTGTAGGGGAAAGTTACTCCCATAGACTGAAGGCCTCTCACTGCAATGGAATAGATCACTGGGATACTTACTAAGTCATTAGTGGAATGAATTACATCAAGTAAAACAAAAGAGGATAGAAGTCCTAAATACAGATTACATATGGGTTCTACACAAAAGATAGACTTGTTTAGATGTACTTAAAGCAAACAATGTATCCTAAATACTGTACATTTTGGAGTGTGCTATTTATGGGCTCAATCTGCCGCAATGGGTATGGAGAACCTGCTTAAACAGAACTCGCAACAACCACAAGTAACAATCTTGGAAACAAAACACCGGTAATTAATCCAAAGAAGTATTTTTAATGCATATTGTTAGGTCAAATTGGCTTTTCAAAGTTGTAGTGTGACCTTTCACCTCACATGCATTGTGTATAAAATGGTACATACAGTTGATATTTCTTAGTAACTGAGTACTATCTAATAAAGGTCCACAGCAGGACTCGAACTAGCACACAAATTTAACAAAGAATGTGAATAAAATTGAGATTTAAGCTTAATCTCTATATGTTGCATCAGATTTAAAGTATTAAAATGTGTTAAGTAGTCATTGCCAAATAAACGGGTAAATGTATCAATCAATTTAGCCTATTTTAATACTATTAAAATACCCAGTCTTTCACTTTTGTAAAAATGAAAATTGCCTTCATTAGATACTTTTCTCAAATCACTCTACAAATTTCAGGTCAACAAAGACTGCACTTCTGATTTCACATTGTTGCCATTATTCGTCCCCACCTTAAAGAATGAAAACAGACTTCCCTAATAATGCTCAGGATGAGAAAACACACAAACATCAAATTGTATTCATTTTTTATTAATCCAAATTAATCAGCAACTGCAACACGTGTTTACTCAACAACGGTTTGAATAAGCAAAGACTCCCTTACAAACAAACATGGACACACAGACAGTGTCCTCAGGCGTAGTACTGAAGGTTGGCCTTCTTCTTGGCCTGGACCTCCAGGATTCCCTCCATGTAATCTTCATGGTTCAGCTCTGTGGCCCCGCGGCGCAACGCAATCATGCCGGCCTCCACGCACACCGCCTTGCACTGCGCTCCGTTGAAGTCGTCGGTGCAGCGAGCCAGCTCCTCGTAGTTGACGTCGGGGCTGACGTTCATCTTACGGGAGTGGATCTGCATGATGCGGGCTCTGGCCTCTTCGTTTGGCATGGGGAACTCAATCTTTCTGTCAAGGCGACCTGAACGCAGCAGCGCGGGATCCAAGATGTCTACTCGGTTGGTGGCGGCGATCACCTTCAAAATAAAAAAAGGTATGCAGGTATGCTGTAGTCATCATGCTGTAACGCAATGCCACTGTGGGAACTGAATATAATGAAAATTGGTGCTTAACTTTGTTTGAAAAGGGAAACTACTTTTTAAATGTAGGTTTTGATCAATTACTCTTTTTAACGTGTTCTTTGTGAAAAATTGTATCGTTTGCTTTACGTTAAGCCTGTAGGTCATATTTCAATCAAACATTAACCTGACCAATAACTATGTCTGATTTCTGAAAATGTTGCGTTGGATGAAAAATAACTGCTGAATTACTAAAGATGGACAATGGAAATAAGCATGCGGTGATGCAAACGTTTTTTTTCTTCTTCTTCTCAGTAGCAACATCTTTACCTTGACCTGCATGTTGGGCTGGAATCCATCTAGCTGGTTGAGCAGCTCCAGCATGGTCCTCTGCACCTCTCTGTCTCCTGCCTTCTCGCTGTCAAACCTCTTGGTCCCGATGGCGTCCAGCTCATCAATGAAGATGATGGATGGCGCTTTCTCTTTGGCCAGAGCGAAGGCGTCCCTCACCAGCTTGGCTCCATCTCCAATAAACATCTGGACAAGCTGTGGACCGGCAAGCTTCAGGAAGGTGGCCTTGGTCTGAGCGGCACAGGCCCTGGCCAGGAGGGTCTTCCCAGTGCCCGGTGGACCGTACATCAGGACTCCTTTAGGTGGCTGGATGCCAAGGTTTTCAAACTTCTCCTTGTGGTTCATGGGCAGGACGATGGCCTCCACTAGCTCCTGGATCTGCTTGTCCAGCCCTCCTATGTCGCTGTACTGCTCCGTGGGGCGCTCATCCACCTCCATGGCCTTGACTCTGGAGTCATACTCAGTGGGCAATGTCTCCAGGATCAGGTAGGAGTCCTTGTTGACACCCACCAGGTCTCCGGGCTTCAGCTTCTCGGCGTCCACCAGCCCGATCACGGGCAGGAAGTAGGTCTGTCGAGTGGAGGTCTTAATGACGGCGCACTTTCCTTTCCTTTGCGAGTCCAGGTCCACATTAGCCCCGTCCTCCTCCTGGTCGTTGGGGTCCACGTCCAGCAGCTCGATCACATTAGACACGAGATACGGCAGGGTTTTGTTCACCTTTATCTTCTCCGTGTTTTCTTTGATTTTATCCTTCATGGCCTGCAGCTCATGGGTCACACGCAGCACCTCGCTCTTCATTATCTTTATTTCGCTGTCGAGGAGACGAGTCCGCTGAACTATCTCTTCCGTGGACATTTTTAAAACTTCTTCGCCGATCCCATCTTCCACCTCGTCCCAAACTGACTTGTCACTCAGCGACGCCATCTTTGCTCTAACTGCGTTGAACTCTGACCCACCGGAAGTTAAAGCTTCTTCTTTCGGAAGTAGCCGACGAACGCTCGTGAGCGCCGAAACACAGAACGAAGATCAAACAAACCCTGAAGCTGAATTAATTCAGTTGCTCTGCTGGTTTGAACTGCGAGAGTGTGACTGTAAGTTGGCGGGCAATTAACTGTGGTGCACTGGCAAATGTCAAAGTAATATGCAACTCTGCTTAGCACCTAAAGTTGCAGCTTTAACATTGGCCGCAATGCGTTTGAGTGGCTGTTAGCGAGTGCGCTAATGTTAGCTCTTCAGCTAACTTCTGCTAGTCAATGTGATGTTATGTTTCTATTTTGGAGGCTGTCCAGGCATCCTTTAAGAAGACTGAACGGTACTCGGGTATATATGTATATTTGCCCACAGAGTATTGCACCATAACATTTAAATGGCACGTCTTGCATTTGGGCCCTTAACGAATTAGTTAACGGGTTCAAGCGACGTGAATCAACGTTTAAGCTAAATGTGATGATTAGCAAGCAGTGCATGTGTTCGCGCCACTGACGGAGCCGCACCAGTTTGGCTTCAGGTCATTTGCAGGTCCTTCACTAGACTTTGATTTTATTCGGTAATTAATAATAAAGTATTTTTCTGAGTAAACTTCTGTCCTTGACTTGACAGAAACGAGTTAGCTGCAAGCGAAGAGCAACGAGGAGAGGGTGTTTCTGCAGAGACCGGTCATCTGTGGCTGCTGTTGCCTTTCTGGTGTATTATAGACGGTGCACATAGACGAGCTGTGAGGCACCTGCGGTGTGAAGTTACTTCCTGCTCTTTGGTGGCAGTGAATTAACGTGATGGAGCAGAACAACAGTATACCTCCCTTCCAGGGGCAGGCATCCCCTCAGGTAACACTGGTTTATAGTATTTTTGTATCAATGTACCAGCTTTATTCTGCAACATTAGCGCCCTTCCTGCAAACATAACGGTGCAGCCTACATGTCAAACCTACAAATTAACCAACACCCAACTGATGTTCAGATACACATTTAATGTAACGTTGTTGTGTTAAGAAGTGAGTCAAAGTTACACATGTTGTGACCATTGCCATTTCTTGTACATGTCATTTGCTTCTAATGTGGCTCTTCTGCTCCATCCCAAATTCATGTTTATTTGTGTTCATTTTGCAGGGTGGTGCTATGACGCCAGGCATGTCAATGTTCAGTCCCATGATGCCTTACGGCTCGGGCCTGACACCACAACCTGTCCAGAACACCAATAGTTTGTCCATACTAGAGGAACAGCAGAGGCAACAACAACAACAACAACAACAGCAGCAGCAACAACAGGCAAACGCAGGTATACCACTCACTCCTGCCGTAAGCCTGTGCATCGATCTCTAAGCACAGTGAGATCGTAGAATCCTCCCTAGCATTGGTGTCCTCCTTTGGCTCTGGGAACACATAGTGCCAAAATGGAACTTTGTTATTGGTTCATGTTTAAAGAAAACGTATGTTCTCTGCTCTTCAGGCCTTCCTGGAACCTCAGGGCAGACCCCTCAGCTTTACCATTCCCAGGCGGTTGCAGGCTCGACCACCACTGCGCTGCCTGGAAACACCCCGCTTTACAACACTCCACTGACCCCCATGACCCCCATCACACCGGCCACACCCGCCTCAGAGAGCTCCGGAATAGTACCACAGCTGCAGTATGTTTCATATCCAGTGGTCAGATTATCGGTAGAAAACTTAAGTCTCTTAATTGGTTATTTTCTCTTTGCTTTTCTGTTTGTTTCTTTAGAAACATTGTATCTACTGTAAATTTGGGCTGTAAACTGGACTTGAAGACCATTGCCCTGAGAGCCAGGAATGCGGAATACAACCCAAAGGTGAGACTGCAGTGCAACATATTACTGTGATCATCTCAATGTGGCTGAGCAGTGAGGCTTTAATTTCACCAGCTGTAGGGAGTTTTTGGGGTCATGCATTTGATCATTATGTAATCAAAAAATGATCAACCTTTGTCTGAGACATTTTAGATCAAAGCGGCTTGTTATCAGTTTAGGACAAAGATATGATGCATTTGGGTATCTTGATGTATATCGTCATCACAATATCATTCTATTAATAAATGACCATAACGAAGTATCGCCCTACCTGATATATTTATGCTCAACATTCCACACCATTACATACATGTATATATTTGAGTAATTTGCTGAATGTAATTTCCCCCTCTTCTTTTGTAGCGTTTTGCTGCAGTCATCATGAGAATACGAGAACCCAGAACTACAGCGCTCATTTTCAGCTCCGGGAAGATGGTGTGCACTGGAGCCAAGAGGTCAGAATACTCTGCTATATGCGTATAAGTGTTGGAAGGATGTGCTTTTTGTGATTTCCACTGTCTGTAGGAAATATGCTTGCCTTTTCCTTGTCTCTTAATTCATCGCCTCTCTTCAATTCTACATTTCTCTTATTCTCCATATTTTCCGCTTCACTTCTCTCTTCAGTGAAGAGCAGTCAAGGTTGGCTGCTAGAAAATACGCTCGTGTGGTGCAGAAGCTCGGTTTTCCTGCAAAGTTCCTGGACTTCAAGATTCAGAACATGGTGGGAAGCTGCGATGTGAAGTTCCCCATTCGGCTGGAAGGATTAGTCCTCACACATCAGCAGTTTAGCAGGTGATTTATTGAGCTGTGCTGCTGAGCTGATTTTTGCCAGTTTGGAAGCACAAGCTCATGGCATTTTTGTGAGGATGTCACTCTTTGCTGCACCGTTGTGCGACGAAAGCAAAGGCCAAATGGGGTCTATTTTCAGTGGCGTGGCGGACATTATGCAAAGTATTAAGAGGATTTCTTTATTTGTAAGATTAAGCTAATGATTTATATCAAATTATTTGTCTGTTTCAGCTATGAACCAGAGCTGTTTCCAGGACTGATTTACAGAATGATCAAACCAAGAATTGTTCTTCTCATCTTTGTCTCTGGGAAAGTAGTACTCACAGGTAAGACCTGATGATCACTGCTGATGTCTCACTTCACTCACTGACAGAGTTAATAGTTTAGTTTTGTCTTTGTCACTTATCCCCACTATTCAGGTCAAACACATGGAGCTGGACTAGTGCAGGACGTTTGAGGCATATATTGAAATTAATACTTAGGAGTAAAAAAATAAATGAAGCATTTTTCTATGAACACCCTAAATGGTCATTAAAAGAGGAACTCAACAAACTATTTCTAAATTTCAGTTCTGTGTGCAGTACCAGTAAAGCCGAAACAATTCCCTGTGATACATCGAACACGTTGATGTATTGGCCAAACTCTTCATACATTCTTGCATTGCATTGATATGTGTTTTTGTTTCTTTAGGTGCCAAGGTGAGAGGAGAGATCTATGAAGCATTTGAAAACATCTATCCCATCCTGAAAGGCTTCCGCAAGACAACGTAGAACCTGCAGCTCCTTTTCCCCTTTTATCATCAATACTTTGTACTTTTTAAAAAATTCACATGAAGAATTGTCTATATTAGGACCTCTACAGGCGGACTGCTGTAAGTACTGTTGCACAGGGATGTGAATTGTCGAATTATTATTATTATTTTTATTTTTTTTATCCCTCGTGTTTTTTTATACAGGTTTTTTTTTCTCTCTCCTTGCGAAGTTTGATCGCAAGAAATGTAATTTTTGTTACACAAACTTTTTTTTTTCAACTTTTTTTTTGCCCATTTATTTCCAGATTTTGCTGCACTCATCCCTGATTGTAAATAAGATTGTAAAGAAATGTATAAAGCGCTGATTAGCAGAGGAACAGTCTGATTTTGACTGTTTATTTTTTATTTTAAGCCATTTTAAATAGTTTTGTACGTTGCATTTTTATAAATTTCCCGCTTGGTCCCGTACTATAACAAGACCTGTTAGGGTCTGTCAACCCCACGTAGCTCTCGACAGTTTGAATGACTTCATGTCCTTTTACATTCAAATCATTCAACGCTTCATTCAGCTTTAAACGGATTGCATGAAGCGGATTTCCCTCTAAATTCAAACGTGTTAACAGGAAGAATACTGTTGAGTCTGCTAATCTGTAACCGAAGGTGGATGCTCTTAAATTTAGGTTTTACAGAAGTTAATCTGATCCAATTCCTGCTACTAAAGTTCTCGGGATGTTGGTTAATTAATTCATTACATTGGTACTTAATATATATAAATTAAACTGAACCAGAACATGAGGTTTGAAGGCAGACGGCCTCTTTTACTTATCGTAACCTCTTGCATTTTCTATTGAGCGGCACTAAAAGTCTGAAAAACTAAGCATTGTTTTTCCATCTTTGTACAAAATCCTATTTAAATTTTCTTTTAAACAAATTTTGTTGCTGAGGAAAATGTGATTCTGTACTGGTTGTGCAGTGTGTTTCCTTCTGTGCGTCCGTACGCGCAGAAGAGATTGGGGAGGTTAATCAATACTTTCCTCTGACTCTGGGGTTTAGCACCAGGAGGCCCTGTCACACATTTCTAAGCAATTGTTCTTCTGAAAATGTTAATGTGCATCAATAAATGTGTACATGCCGGCTCCCTTGTTCAAGCTGCTTTTTGTTGTCATATTTGGAAACGTCATTTTGGTTGTCCAGTGAACGAGAGGCTCACTGCCCTCAAAGCGTGTGCAAATCTTTGTTTAGTCAGATTTTTTTTTTTAACATACTGCAATATTTATACATTCTGTATTGTGTTGGTCCTGAACTAAATGTTAGCATTGAAGGACTATTAGAGAGACCTGCTGCTCACTGCTGGCACCAACGGTCAAAGTCACTTAAATCCCCTTTTTCTGCCGTTTCTTATGGTGCAAACAGGAAGTAAACGGCTCAGGTCATGTGACAAAATGGAGTTTATTGTTATGGAAAGTTAACTTCAGACACTGCACATACTTCTCTTAGATGATTGTATTATATATAACTGGATATTTATTAACTCCATTACAACTGGAAAAAAATTAAGACTGATGAGTAAAATGTGAAGCTATAACCAGAATATTTAGCAGATCTTTCTATACATTTGTTCTCAACCAAAAAAATACTAATAAGTAGATGAACACTTCAGGCACAGTGGCATAGTTTTTCGTCTGGAAAGGTCAGAAATGCCACAAAGCTATTAACAGAAATCATTTGTAGTTCTAATAAACCAGAAATAGAATTCCTGTCTAAACTTCTAATTCAACGATCAGTGCACAGTGTGAATTTCTGCCATCAAACAACATCTCAACGCTCGTTGATAGTCTGAGACTAACATCCTCTTGAGTTTAATAATTAAACAAGATTTTTATCTGACCGGTGTCTCGTCAGTTAGATGAGCGGCATCACGTGTCCGTTGTACTAAATGGGATGTGACACGACTGAGTGCAAACTGCCTCCCTCACTGAGCCTTCACGTGCATCCCGGTCTCCTGGACGACGCGTTGTGTGGGTTCTGAGCTGAAGTCCTGCTTCCAGATGAACTCTGGGCAGTACTGGTCGTCATGGTTACAGCTGGCAGAGCAAGTATAGACAGCCAGTGTCCCCCAGTCAATACTGTCTCCTGTCGCGTCCACACTCAGACTGTTTAACAGCTGTGGCATCACCTGGAGAGACACACACAGGAATATTTCATGTGACACAGTCACACTTTCACACCCGTAACCCAACAGTCTGCATTGTTCAAATGAGGCTCCGTAACATCATCTTTTTACGCACATAAAACAACAAAAGACTAAATCTTAACTTGGCTCGTTTATTGCCAGCTTGCACACACATCTTTATAAACTTGGAACAGAGTAAGAGCGCGTTGGCATTTCAGACAAAGAAATAAGGAAAGCTCGGGGAAAAAAAAAAAAGAGGATGGAAGGTCTACCTGAAACTCAAAAGCCCTTTTGGCACCACAGGTGCATGCTGGGATATCCTGATCTGAAGGGATGTGCTGAGAGGAGACCCAGAGCGGGGAGCCGCCTCGACTGTACCGCACCACCTGAAAGAAGGAAGCGGTGTAAGATCTCTCCAACTTAACGGCGTCGCTGTGAGGAGCGACTCGTCTCTGTTGGTTTACCTGGTGAGGTTCTGCCGTGATCCTCCTTTTGAACCGCTGGAACACTTTGTGGTCTTCGTTCTCGTGCATAGCCATCTCCTCCAGGTCGGTCTCTGCCAGGGCTGAGCAGAGAACAGTCAGACAGGAGAGAAAGGAAACGTTAGTGAATTACTTTATGTGACCACAGCATTATAGTTATGAGAAATAATTAAAAGGCGTACTGTCTGCTACGGGCGGACAATCTTCGCTCTCCTTTTCTTCTTCGGCCTCTTTTGTGTCTTCTTCCTCCTCAGGTTCAGTGACCAGCTCAGACTCAGGGAAGAGGAAGCTTGAAGTTGTGACGATGGACGCTTCTATATAGTCGGACAGAGACACAGCAGAGACATTAAGTCTTCCTCTGGAAAGAAACTGACTCTTATAGGCACACTATGCAACATTTTTCAGTTAGTTAATATGTTCCATACCGTTTTGGATGATTAAATGAGTCATTTCAGGTCGAACAAAGGTTTTCTCGGCCGCCGTGGGGGTCTGTAGGGGAAATACCGCACATGCAATTGCAGGAGTGTCGGGTCGCCCCCACAGGCTCAGAAGTGTCGTCATCGCGGAAGTCTTGCTTTACGGCATGAGACGGGAGGCTGCGGGCTTCAGCTATACACTCTCAGGCTCGTAGCGCAGTGGCGATGTTTGTACAGTTATCATGGCGGAACCAGCGACAAAACAGCGAAAGCCCATGACGGAGCAGGCAAGAAAGAGGAAAAGGGCTCTGGACAGAGAGAGGACTCGTACACGGGTGAACATCGGCCAAGCCTTTTCCGAATGGCGATAGCTAAAAGAGAAAGAAGGCTGAGCGGACCTCGCGTTTCTGCTGATGCGATTGTAAGTAATATTGGAATGGTTGGTAGCGGTCGCTAACCTCCACATACACTCTGCGTTCACCCGCGCCGAACCGCCTCGTAAACTGCGTTTACTCGTGCAACGTTAGCAGTTGTGTTGTCATGCTGAAAGTGCAATCTTTTTCAGAGACCGTGTAGTTTTCTTTCCGGTACGCCATACCGGACAGTACCGGCTTACTTTCACCTCTGCTTGACAGAGAACAGCTGAGCGTCTTTACGACAGTGCACTTTTATTTTCGGCCTCTGGGGGGCCTCGCTGGAAAATCTACCCGGTTGCATAGTACACCTTTAACTTGAGCAGGCATTTTGAAAAACGCATGTGAAACACACACCTGGACTGCAACATTCCCTCTTGTGTGTGGCTTTCCAGTGAAGGGTCTGGTGGTGTTTCCCACAGTAGTTTACAGCGTGACAGCGGGAGCAGGCTTTGTTGCCGGGACAACCGCACACCCAGCAGAGTTTAATTCCAGAGATGGGCAACACACCCTGGTCTGGTTCAGGACCGCTGGGGGGTTCATCCTCTGAGGAAAAGAGACACAAGTCCATCACAGCCAAGCCAAGTGACTGTTGAAAATCCATTAAGAAACCTATATGATTCTTAATGAAAAATAAGCAATTGAGTACTACTGTATTGATACTTGTATATCATTTATAGTTGGAGGTGACTCATACTTTTACTGACATCCTGGCAAAATGCACCCACCTGATGGAGGATCGTAGGGGTAGAACTCATTCTTCCTTGGGAGCTGGCACCTGAAAACTAGGAAGGAAATGAGGACAGAACACAAACTGTCAGAAAATTTGAACAAATTACATTTACTCTAGAAACAAGAGTGAAAAAAATTAACTGCAAAAACAAAAATGTTTACCTTTCATACAGCGGCTGTCGTTGCACGTGTAGCACTCACGAGTTTTACAGCAGAACAGGAAGAGAGTTCTGTGGAAACTTCTGTCCTCACCAGAAATGGGTGCGTACACCTGCATCGAGGATGAGGAGTTTCCAAATTAAAAGGGGTGAGATGGGTGAATGGAAGTCAGCTCTCTCTGGGTGATGTGTTTAAATATGTCATGTATGTATGTATGTATGTATGTATGTATGTATGTATGTATGTATGTATGATGCATGTGTTCCTGTCTAGATTTTCCTATTATAACCTGGTGTCACATTTTTAATCTTTTGATGTGATGTGTGCTTATCTTATGTTTACTGTCTGGGAATATAGGCTTAACTAAAATAATATTACAATAAAATTAGGTTACTATGATGCACCAGGGACACTGACCTGCAGCAGGAAGGCCATCGGCAGGCGGCATTTCTCACACTCCAGCCCGGGCAGCGAGGGCGGGCTTTTCTGGCTGAGCCACGCCGGCTTCCCCCCGACTTTACTGGGGAACTGCGGAGAGAGAAGCCGCCACGACTCCGCCTGCTCCAGGAAGCCCAGGTCTACTTTGACCGAGGGCGGACCGGGATCTCCGGACATATTGGAGGAGTTTATCCGCGTTTCACAAGAATAAGAAGAAGATAAATAAATATGCAAGAAGAACTGAGATCTTTTTCCAACCTGCCAAAACACATGAGATAGAGGTGCGGTTTAGAAACGGGTCCGTAAGGAAACACTGGCCGCACGGTGTTTCGTTCCACAACCTTGTTATAATATCATATACTTTATATTTCCATTCAATGGACAGATGTAAAGCCACATGTAGTTGACATAAGACAATCATTTTCCCTTCCCTGTCTGGAACATTCCCGGTTCACGCAGTACCTTTTACCCATATCTTTCTTAAGTTTTTTTAGTTTAATTTTGTTGTCGTATTTATTTTTCCCACGATGTCCACCAGATGGCACCGTTTCCCAATTGTAATTTCTTAAAATGTTTGTAAAAGGAGTCAAATTAAAATGGGAAAAATAGATACCTTTTTAATCCCCCAACTGTTTTCCTACAGCAGTATTTCCATGTCGACATGTACGGACTCAACAGAGTAGAAAACCCCAAATATGTACACAATAAATGGATTAATTAATTAAATTAACTTAGATTGGAAGAGCTCAAAAGCAGTGACGAAAAGTAAGTATAATAACTAAGTATTTTAAGTAAGTACAAGTACTATTCTTTGAGTTATATGTATTCCTGATTGAATATTTCCATTCATCTGACAGCTACGCTGTTAATAATTTTATAACTTTATTTATTCGTTAATAATATTATATTGTTGTTATTATTATCATCGTCGTCTCTCTCTCTCTCTCTCTCTCTCTCTCTCTCTCTCTCTCTCTCTCTCTCTCTCTCTCTCTCTCTCTCTCTCTCTCTCTCCCACATGCACGCACACACACGCTGTGATGTCATCTGAAGGGGAGTTCGGGACGGGTCTTGGTGGGACGTCCGGACGGACTGAGACGCTCTAACACGCCCCACGTTGATTGGATCTCCGCTTCTTTTTTTTTAACTTGCTCTTTCTTAAACCAACCATGAAGCTTGACATGGGCACAAAGTCGGTTTATTAGAGTAACAGTTAGAACTTTTTTATATTTAACCATGGAAAGTAAAAGAAAGTGGACAGCAGCGACAGCCACCGAAGTCCGTTGACAACCCGCCCCGTTACCCGGCAGATAGCGACGGAAGAATGGACGACGTGAAAACTGTGCCGAGCCGGGATTGAACCTCATGTCCCCCTCCTCCCCGTGCCAGATGCCGCTGCGGGGCGACGCAGCCTACAAGTCCTCGGAGCCGCTGACCCCCGCGCCGCCCGTCCCGCCGAGGAGGTTCCGCGGCTCCGGCAGGACGCGGCGGTCCGGAGCCGCGGGGAGCGGGGCCGGCGCGGCGGAGAGGCGGGTGAAGTGCGTGCTGGTGGGAGACGGAGCTGTGGGGAAAACCAGCCTGGTGGTGAGCTACACCACCAACGGGTACCCGACCGAGTACGTCCCCACGGCGTTTGACAACTTCTCAGGTGACGCAGCTTTCGCTTTGTTTCGACCGGCAGGTGTGAGATTGTTTAAATGTGCGAGCAGGTGTCCGTATACAGCTGCTACAGGCACGTTATCTGTGTTATTTAATGTTAAATACAATATAATACACGTTTTAGTTAATGTGTGGTTATTAGTTTATTTCAAAAATCTAATATGAGAATAGATTACTATTCTGTAGACCCTTCATTGAATAATCAGCCCTTTACTTTTGAGTTGCATAGTTGTGTGAATGTGAATGTTGAAGGAAAGAAATCTGCGATTTCCTTTTTAGTCAGTATCTAAATGACTCTGTCTACACTGTTGTGTGTGTGTACGTGTGTGTGTGTGTGTGTGTGTGTGTGTGTGTGCGCGTGTGTGTAGCGGTGGTATCAGTGGACGGTCAGCCAGTCAAACTACAACTCTGTGATACTGCTGGACAGGTCAGTGATGTCATCACAAACACACACAGAGGGGAGAGAGAGCAGCATTTCCTGTTGTTGTTTTATTTGTGTTGTGGAAACAATGCCTCTTGACCAGAGGAAGTGATGGAGAGGAAACTCTTCTTTCTTTCATTAGGGTGTGTGTGGTTTACTAAAATAAGGATAATTGACACAGCTAAACAGGAAAGATAAAGTAAAGCCTTATTTGGAAAATAAGAAAGTTTTGTGTCATCTGGAAGCTTTTGGTGGTGGCAACTGCGATAATCTTGGTGAAAATAAATTTGGCTCCTAGTTTAAGACCAGTCCTAAAATAAACACGATTTTACGACAGATGTCTCAATTTAGTTTGGTGTTAGTTTTGCTGGACTCTGGAATCTGCAACACAGGAAGCTTGAAGTGATTTTGCATCCCTGTATATCAGACACAGCTGTTACTGAAATAAATACGAGGACAACTGTCTAATGTTTACATTGAAACAAAGCATCCGTCATACATTCATCTATTAAGGATGTTCAGGTGTCGCAGTAATTAACGTACAGATAAACAGATTGAGATCATAAATAAAACACATTATACAATAAATAAAGACTAAAATGTAAACTATACATGTATTTATAAATAATGTATATATATATACATATATTATAATACAATTAGTTAATGAAACAATATAAACCGTCAATAGCTGTTTTAGTGTGTTTACAAATATGATGGCAGAATAAATGTGAGGATCACAAGCAGAGGAAGCAGAGGACTGGAGATGAATAATGGAACAGAAATTAGACTTATCTCATAGTTTAATATCTGTTATTAAAACAAATCAGTCAGTAGCACCAGTTATTGTGTCAGCGGGATGTTGTCCATTGCTGTTTATGCTTCACCAGTGAAACAGTAAAATCTCTTGATCCTCAACACGTTTCTGTCTCTCTACTTCGATCGTCCCAGGATGAGTTCGACAAGCTGCGGCCTCTGTGCTACACCAGTGCAGATGTTTTCCTGCTGTGCTTCAGCGTCGTGAGTCCCGCCTCCTTCCAGAACGTTCCTGAGAAGTGGGTTCAGGAGATCCGGAGACACGCGCCTCTCGCTCCGCTCGTTCTTGTCGGGACGCAGTGTGACCTCCGAGAAGATGTCAAGGTGGTGCACGATCTGCTTCACTCACACACAAAAAAGACTCCTTATGTCACCGGCATTGAATGGAGGCTACACATCAAAATTGACCAATCAATTACATTAATTAAACAGGCCTTTTTCTCTTATCATTAACATCTGTCAGAAAATAGAATACCTACAAAAGTATAATAGCATTTGTCTTTTAGGTTCTCATTGACCTGGCTAGGTACCGGGAGCGACCCGTGGACGCGGCAGACGCCCGGGACTGTGCTATGGAAATCGGAGCTGTGTCCTACATGGAGTGCTCTTCCCTGACCCAGAAGAATTTGAAAGAAGTGTTTGACACGGCCATACTCGCCAGCCTGCAGAACTACGCCTCCCATAAGCACCCGAGAGGGAAACAGAAACGAAGAAAAACGCAAAGGCAGACCCCGGACAAGATGAAGAGTCTGTCCAAGTCATGGTGGAAAAGGTACTGCTGTGTGGCCTAGAGAAGTTTGGGTTTAAGCCTCAGATCCTCTGTTGACCTCAACTGGGTTTGGCCTCTGCCTCGACCTGATGTTGAGCTCCACCTTGACTGGACCGTTGCCGGGAGCCAAAGTAAGACTGTCATGGATGTACACTTGATCACGTATCGTGCTGTAGTCTTATCACAGAGGAGGTTTACATCTGAGCTCAGCCTGGTTCTAACTAAAGCTGCAGTCCTGACCTGGTTTAAATCTTGCCGTGGTATCCCTCTGAAGGAGCGGCGGCCTATACTGGAATTAAACTGGCATTTACTGGGACTAGCAGGGGACCCTCTCCGTGTCATGGGGGAGGTACCGCGTTGCGTTCAATGAGACCGGTCTACATTTGATTGACACATGTAATGGAATAGTGTTTAGTCCCATTATAACCTTCCCGGCCCTGTATGGATTCACGTGCGCTCGTCACGAGGGCTGAAATGGAGCGTGACTCACTGCACATAAACTTCCTCCGTCTAGCGTGGTTCCAACACTGAGGATTAGAAAGAACATCCTTACTGAAGTGCGCCGCCTCTCTAACCAGCACTTGTGCTCGTTGACATTATTTACGTGAAAGGAACACGTAATCTTGTGATTTCTGACATGATCACTGGGCTTGATTTAGATCAGAAATGAGCCAACAGATTCGGTCCAGTGGATCATTTGTCACATGATAAATTGACCACGGTGCAGCCGATCAACCGAATCTGACATCCGGATCATGACTTTTCTTTTTCTTTAGTCTCGGTCTCATTGGTTTCTGCATGGTTTGGTTTTTACTGCATTTTTCTTTACGTCCTGCCGCTGCTGAAGACCAAACGTCTCCAAACGCAGTAGCTGTCTGCTGAAGGCAGTGGACAGGTTTTGTGAGGCTTATATTGTATCTTATTTAAAAGAGCTGATGTCTCTTTCCCCGTAAGAGTAAAAGATGGCCATTCGCCATCCTGAACCCGTCATAAATTAGTTCCGAAGGACCCTGCAGTCTTTCATCTTATTAATGTGGCGGCTATGACGACATTGTGTAATTTAAGTATTTTTCTGCTCTTCACCACGATCAGAAAGTTCCACCAGCCGCAGCTTTGCTCAGTATGACAAGTGACTTCTGCCAACCGGTAACCATTAAGCACCAGAGCAAACTTAACAGTGTTACTGTAGGTGTCGGCATCTAAACACATTTAGATCAACCTACGGTCTCCACATGGGTTTCAAGTTACAAAGTGGAGACTGCTGTTTATTTCTGGAGGATTGTAGCCGAAATAACTGAAATATAAGGGGCTTTTTTTCACGAGCTTTTCAATGCAATTGTATATCCAAGACTGTGAAGTTGGAGTTATGTAAATATTCATTGAACTGAATATTCATTCTTAGTAGTTCTTGCGAACTATAAATCTATACATCATGTCTGTTGCTCTGCGTTTTTTTTCTTTTACTCGAAAATGCACATTATAATTACAATTGTAGCCATTGATCAGATCTCTCCTTCTGCATCCAAAATGCTTTAATACTCATTTGTCCGTCCTATGTCTTGTATGGTCTGTTCGTTCTGCAGCCTATTGTCCCTCTAATATATATCGTTTCATATGTTGTGAGGCAGAAAACTTGTGTGGATCTGAAACAGTCAGCTGCCACACCTTCATTTCTACATTGTAGATACTAAAACAAGAACCAAACCCTGAACTTCTTCCCCACGGTGCATTCATCTGAAAGACTCTTTGTGTCAGGGAAAGCTTGCAACCAGGTTGCTGTCTGTTATTGATTTAAGGCAGATCCGTCATTATTTTAGTGAGCATCATACGCTTGCATATGGATCAAGAACAGAAAATGATTTCCGCTCTAACATTTCTTAGCCCTGGGGCAATTTAAACTTTGACCTAAACCCCCAGGAGAAAGAAACCAAGGGACAAGCTGAACCTTTGTGCGAGCAGCGACACAAAGGTTATAAGACGAGGTCATGGGTTAACATCTTTAACGTGTTCTGCACTCAGAAGGAAATGTAGTACGTGAAAGTTGAACAAATATTCACAGTTTGGCATTCATGCAGTTTTTCCGTCCAGTTATGGCAAAGTGAGATAAGACTGCGCGGAACATGCTCAATCACAGAAGAGCATCTGTGCAATAGACCTGCGTGGAAAATGTCACCTCTTTGTTTACTATTCCCTTTCCAAGTTTCTCTGATGCACACTAAGATTTTAAGCCTGAGTTTAAAACTAGGAGTACAGATTTGCAGGCAATTCTTTACTGGAGCTGTTTGGTAGTTTCCTGCTGAAGACGTTACAACTGCTTCTGAACGGGTTCACTGTGTCTCAATGTTTTGCTCATGATAGCAAACGCATTGTTTCTTGCTTTGGGGGGAAAAAAGGCATAATAAGTTGCTTGTCTCGCCGTTTGTGTGCAGTCTTGGCCAATGCTGGATTAAAGTAGGGTAAAGGTCACTCGGACCCTTTTGATAGCTGCCATTCTCTCTGTCAGGTCTGATCCGTTTTACCGACTTATATATATAATTTATAGAGCACATGAGTTTCTCGTCATAGTGTTTGTTTGCATACATGATGTCTATACGGAGAAGATAACTGCTGTGTTGGGTTATTCCTGTTAAAATACATTGAAAAAACATAAATGATAAAGAGAAAAAACTATGTTTCTGTTGAGGATGACTCCATCCTTGCTTGGATCTTTTCTCTTTATCCTCTAACTCCTGGATAATTAAGCATATGCTACTATTCTTAAATACTACAGCCTGCCGCACACTTTAGGTCATACGTTTTTAACACAGGTTAGCCAAAGCTACTGGTCATACTGGACCAAGGCTGCAGCAGAGGAGCATTACTATCCTCATGAATTAAAACGTTGCATGTATAAGACAACGATTGTGTTATTTCTCCTTTCAAAAAATGTTTTGTTTAAATGTTTTAACTGCTCGTCAAGAGGTCTCCAGTACGGCAGATGAACGGCTTTGTCATGTCGAACAGATGGTTTCCTGAAAGTGAACTGTTCAGTCGAAAGAGGGTCAGAGAAGAGATGTGCGGCGCGGCAAATTTTGTGTTTTGTTGAAGGTTGAAAAGAAATGTTCTGTTTTTGGAACAGGTGCCATGTCTGTTTGTGGATTAAAAAATATTAATATGATGGCTGATTTCCGCTATTGTGATTAATTACAACTAAATGAGTCTATATGTGAATGACCTCAGACTACTAGAGGCAAATTATTACTTAATTCCCACACATTGAATACACAACTGGGACCATATCAAGTTCCAGTGAGTTTTAACCAAAGCAGGCAGCCTGGGGAAACAGACAGGACGCTCCATTCTTGAGATGTCATTGTTTTTTTGCAGTGGATACCTCCAAAGCGCACCTGGGCTTACTCACACGGGCCACCAGCTGAGCGCTTCTCAGCCCACTGAGCCTGTGGGAAACATCCTTTTTCCTGCATGTAAAAACATCGTAGCAGAGGTTCACGCCGCCGCGGCCTGTTCACATTGAATGCTCAGTGGAACCGAGGATGTCAATCAAAGACAGAAGGTGTTTGTACAGAAGTTTTATACCCTGAGAAATAAAGAATATTTGGTATAACTCATGCTGTCTTTTGTTGATTTTGAAGCTTGTCGTTGAGCCATGCGACTGGGAATGTGTGTGTCTTTAAATACAAATCCTAAATGCCTTTAGGTATAGAGTTTATTTGTACCATGTCTCTCCTAACAAATTACACAAACTTGACCAGAAAGAGACTTTAAAATAACACTCAGGGCGGCCGCTGGGGGTTAAATGTACATCAAACATGCCGCCAACTCCCTTTTCTTGGCGACTTTCTGAACTTTGAACTTGTTTTTTTACGTTGTTTTGGCTGAAGTAATGTTTTGGAATTGTACTCTGCACTTTGTGATAACCAAGAGCAGCAACGTGCTGTGCTCAGCTGATGCACATCAGGAGCGAGGGGATAAGATGAGAGCGATGTTTGGGGGAACAGGCAGCGACACACACAGGCAGCGACACACACAGACACACACACACACACACACACACACACACACACACGCACACACACACACACAAAGAGTCATCCGGCTTCAGATTGCATCACATCCTAAGCAGACTCTTCAAACCGCTTCCAGGCCCTTGTAGTTATGCAAGAGTTTTATTTTGAAGGCTGTCATGTGACGTTTGCTCAGTGGCACGTCTGTGTTGTTGGAGGCGGGTGTCCGTGTGTTGGTGCCCTGACTTAACTCTGTCTGGAAACAAAACGGCTTGGCTCTACCTGACAACACAGAGTCAGCACATAACGAGAAGGCCGACTTTGTTCTGGTCAGCTGCTCTGCGACTCAGTAGTGCCAAGTCCTCGTTGACTCAAACACTGACTCATACATTGCTTGTTTTCCAATCATTATCTTCCTAAATCTGATTGTCATGAAATTAGAAATCTGCTTGGAAGACATCACCAGAACAAATGAATGAATTCATTTCAAACCTCACAAGGCCTGTAACAAATTATTATATAAAAAGGGGCAATGATTTAATACTTAATAAATAGGGCGTAGATCTGATCAACTCCACTAATGAGTCATAAAACCTTACAAACTGAACCAATGTGAATACAACAAATCTAGGTCTTTTAACACAAATATCACATATGTTTGCGTTATTATGTCATCTGTTTTTATCATGTCAGTTAGCACGTTGTTCAGGACTCGTTTAGAAACGCAAACATCGCTACATCCAATGCCTGGATGTATATAAGTTATTTCTCTTCCTGTTCAGACTTGCAGATGTGGAAAAAAAACTTAACGCCGTCATCCAGGGATCCATCATCCAGCTTTATTACACAAAGATATTCACTTACTCAGACAGGTGTTTCATAATTGTGGTTTTTGTTCACACATGGAGACACGAGACCGGAAAGAACAGAGGGGTTTCACCTATTATTGTAACATGGAATTTGTCTAATGTTACATGTGCGCACACATACACACAAAGCTGCCCGTGTGCCAGAAGGCGGCCTGGGGCTCCGTTCCAGACCATTTTATAATTTTACAGCCTCTCTCTCTGGGTCTCGGTGTGTGGGTGTGTTACGTAACAAAAAAAGGGCCAGAGTGACATCGGTGCTGACTCTTAACTAGCAGAACTGAAATACAATCTCCACTTTCCTAACAAGCTATGAACCCAATCAATGCGAGTGTAGCTGCTTTGTGTACGTGTGTGTTTTATGTGTGTGTGTGTGTGGGTGTGTACTCAAAAGAACCAGTGTTTAAGAGAAAGACTTAGTCGGGTGACCTACGGTAAGGTGGATGAATAATCTATAATAGAAAGGGACTCATAGAGAAAGAGACTTCACAGACGATCACAACATCAACAAACTCCTGATGCTTCAACAACCGGACCGGAAAGCCAATTCAGGGATTTATGGATCACAGATGTTCCGGCATTTCAGACGCAGCAGAGGGATCCTCAGATGTCGGAGGTGATGCAGGTGATTCCCATCCTTTGCCTATCAATATTTTTTTCTTTATTCTATATTTTGCAAAGTCAAACACGCTGTCTTTATTTTCACACTGTCTGTCTCCTTCATCTTCACTCATGAAACCGCCTCTCGCTCGTCCCTCTCTGCAGGTTGTCTATTTGAATAACCGGGTGACGGCATATGTGTGTGTTTGTATTCGTGTTCAAAGTTCACAGAATGTGTCATGTTGCACAAGTTGCGATGCAGTGTGACACACGCGTTTCAAACCCCCACAGCTCCCCTGACTCTGAGCCCCTGCACACACAATTTTCCTGTGGACAACAGCTGACAACTGCTTTTTTATCAACACATTACGACACATTACGATGACACCACTTACATTTGCGCACATATCACGTCACATGTCTGTATGGAACATATGCTAGCAGATTATGGTACAGTATTCATTTTCTTAGATAATAAATCAGAGGCTGTATGTGGTTTTCTTGTAATAATTGAAATAATGCCAGACAGGAAATAAGTAAAAAACAATCCAAATCAGTTATTTTTTAAAGATTTTTCAAGAGTAACATTAATCACAGTTGTACAGAAAATTCTGAAACTAGTATAAAAAGAAAATTTACAAGAGTACATGATCATATGCTTAATACTGTTTTGTTTCCCCTTTACTGTTAAACCCACAAACCCACACTGGTGTTGTTTTGCCTCATTAAACCTTAATTAAACCACCTCTACAGGTGGACAGAAAATAAACTGGAAACATCAATAATCTGTACAAAGCAAAGAATCTCTGTCAGTATGTGTGTGTGTGTGTGTCTGTCTGTCTTTGTGTCCTTCTCACATCTCGAGAACCTTTTACTTACACAATGTAATTGGACACCGGACACTTGTGCGGCTACTTCCATGGATGCATGGAAGCAGATACGACCTTCGACCTTTCCTCACTTCTCTGGAGTCAACAAGGACCAACAGATATCCAACAGCGACGGCACCGCTGTGTCATTGCTTCACAGAGTGTATTCATTTCTGCCTTACTGACCTACATTCAGCTAATAACGTTGCCCCTGGCAACTGACTGAGGTTTAAACTGCTGTCTCCGTCAGCATCGTCGCCGTGATGAACTGCGTGTGGAGTTTATAGTAAAAAGTTTATTGTAGCAGTGTCTGCTCAAGGTGGTGCTGTTAATTCTAAAATGGTGTTGCACAACAGATATTACATCATATTTGAATTGTCATACTTTGTCTGTCTGGAAAATGTAATACTCAAACGTTTCTGCGGTTGGGTAACAGTATGAGTGAAGAGAGACAAGGTATGTAATTCTCATCCAAGTAGATTAGTTTAGTCAACTGCCATGAGCAGACGACTGATTCAGGTGGTGAGCCGAGTAGTTTTGACGTTTTTAGGCCTGGAATAAGCAGGACTCGTTGCCAAAGAGACTGATCTGATAAAAACCAGATGCACAAGAGAAAAGAGGAGGAGAAGCTGCTCCCCTGACATTCAAATCAAATCTAATCCAACAACACAGTTTACGATTTTCCATTATTTCGAAATCTTAAAATTCATTATTTCAAGTCCGTTGCAATAGTTAGATTTTGTAAGTTTCATTAAATGCAGAATCTGAATCTTTATTGGCTTTATTGGCCATGTACATATACGCAATACGCATCATCTGACTGGGGTTTCTATTAGGTCTCAACGTACATAAACAAATCAACAAAAGAAATATAAAATAAAACAAACAGATGTAAGAATACATATTTAACGACTATACAATATAAATCTAAAATATATACATCGTACTACAATTGAGGTGATAATTGTTGTATTTTATTGTAAATAGGTCACTCCTGATGGGTTTGAAGCAGTTATGATGTTAATGTAAAAGGTAGGCACCTCATGATCAATCCCTGACACACACAAACACACACAAGCCCACTTGTGGGAAACAGGGATTAGTAACTGATACTGAGAGGTGGGAGAAAGCAGCCTCCCTCTGTGGCCTCTTAAACCAGATGTAACCAGCTGGCAGACACACACACACACACACACACACACGTACACACTGTTCCCAGTGACCTGTCTTGTTGCCAGAACTTGTCCTTTTCTCAGCTCCGTGGGCTGACACATATAATCTAGAGAGAGAGAGAGAGAGAGAGAGAGAGAGAGAGAGAGAGAGAGAGAGAGAGAGAGAGAGAGAGAGAGAAGCCCACTTCTCAACGACGGTGCTTCAATGCATCTCTGTGTCAGAGGATCGCTCTGTGGAGGCCTTTGACTGTCTGATGGTGTTGAATGAAACATTTGAATCATTATTTCAGAATAACGGAAAAGTCCCTCGTTGGTTGAAGACAAGCAGACAATGGAAGAGGGGGGGGAGGTAAGGGGGGGGGACGTGTGATGTGTGCTGTTGAAGTAGTAACTCCAGGGAGTCGGGTTCATCCGATAAGCTCTGTATGAGTCATGGGAGGCGGGACCTGGGAGCAGTGGGGAGGATGACTACACTGGTTTGTGGATTCTGCAGAACAGGGGTCCCCAAACTACGGCCCCCTGGCATACTTTGTGCGGAACGCTAATGCTAACTAGCTCGCTCAGCCCGTCTGCCCAGGTCCCATCAGAGGAGGAAATAGGTTTTGTGGTCCCCGCAAGAAAAATTTTGGGGACCCCTGCTCTAGAAAGAAGGCATTGTTGCTTCCTGTAGAAATAATAACACCTGTGATCCGTTCAACGTGGTGTCATCCAATGCACCGCGCCTTCTCTTTATTTACTATAAACTGGGCACTGGGCAGTCTTTGTGATATTTGTAAATTACTTTATTAACTTTTTATTTCTTGATGGATTTGACCATTCCACAAACAGTCACAAACATTTGACTCAATCATTGTTAAGCTTGGAAGTGATTCTTTAAAACAAGGTTGCTTTTCTTGTTTAAACAATCATCAACCGTGGATAAAGTCATGAGATATTACACGTCTGTGCTACACGTAGAGCTTACAGCTTTTGCTGCCCCTACTTAAACTGTGGTTTTAAAGCCGGTCACAAGACGATTCAGCCGTGAAAAGAAGGACTTATTCAATCACAAGATGTGCACGAATGTCTATTTTTCTCTCGGGAACCACAGTAAGTGTTTCATTGCATCAACAAATCCCCCTTGATCGTAGTATAAGATAAGATACTCTTCATTGTCCCCAAGAGGGAGGGGGGGATTTTGTTGCCGCACACAGCAGGAAGCAGGAATAACGTTTCCATGCTCGTGACGGCTCGGCATCATCTCCTATCCCCAACGGAAGCAGACGCAAAGCTGACAGGAGGCCTCTGAACGCTCATATCAGGGGGTCCCCAAACTTTATCCTGTGAGGGCCACTTCTTTTTTTTCCCTTCTGTGATGGGGGCCGGGGTCAGTTCGTAACAGAAAAAGTGTGACGATCGCAGAGGTGCGTAAATGTAAACATTTATTGTTTTCCAGAAAGCCACACATAACCAAATAATAATAACCCTTTCCGGGTCTTCAGAGAAAAAAATAATAATAACACATTTTTATAGTGTCGCCGCAAATTTATTCTATAGTTTGGATAAATATATTTATGACGTATTTCAATACTACACTCAAACAGACTCTTTGCATTTAGGTGCTGTTCGATTTAGAGCTTTAATTAGCACATTAGCAAGTTTACTGCAGAAGGATTATCTCATCTCATTTTCAGCAGGCAAACTGTACGGCCCGCAGCAAAGGCTTTTTCCCCCATCATCTGCTCCACGGCCCGTTGAATAGATAAGTTAAAAGAACACAAGAATCCAAATACGTGCTAAATTCCACCTTATATAAGAGCAAACTTTGCCTTTAGACTTCATGCACAATGTCTTCTTTCAGCATGAAACACTAAAACCTTAGTTGTGTTTGTTGAGAGTTATTTATTTCTAATTCCGGTTTATGTTTTTTGGCCGTGCGTAAAGAATCATCATTTACTGTTAAAATTACGACCAGTGTAGACACTGATAAAGAGTAGACAGAGATAAAGTAACTGGAAAATATGCTGAATGAACACTGAAACATTGTCGGGGGAGTTACTGAGGAGGTGAAACTGTTTCTGTGAAAGAATGAGAGCGTGAAGAAATGTTCGGTGACGTAAGAGCAGCGAAATGTCCGCAGATGAGACAGCTGCTTGTTTCCACTTCTGTCTTATCTCTGACCGCACCCTGTGTGTGTGTGTGTGTGTTTGCCTAGTGTACATACTGATGTGTGTGATATGTGTGAGGTATGTTTGTGAATCATCGGCTGTGTGTGTGAGTTTCAGGTACGCTGCCCTCAAAGACCCTCAGGTTTGGGCTTAATTAAACTAATTTCATTCATGTTTTTAGCAACTACCGGGGGATGCAGTGTGAGTTTGTGTGTCTGTGACATGGGTCTGTCCACGGCTGAACGTGCACAGTGTTTTGGATGCCCGGTTGTAGCTGCAGGCTCAGACATGGCCGCTTGTTTTGGGCTGGTCGTTGCCACGCAGCTGGTGCAGGTCTGCGTTCTGTTTGTGTGTGTGTGTGCGTGCGTGGGGGGGATGTGTGGAGTCAAGCACTTTGAATAATGAACCTTTTTATTAGGTTGAATAGTGAGATTAATGGTTGAATTTAAAATGTTGCTGTCAAAGTAACACTTGAATTAACTGTTTTTGGTCACTTCTGTTGAGCGCCTCCTTCAAGTTGTTTCACGTGTTTGTGTTTTGGCTGCTTTTTGAATGAAGACATTTTTTAAAGTGGATTTGATGGCCTCACAGAGGCCCATAACATTGATTTCGGGTGGAAAGGGTACGCTGCCAGACCTCCCCACACATCCAAGCCAGCCACTTGTTCTGCCTTGCTACTCCATTTCCCCACGGAAAGCCACTTGCTTACGAGCTTTAGATAAAACAGTACATGTTCAGCTAACATTCCTAAAGAACACTCATATTTTAGTTATTGCAACCCCCCGAACTCCTACCCAAGTCAAGGACCAGGCCTGGAGGGATCATGAAGTATAAAAAGAGATGGAAAAAGAGAGGAAGTGGAGTGAAGAGGGGACAGGAAGTGACAGTGGGTAGAGAAGAAAAATGGGGTACGAGAGAGTCCAATGAGATGACAGAGGAGGTGAGGTGGGGGGGGGGGGGGGGGGGGGGGGGGGTTGGCAGGATGTGAGGAGTTTTCCTGTTTTTCCATTAAACATGCTGAGTTTGATGCTGATGAATTACACACACACACACACACACACAGTACAGAGGATGTGTCTGGAACTGACATGGCAGCATCCTGCCACTAATAGTCAGCTGACTGTGACATCTTACAGCATCAACTGTGTGGTCTGTCTGTGTGTGTGTGTGTGTGAGTGTGTGCGTGCGTGGGGGGGATGTGTGGAGTCAAGCACTTTGAATAATGAACCTTTTTATTAGGTTGAATAGTGAGATTAATGGTTGAATTTAAAATGTTGCTGTCAAAGTAACACTTGAATTAACTGTTTTTGGTCACTTGGGGGCAGCACTAAATAAACAATATACCAAAACTAATGAAATCAAATAAAGACGTATTTTAGAGTTCCAGGTGACAAGGAGCAACAAACATTAAATCTATGTTGAGTAATGTTTGTGTTCAGATGAGGAATTTAAGACCAACATTCACTTTTTTTGGTCTCTACCAACTGAAGCAAAACATCTGGCTCTTTAGCTGCTAGATGCTCAGCTACGTTCACCAACTAGTTGTTTACGACAGCATTCAAAGGATCAAAGCACATTATTAAAGCTGAGATTTTTAAATTTAATTTTGAACACTTCCTCTCCAGCTATTTAGAGAAAGACAACTAACTACACCTCATGTAGGATTAAAATCATCCCATATTACATCCAATACTTTCAATGCAAATGATAACATTAGTTACAGAAATTGACATTCAAGGAATGCGTTTAACTATTTTTGCAAGTGTTTGATCTGCAATACAATGACCGCAGGAATGTGTGTGTGTGTGTGTGTGTGTGTAGGTGTGTGTGTGCAAGTTTTGGGAAAACTGCAATATATTTTAAGAGGGCAAGCAGAAGATTGAAAAAGATCTTGATGAATACTTACACTGTCTAACTACAACCTGCTATTGTGGTCTGACTTTATAAATACGGCCGTTTGGCTCAAAAGCACCCACACATGGACGCAGACACACACACACACACACACACACACACACAGTTATACATGCAGAGTCGCAGCCCAGGTCTAGTTCTCCTGTGGCTCTATTCCACAGCCATCAGTCAAGTTTAAGAGTCTGCAGACAGAAGCGACTCCCCCAACACACAAAGCTGGACAAGGCAGCCATTGAGCACCACAGAAGTAGCCTTTTAGAAACATTTTTGTAGTTACAGCAGTGAAAAATCTGACTTGAGCAGCAACGTACAGTGGCCTTTAGAGAAAGTGCCAAGCGTCTCTTCCAAGAAAACCGTTGTAGGGAACAGCCGTGGTTCATGTGTTCATCGACTGGGGAAGAGTGACTTCTGCATCTCATTCTTGGTGTCGTAGTCAAAAGCAGAAAGGTTTTAAATCTAGTCTGCACCCAGACAAAATAGTCCCGTTCACACACACAGCTTAGTGTGTTTATGCCTGTATTTCACTGTCGTTCTACAGACAAGAACAAAACAAATACCCCTCCTGTTAGAGACAGGGATAAAATGTGTGTATACTGGTGTGTGCGTGATGACATTTTTAGATTCCAAGGACAGGGTGTGTTTCCTCTTTTGCTTTCTATTGTTCCTGCAGCCAAAGTGATCCCCAGTGGAGCGGAGCAGGCCTGTGGAGGAGCAGCCGATGACGGGACAGAAACCATCCGAGGCTGATGGGACATTTAAAGCTTCTTCAGGACTCTGCTCATAGTGTGCAAATAGTGATTATTGTGGGTTGAAGGAGTGTGCGACTGATGAATTTGGCGGCTGTGCCCTCCGCCCGTTTCTTTGCCATTTGTGGCAAACAACCTCTCCGGCTGAAAAGGATGGAACAGCGCGTCAAATTCATTCTGCTGCCATCTGCAGGACTGTGTGTCCTACAAAGAACCAAAGTAGTAAACCAGCAGTAAACGACAAACGTGATAACCTTCAGTTCATCAGTTGAACTGTTTCTGTTTAAGAGAATATAAATGCTTGATCCCCAAGAGCCGAATTCAGCATCACAAAGACATGATTACAGAAAAGTAAAAAAATAAAAATCGAACTTTCAGTGCGAGAATGTTTCTCATCAGAGGACAAAAGCTGAATGAAAAATAATGTTCCCATTTTTCCTTTTACATTGTGTAGGAAACATGAAAATACAAGTTAGTATAATCTAGGAAACCCTTGATCGAATAGATCTTTATTGTTCTTAGTCAGCATTTAAAACATTACTGTAGTCCTTTATTTGATAACTATCCACAATATTGATGTCTTGAAGCTGATATGCTAAAGCTGGATGCTGCATTCTGAATCATTCAATTTAAGATTGAATTACTTTAAAAAAAAAATCGTAACATTTCTGATGTATTTAAATTCAAATCTAGATTCTAATAGTTGTTTTAAAATAAAGACACAGGAAACTGGTTGTCATTATTTAAAAAATGTATTTGTATGTAATTACATACCGGTGTCAAAAGAGTATGCACCAAAAATGTCACATTGACCCACAATTACGAAGAAAAAACATTTTTCTTCAATTACAAGTATTATATACAGAAAAAAAAAGGTCATGATGACAAGATAGTACACTAGAAACAAAATTACAGTCACACAATGTGGCTTTAGTGACACATCTGTAAATAAAGATACACCGTCTTAGTGCTCTCAAGTTTAAATTGTATTTCCACTCAGAGTAACATTGTGCATCCTCTACAGTTTAGCGTCTGGGCATGTTCAGGTGTGCTCACAAAAATGTTCATCAACAAAAACAAACAAAACAAACATTTGAGTGGAAATACTTTTATACTTAAAACACTTGTTCTAACGAGGATCTTAAAAAAGGTTGAGAGCAGACAAAGGTGGACTCGCTACCTCTGCTCTTTTCCCTGCCGTCAGATCCTACAGATGAAAAGTACACAAGACCACAAGACCTCTGGCATCTTTTTCTTCATCTGGAAATTGACAGATTTAATTAGACACAAAGCAGGAATGTGGGGCGTGGGAGGGGGGGGGGGGGGGCTGATTATGGCGATGTATTGTTGGGTATTTGTGTGACCAGCAAGAATGAAAGAAACGATGAGCGGGTGCTAATATGGGGGTGAAATTATAAAATGGCAAACAAGAGCAACTGGACTGGTACCGTTGACCCTTCGGTCCCTTTTGCTCACTGAAGCAACACATTCAATTAAACTCTGGACAAACAAGCGCACTGCGGCCGCATCGTTAATCTCGACTACAAAAGACACTAAGATCAGCTCATTTAATCACTTTCTCTACCGTTACCACAGCAAATCTACCCGCAGCCATTTCGGGTTCCTGCCCTGGTTTCAGTTAATTTGAGGATGTGATATGGTGCCTACAGGAAAGGAATTCATGTCCTTTTTAAATGGCACTTTGAGAAACAATGAATGCCTTGTAATGTGACGACCCATAGCATTGTGTGGTTACTTACTGAAAAACAAAGCGTTGCACGTGGCACACTTTGGAATGGGATCGGCAGTCGGATGGCGATCACGAGAGCCACGCTCAAACTTCCACCAAAACCAAAGGGGGAGGCCAGCATGTTGTGTGGAAGAACATCTCAACAGCAACAGCTGTGAATGTCTGGATCGTCCCAAAGCTCCCTTGCTGTTACAAATACCGTGCTAGTCAACATGCCCGTCAATTCTTTATTATTATTAAATGATTCATCTAAGGAGGGGTTAATGTGAGACTTTAAACAGAGAAAGGAAGAAAAAAAAAGTTCAGCCGTTCAAGCCGTGTTTGGGAGCTACGGATTAAACCGAACGTGTCTCTGGTGTGTCTGGGCGGCCTCGGACCAGCTGCTACCTCTGAGACTGCTTCCCTTTCCTTTAGCTGCTTTTAGCCTTTTTGCCATCTTTTCCGTTCTCCGCCTCCTCCTCCTGGTGCCTCCTCTTCTTCGTGTCGTCTGGCTGAGCAGAGGCCGGGTGTGGCCGCAGGGTGACGATGATGCAGGTCATGTTGTCACAGCCTGTACCGTCGCCAGATGTGTCGGGGGCCAAACAGTGCTCCAACAGCTGTTGAGAACACATAAATCGTTTCAGGTTTTCAAAAAACGTACAATATGTATTCACCAGAGTAAACTAAGGCTACAAGATAGAAAGCAAAAAAAAAAAAACAGCAGCGTCGTCATCACCCTTCCTCTTAATTCCAATATTACCACATCGGGTGTGGCGTTATCTATGAAAGCATTAAGAGTGTATCAGGAGCCCTCTCTCACCTCTTCCACTATGGACGAGAGGAGTCGGACATTGTCGCTTTTGTCCGGTTTGATCCTCTTGCTAATGAAATCCACCACCTCCTGACTGCTCAGCACATTCCTGCAAACAACATGCGTGTTAACTGACATTCGGAGATCTTTCACATTTCAGACAAGGGTTAATTATGAATACTAAATGAATAATGGAGTACATGTCAAAACTGCCAATAAAGCTCACCAGATGCCGTCGCAGGCAATGACCATGAAGTCGTGATCATCGTTAAGGGTCAGAACTTTGACGTCCGGCATCGAAGAAATCATCTGCTCCTCTGCAGGCAGAGCCTTGTTCCTCTTGTAGAAGTGATCACCTGAGAGTCAGAGCCCAGGTTAGAAACGTGTCCCTCTGAGGGGGTAGTAGACTCAAAAGGAAGAGCATGCAAACATTTAGACTGCAATTAGAACCCCCACCACCCTCCCCTTTCATTTTTATTTTATCCTTAAACAAGATCTGCTGTAATAAACAGAGCTGACAGGAAGTCTTCCGTACCAATAGCTCTGGAGAGATTAAGTCCACCGTTGACCCGTCCATCCATTGTCACTTTCCCTCCAGCATTTTTGATGCGAGTGAGCTCCACCTCATCCTCCGGCTTGTGGTCGTACGACATGTCAACAGCTTTGCCTACAGAAACACAAAATTTAAATGACCACAGAGCCTTTTATTTAGAGACTTGCTCCCATACTGTTGGCTTCTTTCAGTATGCTACAGCCCAACACATCAGTCTGACCTACCACGCTCGGACACCACACAGCGAGAGTCCCCAGCGTTGGCCACGATCAGCTGTTTCCCCCGAATCAGAGCCACAACGGCTGTGGTGCCGCTGTCTGAGCCCGGCTGCGAACAAGGGAACGCAGGAGACGTGATGCACCGTTAACACATATGTCATGTGCAACATCAACATTAAGAAAGGCAGACTCCGCTCAAATAAAAAATTAACCGAACAGTACCAGTATGTCATGCCATCCCATGAATGACATTGGCCAGTTCTCAAAAAATAACAAGCCAAGCTGTCAACCAGGAGGTATTCAGAGTCAAAACATTTATATTACATTGACATTAACTCCAGAACCATAGCATTGTTTTTCACACCTCTAACAGCTTTCTCTTAAATATATATAAATATTTTATCCATCTCTCACCATATGGTGCTGTAATCCAACATCTATGACTATTGGACTGACCCACCGGAACGTTCACAGTAACCCCAAATCTAAATATCACACTGACTAAACTTGTTTTGAGTCTAATTTGATGAATTTCCATTTTCATTAAAATGTATCTTTTAACCCCTGCCGGTAAATAAGTCTTTAAGGAGTCAAGTTGGGCGTAATCTACGGCCTCAGGCACACTGTTAAAATGTGTTTAGTTACAATCTCCATTGTACACACCTCCTCCTTGCCATCCATTCCAGGGAGGCACATTTCCTCCTCCCCTTCCTCCTCCTCTTCAGAGTCTTCTCCCTCATCTGTATCCTCTTCTTCCAGCTCACTGCTGTCACCCTCTTCGCTGCCATCCTTAAATTATTAAAAAACAGATATAGTGAGATTTAAAATTTCAGTTCTTTGAGATTACTTCATTCAATTCCCTGCTTCTTACCTCTTCCTCGCTGCCCTCCTCTTCTTCCCCCTCCTCAGACTCCTCGCTGTCTTCAAAGAACCTGGACTTGGAATCATCTGCCTCCTTAGTGGACAAAGAGGAGCAGGAGGGACCCGCGTCTCCCTCTGCCTTACCAGCCTTTTCTTCTCCGTTGGCGCTTCCTGAACCTTCGCAGTCCGCGGCTGTAGAGAAGACGTTTGTTGAGGACTGATAACGAGGCATACTCATCGAGCAATTTCTACTCACTTTAACCAAACAGTAAAATTACCAAGAATCACTTTCACTGATTAAACTGGAACACATTTTCTCTCCTTTTCTCATTTAAGCATACCATTTTAAATTCTGCAATTAGTTTTAAAATTGAACGGTAAACCAGGACCTTTTCTCCTACGGATGTGATCAGATAACCGTTGGACAACAACATAGTTGTTAAAGACTTACCTGAACCGCTGCCTTCCCCTCCCATTCTCCGACAGGCTCGCAGCTTCGACCCGCATGCAGCTCCTTCGCCTTTCTTCGCCTTCCCATTGCTCTCCTCAACTTCACCATTTACCCCCTCCTTCTGAGCTTTCCCACCTTCCTCTTTGTCTCCTGTGGCCTCCGCCTGCGAGGACGCTTTCTTAGCTGCCGCACTAAGAAAAAAACAGCCAACCACATGAGTCTTATTTTTCAACTACTGTAGCTTTACACAACAAAGGAAACCTGGACTCTCCGAATTATTGAAGCCTAGAAAGAAGTTTCTGGCTTTTAGTTGAATTAATTATTCTCTTAAAATAAAAATACAATTATACAGAGAACATAAAAATAAAAAATAAAGAAGACGAATGCAATACAGCAATGTAATCAGTATGTCAGCTATGGATAGCCAGAAAGACAACTCATACAAAATGTGATAACTGTGAGCTGGCATCATTTTGAAAAAGGGAACATATCAATGAAATTTGAAGGAATCTTTAAAGTCACAAGTACACTTTGGTTCCCTTTTTTAGGAAAATAAAAAGTAAGTATAAGTACCTGATGGCAGCTGCGTGCTTGACAGCATTGAGGTTCTGGCCATAGCGTACGAGCAGCTCCTCTATGGTCATTGTGGCTTCCTCGTGAAGTAAAGCTGCCTCCTCCGTGTCCACTGAAAGGAGGGCGCGAAACATTTATAAAATAACATAAATAGGATTTGACATCCCTGATTCTTAACTACCTGCAGCATAAGCACTTTAAATCATTTGGACTTATTTGTATTCTTGCAGTTTATTTCATGTTGGTCTATGTACAGACTCCCTGTCCTTTCTACCATGAATGTGCTTTGTTATGGGCTCCTCACAACACATAAAAAATTACCACACGTGGGGGTGTACTCACAATCGTCCTCTTCCGACACCTTTGGAACTGGCGGCTGCTCAGTGGGACGTCCAGCGATCTGGACGAGCTCCTTAATGACAGCTTCCGTGGTCATACTGCTGTCGATGGCCAAGAAGGCATCCTCCAGAGCCTGGAAACATCATGCAAAGAAAAGTGTGTCTAGTCATCAGTGTAATGTGATGCAGGTCTGCTCAGTGTTTCAAATATGTCAGTTCTCTGGAAGGGAGCACAACTGGTTACCACACTCCTAATGCATTGCCCCCACCAACACCTAATTAGCCATACGAGAGGCATAGCCAACTACGCCTGTCAAGTAGCAGATGTCTGGATGTAAAACAATGTATCCAAATTTTCAAAATAAAAGCCTCAACGATTATCTACACCGTAACCATGACGCTCAGAATTAAGCGGTTTGGTTGAAATACTTTCACACAGTCAACTAATATTACTACACAGACATTTTATTAATTGATCTCACCTTTTGAAGTTTGCCATCTTTGTACGTCTTCTGCTGCTTGATGATGTCAGGAAGGTACTTTGAACAGTACAGAGCCACCTCCTCACCTAAATAATGCAGAAGGTTAAAAACGTTCTCAGGAGGTGTGTAAATGAAAAACAAAAGGGCAAATCTCCATTTGAAGTATTTGTATGTAATGTTCATATCAGGATTAGGTAGAGACTTGCGCAAGAAACAAAACTATGCTGAAAAAGACAGTACAACGCGCCTTACCTCCGTGTCCATCATACACTGAAAACATGGCTGTTTCCTCATCAAAGTCTGGGATACAATTGTGAGCATCCTGTGGCAAAACAAAAGGGTAAAGAAAATATTAAAATATACAAGTTTACATTAAATACTGAAACTTTCTTACTGAAATTCTCTCTTTTGGTCAAACAAAATATAATGTTGAACACAGATAGTTGTTATCTATTGATGAGCCTTTCATTTTATCATTAGACATGTCTGAGAATTGAATTAACGTTACTTTTAGCAATTTAACATCAATTACATACGCCGTAGTACACAATAGTACTACATAGGGAGCAATTGCAATGCAACTCAGCCTACCAAAAAATGACTGTGAATGAATTATGGAAGCTAATCCACTGCAGTTGCGGGAAACGCATGATACGCATGCATCATACGCATGATATGATGACGAGACGTACTCCGTCTACTGTGGAAACAACAAGCCCTATGCGAAGACACCTACGAAAATAGAGGCCTCAACCCCCATATCCCGCCATTTAGTGATCCAATCCCCTCTACGTTCTGTTGTACAGGCGGACCCATGGTGGTCTTTGATCCAGTTTTCCGCCTTAGTTACCTCCATGGAGACGCGCCAGCCCTGCATGGCAGAGTAGCCGTAGCTCATGTTACTGTTGCCGCCATCGGAAGAAGTCTTGGTCGTGTTGGGTTGCGACAGATAAGCCCCCATGGTCGTCGGTTGCTATGGCTTTGTACCTGTAAACACAATTACACAAGGACACGTCCAATTTAGCTTCACAGATAGAGACACAACCAAGTTAGCTAGCGTTACTTTTTCCAGAGCTTAGCTAACGTTAGTTGCTAGCTAGCTAATGTTAGCAACACCACAACAAAAAGTATATGCGTTAGCTTGCTAACATCGGCATGCTAACACAGCTAGCTAAACTTCCAGCCCTAACCTCTGGCCCCCTCCACTACTCTGCGCTGACGTACAAAGATCAGACACAACTGTAACATTTGATTTACCTATTCTGGGCGAGGAGGATGCGTTTGTAATCGGATACGTACGAGAGAGCTTCGCATAGAAGGGATTGCACGTGTGGAAGGAAAAGCCGCTATCAACAAGGCAGACCCCAGAGGAGCTGGAGAGGAAGGGAGCGTACGGACATGCGCAAGTCGATTTCGTTCCATCAAGTGGGCGTGTTTCAGAAGTACGTTGTCCGATAATCAAATATATACATCTTTATTTTTTAATATAAATATATGTATGTTTACTTATCAATGTAAACGTATTCATTTGCATTTTTAAATTAAAATGTATTTAATTAATTAAAAACATTTAGATTTCAACAAAAAATACACCTAAACAACAATTTGTAGTAATTTCACGTCCATACGTTTAGTTTTGATAATTTGCTTCTGATATGTTTTTTTCATAACCTTTCAAAGACCCGCAGCAAGTGTCAACCATCATAGATTAAGTAAAATCAATATACAGGTTTGGTAGTTTTTTTAATATAAATTAACTTATACATACCATGTCCACAAATATATCTTGAAAAAACCTAAAATAAATGGTGTCAGTGGGCTGTTTTATCTAATCTGAGGTATGGTAGTCATGTTTCATTTATTTTGTTTGATTTATAACTACATGAACAAATACAATATGCATACATAACTTATTGGTCTATTTTCTTTCTCCCGTCAAATCTTTTAAAACCCTGTTGGTAGCATCTCGCTTTGCTTTCGATGGTGCTCTTGTACCACCCGACACCAGCAGTTGGCGACATTGCACCAGTTCGTGGTTTGACAACTGCCAAAAACACGTTCCAAGAAGAAGAAAAATAAACGTCCATAGATTCAACAGAGCGCGGGAAACCCGGGAGAAGATGGCGACGGACGCCCGAGGAGAAGCCGATGAGGAGGCGGACTATGTCCCTCCGTCAACTCTAAAATTGTACGAGACACAGTTTTTCGGGTTCACCCCGCAGACGTGTATGTTGCGGGTTTACAGCGCCTTCCAGGACTGCCTGTACGACATTTTACCCGCCGTGGAGAAGGTGTGCGTCATGCAGCTCGGCAAAGGAGAGTCCGCCGAATCCGAGGAGCTTCTCCGGGCCCGGGCCCGGGAGTGCAGCCGAAAGCTACAACGGTTCCTCGATGAGCGCTTCAAGCTGCTGGCCGAGCGGATGGAAGCGCTGCTGACCGAGCGATGCTTTTCCGTGCCGCCTAGTGTCCTCCTGCCCGAAGACCAGTTACACAAGACTTACCCCCAACACATCCAGGTGCGAGCAGGTTGACCAGTTTATTATGTTGTTATTTACTTGTATATGTCGAGTCGGACTAACCAGTGTTTTATTTAACCCATATAACGTTCATTTAACTCACAAATACGTTACATTACTGTACAATTTGCACCATTTACGGTTTATCTTCATGTCCGTCTTTCAAGCAAAGACTTCATCTATTATTGTTATGACAATTGAACTTTACCTGCAGTACTAAAAATGACAGTCACCACAAATTCGCACGTTTGAAGTTATTTAGAAACTGGGTCAATGCTAAATTGTTTATTTGCAACTATAAAAGCCTTCTCTAAATGTCCTGTTAAATTGTCAAGAGTGTGTCGTGCTTGGCAGGGTTGATATTGCACAATATTGTGTTCAGTCTATGATCCAAGTATAAAACTGATGAGATCAGATGATGACAGGTTTTTCTGTCTTTATGGAGAAGACTGCTGCGTCTGAAAGTTTAACATATATGGACTTTAATATGGATATTCATGTCGTTGTCTACAGAAGACATTCCTTACTGACAAAATTACATTTTTGCTGCTGCTCCAGTTTATTTAGGTTTTCATCAGTACCCATTTGTCATTAAATTTAATCATGCATTGCATTTATTATCGAAATGTTTTATTTCCACAAATGTGTGGGCTCTACTGTGTTCCTGCTCCATCAAGGAGGTGCTGAGACTCGAATCGTCCCTCGCCGACCTCCAGAGTTCCTACGAGGCAGAAGTATGTGCACGGCAGGCCCTGCTAGCCGAGCTGGAGGAGCAAAGGGAGGTGCAGAAACAGCTGGATGGGATTCTGGCGTGGGTCGGAGAACTCCAGGCCGCCTGGGTGAAGGAAGGTAACGGCAGCTTCCATGAAAGCTTCCAGCTGGCGATGGAGTCCGTCAAGAAGCTGCAGGATGCAGTTGGAGAGGTCTGCAACAAGACGCCCCAATGAGCTGAGCTCAGATTGGTTTAAAATGTTCAAATCATCATTGAATTCGTGCTACAATCTGTGTGGATATTGGAGAACAGACATCACTTTTCCTCAAGGGCGCGGCTTGTCCTGGACCTCTAGCCAACCTGAAAACGGCTTTTTTTTCAAGTTTGGCAGCATTCATTCCTTGTGAAAAGAAGATGAAGATAATCCCAAATGTGCTCCATAAACGGTACACAACAGCAATGTCAGCTAACATGAGTTCTAGCGTACTTTTGTAAATGTAATGTAAATAATATAGCAAATAAATATTACTTAAGATGATTTTTTTTAACTCTGTTGCTTTCTGTCATCTACTGGGCCACCTCATTCCCTCATCTGTGTCTCAAAAATCCATCTCTAGTTTCTTAACGTCTCTTATTTTCTTGTATTGGTTCATTCCTGGGGGCGGTCATATTTGTTTCCTTGTATAGCATTTGAGGTGTTGTTCATATTGTGTCCACTCTGGAGAGCTACAGGGAATACCCAGCAGAGGGCGTCCTCTGCATATTAACAATGTAAATAGTATAAGTAGTTTTTATTCACATCTGGGGCAAAAATATCTGTCAAAGCCATCAACCACAAATCTCCGAATTGTTATCCACTCGTCAAATAAAAAGCTACTTTCTCAGGTGCTGGTATTGGGGCTTACTCGGACACTTCAATGCAACAGAACTATAGCTAATCTTTATTAATACACATCTGTCAAAATGTATCATGTGGGAAATACTTAATTATATTTTCTTCACCTCCAGTATTTAATTTCTTCGAAATGTTTTATGGTAAATTCTTTAGGGTTCTGGTTATTTTCTGTTACTGGGTTATACATGAAAATTATGCTTTGAGGGGGGGAATTTCTTCATACTATAATCATTTGATATAACTGGACTTGCTCTCACGTTTACACTAAAACACTTTCTTTTTAACAGTCTCATGGTTGGGCCGCGGGGGGCGCTAGTGCTCATCTATTTGTCTCGTGCAGTCTGAGGGATCACACAGTTCACAGCAGTTTCAACATGTGTCTTTAATATCTTGTAGCGTCTCTCCAGACAGGAACATTATCTGTGAGAAACATGTATGTTATTGATGGTAATAAAGTCTGACTGGTGACATTAGTTTCCTCATCGTCGCTGTCATCTGGGCTCCGGCTGCTCAAAAGGATCAGAGGGACGCAATGTTTAGAGATGCTTTGGAGTTGAAAGATGCTGTTCAGCCTCTTAACTCCACACTCATGGGAAAGTGAAAAAGAATACTTGGGTGTAGAAATTCAAATATTACTATATTTGATATTCTATATTTGCACTTATTTTTAGTAACATTGTCTCTTACTTTCTTTACCTTACTATTTTTGTTAAATTCCCTTTGAATTTGTGAAAACTACTTGGCAATAAACCAGGTTCTGATTCTCAAAATGCAACACAAGCCGGTATCTGTTGCCCTTGAAAAGAATAATACTAAAAAAATATCCGCAACTTGAAGTTTGTTGGATAATTCATTTTGCTGTGGTTGTTACTGGTGTTACATTTACAGCCCCAAACAACAACAATTGCAACTAAAAGAAAACGAGAGGTGCAGTGTAAACACTAAACATTTGTTTTAACATTCCTGAAGTCTTTGTGTGTGTGTTTGTGTGTCGGTTGTGATAAACTGGAGATATGATCAGATGGAGATGTGTGAGAAGAACTCACTATTTCTGTTTGTGTTTTTGGGGAAAAGTCATGTTTACAGGATGTAAATGCTTCTTATTTGGAGCTATATCTTTGTTTGTAAAAAATATAACGACCCCCGAGGCGAAGAATCAAACATCAGCTGTCAAAAGCGCTTTCTGTGTTCAGTTTAAAGAGTTTGTTTTCTCTACGCTCTTTGAAATGAGACGGACAAAAGATCTTCACTGAGTGTCGTACGGAGAAGGACGCTGATATATATTTATTTGCATCCCTTTGGCTTGGCTATATCATTCATACATCCAGAACCCGTCTGCAGTGGTTTTAGTAAGACCCGAAATCAATGTGCCCTCAAAACCCCTCCCTATCAAGAACCAAATAAGAATAATGAGGATGAAACATTAATGTGATGAGTGGATTACTTCAGTATGATAAACTACCACCAAAAATACGGCATTCAATAACATTGGATGGGTTTTATCCCCGATAAAGTAGTAGATCGCATTGGGAATATGCACTGTTGATATGATTGATTGGGTCGGGGGAGCTGTGGTGGTGGAACGTTTCTTTTTTTTCCTCCTCTGACTTCAAAGGCTTACTGTTACTTTGACTTACTTTAAATTGACACGATGCGGACAAAGAGGAAGAAACTACAACATGTGTCCCCTGTTGTTAGACAGTGTTGCAGAGCAGCAACAGGAGATCGTAACCTCGGATTATGTTCCCAGGAGTCAGCTTCATCTTGGATATTGGGCACTTAAACTTATAAACCTGTCATTTTCTACCCAGAACTTTAATCTTATGATAAATGCAGAGAAACAATGTGTGTGAACTCAACCGACAGCTGATTTTTATGTTGGTGTGCAAAGGTACAATAAATCCTAAACTCTGCCTTCATTGCATGCGTCCCATGCCGTTTGAAGCCTATAAAAGACACACACTCCGTATGTATGTCTTCTTCCTGCTGGCAGAGACATTACAGTAATCTGAGGGGGAATAGAGAGAGCGAGAGTTTTAAAAGCAACATCACATATGTAAATTATCCTTTAAGAACTGTATTCCTCTCAAAAACTAAAAGTAATGGTTATAAAAAACTAATCCCCACATTCTTTACTTTCCTTCGAGTTGTTTTTCACATCACTTCCCTCGTGTGCGAGTCAATGCCGTCGCCTGGAACAACCTCAAAGGGACGATGCAACCACGACGTGAACCCACTCGTAAAAACGTGGCTCCCACAGAGCAACTAGGGGCCAAAAGGTACCCCGGGTTCTTTTTACACTTATTTTATATTCAACCTGTATACAATAAAGTGTGAGCTGCCGTGTGTTTGAGTTGTTTAAGATAGTTTGTGTTTATTAATACTTGAGGTGTGTGTCTGTGCATTGTGTTTGAAAGTGGAATTTTTGACCAATTTATATGAATTGTTTGAAAGTGTGTGTGTGTGTGTGTGTGTGTGTGTGAGTGAGTGAAGACAACATATGGACAGTGCCCTCCCTTCCTGTTAGGAGGGGAACAACGTGGCTCTCTGTGAACCATAGCTTGGCCTCTGACCTCTGAGGATCACATACACACAAAGAGAGCGACACACACACACACACACATGAACGCAGATACCTACACATACGCAGATACGCGTCCCCACTCAGCCGACCAGCTGTCCCGCACCAACTGACTGTCCCGCGCGGAGACGGAGGAGAGGTGAGAGTGACGCTCGGGCGGGCAGACAGGATTGTTTTCTCAGGCTGTGAGAGAGAGTCTGGAATTCAGGCAGATTTTTTTTATACCCACATGTCACCCGGCAGGGAAACCAACACCCAGCGGCAGCGCCTCTTTTCCACTTTAACTGCACCCGGGTGACTTCCATTGCAACAGGCTTCTTTCCGACAGTCTTAAAGTGGCCTCTATCGCGCTTTTATTTTGCGAGCGTGTGGTGTCGACCCGCATTGGGAATGTTTCCCGCATTGGGAATGTTTTACATCTGAATGCAGTGGGCTTTTCTTCAATCACGTCAATCTGTTGCTGAGGGCTCAACCATGTTATGTAATCAAAAGCGCATGGTGAGAGATGAAAAGGTTAATGAGGCGAAGATATTGTGGCTTCAAAACCAACTGGTTGTCTGTGTTGTTGCTTTTGGTGCAGGAGAAGAAGTCAAGAAGAAGTTAACACAAATTAAAACCGCCCACCTCACATAAAGCTTAACTTTATTTACGTTTCAATATTTCTGATCTGTTTGCTCATTAATAGTTTTTTTTCTCTTAATATCTCTGATACCTCGTCATTGTGATCATCGTTCTGATAAAAAAATTATTAAAAAAAAATATTTTTAAATATTATTTTCTTTTTAGATGTAACTATCTAGCCTGTTTATTGACAACACGCCACAGTCACCTGACATTTAAATATAACATGAGTTACTGTTTCTTTACCAGAGGTTGGATTCACACATAATGAAGTGAGATCTTTAGAGGGATGAAAATGTGTGAAAATGTTGCACAGATTACTAAAACACTCACCACTGACACTGGTTTCAACTTCAAGCGTCTTTCTGTTTTCTTGTTATTATTTGGTGCTTACAGAACAAACATGGAAAAGAAAAACTATCCCATTGGGTCCAGATCCTGAAAAAACGCTTGTGGTCACATGATTGGCAACCAGTTTTTCGTCACATTAGTGTGTAAATGGTCACTTTTGGATTGGCGCTGTACAACTTTTATCTCAAAGTGACGACAGTGTAAGAGAGACGAGTCACTGTTTTTTAAATGGTTAAAAGATGCCTTGCTCAACGGTAGCAGGTGGCGCAATTGGAGGCAGATGTAACAACAATAGTTTGTAACAGAAAAATGCCACGAGCCGATAAATATCAGCTTACCATGGCACGTGCTTTTGGCGCTCAAAAGATCACATATGGCTCATAGTTGGACAAATGATAACAACTCTATGTTGGATATTTAAACTGCGACACCATGCAGAACATTAATAGGGACAAACTAGAACCAGTAGCCTCATCATGCTAATGTTCTAACAATGAAGCTGGCCTATAGTTAACTTTCATTGAAATATATGAACGGTCAACACTGAGCTCCCGCATCGAGCCATCTTAACATTTTAACAACGTGTGATGCAACCCCACAGGAAGTCGCTCATCGGGCGTCTATTTGATCGTCTGAGTTATCTTCAACGGAGCAGGAGAAGACAAGGAAGGAGATGAAGAGGTGAGGGAATAAGGAAAACGAGGTGAAGAGGAGCAGAGCAGCTGGCAGGTGTCAGGAGTCACAAAGGGCCATCTGTCCATCGAGGGCCATCTCAACACACACACACACACACACACACACGCACACACACACACATTCACAGACATTAAACTTTCTCCCCTTACAACAACATGCCTCAACAGAGCCGCTTACTCTCTTTTCATCTGTCGTTTTAATGCTCTTTATCTTAGTTCAAAACTTCCTTTTCAGTGTCTCCAACGCTTGGCACACTGAAGGAGTGTTTGTTGGCTGTTGTGTTGAGTTACAGTTATAATCTTTATCTTTAACTCCACAGGTCTCCGTCCTGTCAGAGTCAGTCTTTCCTCGTCTTTAGAGACGGAGTGACAGTTGGGAACAAGTCCAGAGAATTCATGTAATTGTGACAAAACTGTGACAATGAAATTGTTTGGCAGAGAGGGATTCTGTGTGTGTGTGTGTGTTGCTCCTGCTCTGAACTCTGCAAACCGCCTCAGCTACTTACCAAGACAGGCATGCATCCAGGAACACACAGCTGACCTTTCACCTCAAACAATCTCTTTTGGTCTCTTGGGAGTTTTGATAAGTGTGAGAGGAACGCTGGGATGACACATGTTACAACCTCCATCCATGCAGCAACTTCTGTCTGCGATGTGTCAATGTTTTAGTGTCTTCTCGCCGTTTGCTTTGCAGGGTTGCATCTTCATGTTGTGCATTATGTCTAATTGATTGTCAGTGTACATTTTTTATGACTTCACATTATATAATGTACTCTATGTTTCTCCTCTTTCTTAACTATAACAACTGTATATTTTGTCCCCCCCCAAATCCCCTCCCCCACTCACCATTCACTCCGACCACCTCTCCTTCCTCCCCCGTCCAGATTGAGGGTGGATGCTGGCAAACACTTCCTCTCAACGAAGTTACTTCCTGTCTCTGGAAATCCGTTTCCTGTTCACAGCCACTACAACAGCACTAAGAGCATTCCTCAGGAATCTCTATCCTGCACACACACACACACACACACACACACACACACACTACGCTTGTACATGCATTCATTGGCTGTGAGTCAGTGATTTGTTTTTCTTTGACTCAGGGGCATCAGCTTGACGCTCGTCAGCAGTCCTGTCCTGTAACTTGAATGTGTAGGTCTTGTAGGGCGGTCGTTGACATTGATGACATATGATTTCATTCAAGTAGCCCCAGCAGCTAATTTTGCTGACAGCACAACAAGCGCAAACCTCAACAGTGCTGACAGAGCTGAACTCTGGGAGCCAAAGGTAAACGCTGTGACTTCGGTTGATGTCATCAGCTGCGTTACCGTTTGGGCCCGGCAGCTTCAAACACACAAATGCACAAGAAAAACACAAACAGGGACCCACGTGCACTTACATGCACACATGCAGACCAAGGCCCGGCTAACTCAGATGACAACACACACGGAGGGAGAGCGACTTTATTCTGTATTAAGATAGACATCTCTAAAATAATTGTTTTTTCATGGTGGTAACACACTCATAGACACTCACACACACACACACACGCACGCACGCACACACACACACACACACACACACACACACAGAGTTGTGTTTCTAATCAGTTGAATATGGCTTTACAACGGGAATTGTTCAAATGTGTCTATAGGTTGGACCACCACACGGTGCTGGATGCGACACACACACACACACACACACACATACACACACACACATACACACACGCTCAAGGGCATAGGGATACAGACATAATCAAATGCGCCCAATGTCAGACACTAGCTCACACCCACGGGAACACATACATACATACATGCCAACACGTCCCAAAACTGAAATGAATATAGGTGCGTGATGTCATGGACAGTCTTCCTCACGCGGTGCCTCCTTTATTCCATCATCTCTCTGTCTTTTGTCAACGTAGGACCCCCTTCCTGTCGTCCCTCTTTCCTCCCTCCTCCAATCATCAGTTACCGTAACACACACAAACATACACACAAACACGCTAGAGAACAACGCTTACGCTACTTTACATTTGAGTCTCTCTTGAGCTGAGCTCAGAGATACTTGCACATAAAAACAATGAATTAAGTGTGTTAGTGGTGTGTGTTAGTAGCACGTCTCCCCTGACTATTGCGCCCGTGTTGTTGCATAATCAAACCAACGCACATTCAATTGCAGTGGCACATAATTATGTTTGAATGTTTTGGTAGGCAAACATAACTCCAAACAGCACTGAACACCAAAGTTTGATAGAGAAAAATAAGAAGTTCCATGTACTTAAAAAGCAACGTTACCTTGTTTTAAGTGGAACAGACTTTACACACCAAGGATATTGATTAAAAGGCTAAAAACATGTTCTAAGAGAAAATGACCATGTATCACATCCGGAACGAAGATGACTGCATTCAGTGTTCATGTGCCTGAATGCACAATATCAGGGTGTATGTGAGGAAACAAACCCAACAGGAGGGTCTGTTTGGTTTTTTAAAATTGTGCGGCTGCTGGTGTGTTTGTTCATTGTTGGTCGAGTCTCCTCTCTCCCATCTGCTGCTACTCATTAGCATGGAAACAGGACTGAGAGCGTTTTCACACATACACACACTGGCCATTAATCAACGAGTCAGACCAGGGTCCATTCCCACACATACACACCACACACATGAAAACAAAGAGCATACACACAGAGACACAGAGCCTAATCACAGAAACATCCCACAGCACACTTTAGTGGGTCTCGACCACACCTCTCGTCTCAAAAGATCAGACCTGGCAACCTACATTTTTGTCTATAAAATTTGGCAACCTAGTGATGTCTCAATTGCTTTAAGTGATGACTGTTCCCTCGTGGCATCGTCAGGGAACACAGCGACATTTGTTCTCATCAGCTGTTCTTCTTTCTATCCTCATGGGATGAATTGGGATTTATTATTGTGTGAATGTGTTGTTTGATTTGTCTGGCCATCATGAATGGCCACATTGATTCTAATAAGCCGACTACCCCTTGTGTAAATTAATGTAAACGAGTGAACCAGCAAGCCTGGTAGCAGACAGTCAGGAAACCAACAATTCAGAATGCAGATTTAGGGCATTGAAAAAAGTTATTACAAAACGTTAATGTTGAAGGTAAGAGAACGTCGCCAAACAAACTAATGAGAAAGAAACTGCAAAGACACAAAATCTAGCATTTAAAATGGGTGGACTCGGTAATATATGAGGTAATATAATTTAAAAGCGCAACACGGCAGGTGCCGGTCACGTTTACAAGGTGAGCAGGAGACTGCGACAACACCTCAAAGAAGGGCTGTCATTACATGTAAGAAACGGTCATGACAATCAAGACCGAATGTCGGTTTAGTTTCTTGTAAATCATCGAACTGATTTAAGATGTCACTAGTCTTCTCCTGTTGCAGTGTCATCACTACTTAACCATGTTAATAACATGAATAAAACAAACTGTAGCTGCCACTCTTATGTTAGATGCATGTCTTGGTACCTTTCCACAAGTTTAAAACAAAAGATTCCCAACTCAGAACTACAGTAATTACTTGATTAGGTCATATTCCTAATATGCAAATACTACACAACAAATGTGTCAGTGTTGAACAAAATGAAAAGCAAATCAAACTTCCCATCAACATAAAACACCAAGTCAACGATACCAAATATGTTTGTCTGAAAGTGCAGGGAACATTTACAGCTTTCTTTGCTGGTTTGTCCGTACCCAACAAACATGGCGGTTGGAGTTTGATGTAACATGTAAGCATCACGAACTTTTAAACAATTGTTGGATAACAAAGAAATCCAACAGATCAATAAAGACAAATTAGATGAATGAGTGAGGTGTTGGCCCTCATCCTAAACTCAGATACAATGACAACACCTGAGTTTAAAATCACCAACGGTCCTTCAGGTCGTTTGGTTCGTCAGGTAAAGCATCCGTGTTGGTTTCTTCACTCATTTATTCAGACTTTTCCTTTAAGTTGTCAACTGTCTGTATGGGATATTGTCCATAAGCTTGGTTATACTGGGGGGGGGCGGGTTTACGTCAAGAAGGGGCATTTGAATGTGAAGTGAAGGATTTAAGAGGGTTTAGGAGACATATTAAGGAAAGCATCAGGAAGCTTGTCTGTAATTCCAAAATTGACGTGGGATATCTCACATCGCCACAGCAACAGAGAGACTCAACCGCCACGGAGCAGGTCCAAGGTAAAGCAGGTAATGGAGTTGTGTCTTCTTACCTGTTTCTAAAGAAGTGAACTCATCAAAGAGAAATAGAAGAGGGAGAGCGAGAGAGCGAGAGAGAGAGAGAGAGAGAGCAGATGTCTCTCTCTCCCTCTCTCCCCTCCTGTGTGTCCACTGTGGCAACATCTGCTTCCTCCGCTGTTCTTTCCCATCATGCAGTGGGCGTGTCCTTTGTGTTGCCCCCCCCCAGCTTCTTTGTTCTAGCCAATCATTGTCCTCGCCAAGCTGTTCCCACGATGCACCAGTAATGACCAGAAGGCGCTGATGGGAGCTGGTGTCTCTGAAGGAATGACTCTCTTTACAACCAATTTATCCCCGATTGAGAAACAAAAATAAAAAACAAGTTCCAACGTTTACCCGACGACAGCAACGCAATACGTACAGAGTTCTTTGATTTCCAAATATGCCCAAGAAAACTATGATTTCCACAAACAATGCACGTACATTAACTTTATAAAAGGAAAAATCGTTTTAACAGAGTCATGCTGTGAACAGATTCAGATGAGCGAGACGATCAGGCAAAGAGGAAGAAGGTAGAAGAAGAAGGGGGAGAAATAATATGTAAAAGAGAGAGATGGCGCTCTGGGAAAAGATCAGAGCCCTGTCCCTGGGGAGCTGCGACAGATGAAGTAGCTGAATAAGCTGTCTGTCATTGTGTGACTCAGGCTGCTGTGGTCACTTCGTTTGTTCAAACTCAACAAAGGAGAATGGCTGAGAGAGAAATCTCTGTTTTCCCACAAGATTTAACCCCCAAAAAGTAATGTTCAGTTTGTGTGGGGTCAAATTAAAAAGCTAATAAAAAAGGAAGAGGGGAGAAGAGATTTGAAATCAGCGACTTGCGGTTTTGATGCTGTTTATTCAAAAAGGTGGAGACACAAAAGAAAAAACCCTCACTGAAAACGTACACTGTGTTTTTTTTTTAACAAATCTACCATTTTCTAGAAAACATTTTTTTTGTGGTCAGGCCTATTTATATTATAATCTCAAACATGAGTAACTATCAACCATGATGAGCCTCTCGCGATAAAGGAACAGAAGCGTTAATCCCATGGATACTGTCACATTGTGTTATACAGACAGTTGTGAGGCCAGGAAATGCCTTCATACTTCAAGTCGCACACATATACAAATATATGCATCTGTAGTTGTTGTAACAAATCTAGCGTTGTTATGAATGGTCTTTTACATACATCAACATCAACTATACATCAACTATACTTACACATGAAACGTGTGGTGCTTTTACTACCAGGTTTCCATAGTTTGTGTTGTGGTACATTATTCCCTACATGCTGGTTTAGGGCTTTTTCTTCTTTCTTTTCTTTCAGTGAAAACTGCTTGATAAATCTCTTATGACCTCACTTTTCTCTCACATCATCACATGAAGATGGAGGGAAATTAATCAGCAAGACAGCAGTTGTGAGGTGAGGTTCACCCTGCACACTAATATTTAAACATTATTGTCTGTTACACCCTTTCATGAGCCACTAATAATAATTATCTATTTAGGTTAATTTCACATTGACACCCACCTTTTCCCGCACCACTGCCTTGTGTCAATGGACAGCTGTTTATGTAAGTGTCTAGTATTCACTTATAAAAGTTGCCCACCTTGTCTTCTGCACACTTAAAGCACTGTCCTCTACAAATCAACATTAAGCCATTCATATGGTGGCGATACAAGCTGCTCATCAAGAATTAAACCCATGCTCACACCAACTTTGGGGTTCAGTATCTTGCCAAAGAACAATTCTGCATGTGGACTGATCTCAACAAATATATACTAAAAACTAAAAACTGAACTTTTGTGTCTTTGTGAGGGCGCTGACATGAAATGAGTGGGGGGACTAAGATGGGAAACAACGCTCAACAAAGGATGTTGTGCTCGATGAACGGCACCATAAACTCCAATAACAAGAGCGCGCTCCTGTCTCTTCAGCTCCACCTTTCTGCAAAGTACTTGTGTGCATGTGTGTGTTTCTGTGTGCGTGTGTGTGTGTGTGTGTGTGTGTGTGACAGGTGACCAGCGTGTGGACAAAAGAAGGATCACCGGCAAAGTGTAGCCTCTGGTTTTCACAATTTGTCCCCATTTCCAAGCAATCTTTCTCTCTCTCTCTCTCTCTCTCTCTCTCTCTCTCTCTCTCTCTCTCTCTCTCTCTCTCTCTCTCTCTCTCTCTCTCTCTCTCTCTCTCTCTCTCTCTCTCACACACACACACACATACACAAACACACAAACCAACCGTCATGAAAGTGTATGCTTACACAATGACTCACACATACACGTTCAAACCTGTGAGGGGAGCGGAGAGGACTGCAGCGTATGAATGGACAGATTAATCAGATTATAGCAGAGACACACTTAAACAGCCTGTTCCCTGGATTAGCTACGGTCCTGCCTACTCCCTGTCAGAATAAAAATGTTGTGTGCGTGGAGAGACAGAGGAGCAGAGCAAAAGAGACAGATTTTCCGACATACATATTTGGGTATTCACAGATTTGTGTATCACATTTTGCATTTTGCTTTCACTGTTATTGCTGCCATTAAACATCATCCATGTTTCCTACAAATTACAGTAAAATGTAGTAAAACTAACAAGGCTTTGTAAATTAACAGTTGAGCACTGCATGCAAAGAAGAAAGCAGCCTGGGTGGGACTGATGTAATAAACGCTTGCACTACGTATATTTCACCACGAAGAAGTTTGAAATTCCCCCTCTGAAGTTTGAAGCGCGCTGTGCTTTATGTGCAGCGGGGCTGCATATGGCCGCCAGTGACCAGGGCTTTGTCTGACTATTGACACCACAGAGATGCAGAGAGGGAGGATGTGAGTGTGCGCCACTGTGCAGGGCTGGAGGAGAGCCTAACAACAACAAAGGACCTGTCTCCTCTGATTTTCCAACTCAGCAAAAAGCTATTGTGGCACTGAAAAAAAGTTAAGTTAAAAGCTTAGCACGGTATTTGCTAACAACTGCCCGCCGCTTGCGTAATACATACAAGCAAATAGTTTTTGAGCGGTCACAGTCGCAGTCTTTGGAAGGGCGGCGTGTCTACAACAACGGGACGGGCTGCTCCAACACGTCGGTCTGCAGCTTGACTTTTAATATATTTATTAAAAGACTCTTTGTCAAACAAATGAAAAAACGTAACAGGACATCATTTCCAATGAGTTTACTTTTGCCAGCAAGGCAATGGACTGCATGTGTGTGATTGCGTGTGTGTGTGTGATTGTGTATATGTGCTAATGTTGACCCGCAAATCGCAACTCGCTTCTGTAATTGCAGCAAATTTCTGATCATCTGTCATCCAATTTCAGCGTCATGTGTGCGTGTGTGTGTTTATATGAGACTGCAAACCAGATGAGTTTCTTTTGAATACACACACATGCACACACACGCACACACACAGAGCAGTTAGGCAGGAGCAACCGGGACTAAATCCAGACTGGTGGTTTCTCTCTCCAGCTATAAATACCCCTTTGCTAAAAACAAAAAAACACACAAAAGCACTAGTGCCCATGTGCACGGAACAAAAACATTGATTCACAAACAAATCAACACATATGAATACAAACACGTATAGTAACTATGCACATATGAACACACAAACACAAACACAAACACACACTTTATCCACCCCCACGCACAAACACTTACACACAAAGAGATGGCTTTGGCCTCAGAGGAGGCGAGCTAAGCGGTCTATGATTACGGGGTGTGTCTTTGTCTCATTTAGTGGTTCCACAAGGAGACAGTCTTCTGCTACGTCAGACGAACTCTCTCACACACACACACACACACACACACATACAAACACTAACACTCTCAGAGACAACCAATCCATCAGCTTGGATTTGGTAGATTGCCATGTGAGGAATACATAAAATTAGCTTCATCTGAGACTAATATTTAGTTGTGCCATCTTCTATGACGTGAAGCTTCTAAATACAGCTAAACACCGTGGTTTGCTTTGACCATATATTAATGTAATGGAAAGTGAATGTCATAATCACAACCATTTTTCTCCTTGTAAATATAATCTTCACTTACAAAAAGCAGCCACATATTAATACAAGTCGAAAATAAATCAAAACCAGTCATGCTATAATTCATTCGTCTTTTATTTTGGAAAAATATTGCGATGATTTCCAGGAATAAAAATGACAGGCTCTGTACATACGACTTTTCTCTTAAATACAACACAGTCACAGGGGTCTCAAGTGCCTAATACATACATGCATACATACATACTTACATACACACATTATCTGCCAAATAAAAAAGAAATCCAACTTAAATTATTACATGTTTAACAAGAGAAAATTCCCAACAAGATGGAACACAATAATTACATTATTAAATTAAAAGAATACATCTTTCTTTAGATATAAAATAAAAACAAATGATCCTAACCAACAACAGGCAGAGCGATGGTGTCCTTTAATTAGCTAATAGTGGAAGACTGAGAGTGACGTCAGTGGGAGTGGGCAGTGCATCTATTTGACACCACACAAGAGTCCTCTCCTCTTCTGTACACACACTCTTACACGCACACACATCTCCATAGTGCAATGAGGTCTTGGCAGTTAAGACTATTTTTTGATTGGTCGGCTTGCTTAGAAACACAACCGCATCATCTGTGGAAATGTATGAGCAGATTCTTTATGGCAATTATGTGGGGAAAAAGGGGAATATTCTGTAACTGAAAAATGACACTTCCTGTATATTTTGTTTGATTTGTTTCATCATCTCTTCCTTTGTCTGTTCCCCTGTACTGCTTTTTGTGTTTCTTTTTTTTGCCCTTCCCAAAATATTGCCCTGTGTATCACAACTTTCAGGGGTCAGGGGGCCAGTATGGCCCAACAGGATCCACGTTGGATCAATCTGCAGTCACTACTGGAGTCTTCAGTTCTCTTTTTTTATGCTGAGAACCAGCTCAGCCAACACTGTCTCTGTCAGTGCTGCAAAGCTCAAGATGTGCGCATGCTGTGGCACTGTCCCACTGGTGTTACTGTTGTTTGGTCAGGAAAAGCTCCAATTGGGATTCAATGAATTCTTAGCAATACATGAAGATACTGCAGAAACAGCTGCAATAGTAGCAAAGTACAGGGGCCGCTACCATGACTTCATCCTTCACTCTGCAGCACTGCACAGAACAGGAACTGTCCAATATCCACAACAGCTTTTACACTGCGCCGTAAAACCACAGCACATAACTCAGTACTCCAAAGGTACTTAACAGTTCAATCAACCAGTACTCCATGGTACTACAATATCTTCGGCCAACATCCAAGTCAAGACTCCATAGTTCCTCCTGGGACAAGGGGCCCATTTTCCGCTGCTGCACGAGTGCTTGGTCAGCACTGTTTCTGTACCAAGTTTGTACGAGTGTTAGCGCCGTCTTCTGTTGCTTCATCCACAGCATCGAGCCTGCAATCGACATCCATCGCAGCTCAAAAATGTAAAGTATCCACCCGTAGTACTACTGTAGCACTAAGTCCTTGCCAAGTCGGTACTGACTATGTGTTGGCTCTGTGGCACATTGGCTCAAAGTCCGCAGGTAAATCCCAGGGAACAGCAGCAAACAGCAGGAGTAAAACCTCCCGGAGACAAGCTGAGCTCTACTGCTCAGGGCTGGTGTGTGTGGACCGCCATCAACCACAGGAAACTGGTCCGATCTGGTCTGGACTGGTATCATACCTGTAATACAGGGAGAAATAAAGTCAGTGTCTGCTGGCTTAAGTTGCAATTGTTCAGTAAATTTGCCGCACAGATTATTGAGCTCCTGTGTACTCACCTCCGTGGCAATGATACATTCGTCCTTTTGGTCCGACATGACGTAGACCGACTGGTATTTGGTGCCGTTGGCACACTGGTACCTGCTGTCACTGGTACTGTGGTATTCCACTTCACTGGTTGACTGGTATTTGACGTCACTACTTGACTGGTATTTAAGGTCACTCGCTGCGTGATAGTTCAACTCGCTGGATGACTGGTATTTTGCTTCGCTGCAGCTTGGTGAGTCGTCTACTTGTTTCATGTCTGATGCTTCACTGTGGGACAAAGAAGAACACAAACAGATTCAGAAACGCTGTCGTTCAAACAACACATCTTATCCTCGCATCTAGGCCGACATTTTCATCCATGCGGGTTGATGCATGCACACATTTCCAAGCAGCCTCCGAAGTGAATGTTTCCTATGTACCTGTGTTGTCTCTTCCTGTATCTTTCCTCCGAGTCAGCCTCATCAAACGCTTCGCTTTTAACCTCTGGCTCATCACGCTCGTCTTCTTTACACAGCGACAGCTCCTCAGGCCGGAGCTCATGGACCAGGTTATACTCCACACTGGCGTAGCGGGTCTTGAAGCCGTTCTTCTCTGATCCGTTGAGCCCACTCATTCCACCCAGACCCCCGAGCGGCCCGTCGATGTCCGAATGGTAATCCACCTTCTTGTTGATGTTTTTTATTGACGTTGTCATTACAGCACCCTGTTCCTTGTCACTGCGGAGACAATTGTTGGTGGTTGTCAGGTTGTTCATGGTCTCGCGGCTGTCGCTGTGGACACTGTCGCTATGGTGACTGTTCCTCTCCTGCAGTTTGACCCGGATGTAGACCACTAACACTGAGCTTCCGATCAGAATCACGAGCACGAGGAAGACCCCGGCACACACAGCGGTCCACGGGAATCCACCGTCGTCATCCTCCTCGTCTTCAATATTTTCGTTTTCCGGTGAAGAATATCGCCGATCCGGCCCATCCACCACCGGCTGACCCTTGGGAACCTCGGGCAAGAGGAACTGGCAGTTGTGACCGCCGTAGCCGGGCACACAGGCGCACACGTAGCGTCCGCCTCGCTCATGGCATGTGGCTCCATTGTGGCAGGGGTCGTGATGGCAGCGGGAGATGGGGGAGCTGCAGTTTTCGCCAGTATATCCTGGAGAAGAAGAAGAAGAATAGTGTAAGAGTCTGGGGCAGAGCTATGATGAAGCTAAATGCAAAACAAATGACGTAAACATCATCAAGACTGCGCTCTCATACCTGGAGGGCAGGTACAGGTGTAGCCGTTCGCTTCCTCCTGACACGTCCCGCCATTCTGACAAGGGAAGGACTGACAGTATCCAGTGAGGCCGCTGCTGTCCTCGCAGTTTTGACCTGAAAATCCCTCCGGGCACTGACAAAGGTAGGAGTTCACCAGGTCCACACAATTTGCACCTGCAGGGGGGAGAGCGATTGAAACAAAGGGCAAGGGTTGGTCCCCGAGACACTCATTCTTAAGTTTATGCTTGGCTGTCGGGGAACGCAGGGGACCACGTACCGTTCGAACAGGGGTTGGAGGAGCAGTGGTCGATCTTCTTCTCGCAGTTGAAGCCGACGTATCCCATCGGGCACTGACAGAAGTAGCCACCTTCAGGGTTGTCTGCGCAACGCCCGGCATTAAAGCAAGGCCCGTCGGCACAGGTGTTGGCGCTTAACTCGCAGTTGTTGCCATAGAAACCGGGCGGGCAGGTGCACTTATAGCCGCTGTCCTCATCCTACGATGGAAATGTGGTAAACGGTGGTTAGATTCAGTGAACACGGTCGCTTTTATCAACACGCCAAATTTCTCGATGGACACTCACAGTGCAGCTGCCTCCGTTGCGGCACGGGTTTCCAGAACACTGGCTGACCTGGACCTCACAGCTGGCACCCGTGTATCCAGGCAGACAGGAACAAGTGTAGCTGCCCTGGCCAGTGTTGGTGCAGGTGGCTCCGTTAAGACAGGGCTTGTGGTGTGTGCAGTAGTTCAAATCTGAAAACAAGCAGCACGAGCAACATTCATAAATAATGCAGCCTAATTATGAAGAAACGGGGCCAGATTGAGTGGCAACAAAGTAGTAAATCTCTCCGTGAACTCACCCTGGTTGCAGAAGAGCCCACCCCATCCCTCCTGGCAGTTACACTGCCAGGGCTGTTGGCAGGTGCCATGGAGGCAGCCTGGGTAACGGATGCAGTCATCACAGTAACGCCCACTGAAGCCCACTCGACACCTGGGAAAACAAAATACATTACATATTGTTAACAACAATGCAGCTGTCCATCCATGATCCATCTTAGCAAAACCCAGGTGGAAAGAACAGACTTTAATTGTTATTGTGACTTACTTGCACTCTCCAGGTTTTTCACAGAAACCATGTTCTTCATCACAACCAGGAAGACAGATAGCTGCAGGGAGGAAACAGACAGTAACAGGTGAATCAAGAGAAATCCAGTCTCGGAAACATGTGTTTACCTCCATCAGTCTCCCATTCAAAGAGGGCCTTTTCAAACAGCTGCCTGTCTGTCTGGCGCCCCAACCTTCTTATCTGTTTGTCTGTCTTTCAGCTTGTCTGTTGGCCTCTGTGTCTCTACAATCGCTTTCCCTGCTGACCTGTTGGCCTGGCTGTCTGTCACAGAGGCCTCATAAACTCCAGGGGCTCAGGTTTGGTAGTTAAAGACAGATTGGACCAAATTAGCCGCTAAAGTGGGATTTGTCCTATAGGCTTCAACAGGCTACAGGGAACTTTGGTCACGAAAATGGGTAAACAGCCAGCGAGCCCTCTCCTTTAGCATGGTTTCTCTTCAACACAAAAGCATGCAACACAAAGCCTCCTTTCTCCCCTTGACTGTGGGTCAGAAGTCCCTTTTCTCACCAATGGCCCCTCTCCTCCTCTTCCCCCTTTTCTGCCCTCCAACTTCTGATCCTCCTCCCTTCGTCTTCAATCGACCTATCCGCTCCCTTCTTCTCCTCTCCTCTTGCTCTCCTCTCCTGAATTCATCCTTTCCCTCCTCCGCTCCTCCTGTCTCTCCTCACTCCCCTCCTCCTCCCTCCGGGGGCCAGCTGGTCTGTGTGGAGCTAACTACCAGACAGCTGCTCCATTGTCTCCTCTCACCGAGCAGCTGCCCCCTCCACAACAATACACAACCCCGCTCGGCCAATCGCAAGCGCGAGCAGCAACAATACAGAACCCCCACTTGGCCAATCGGGCAGGCGGTTTGGGGTGAGGAGGCCCCAGTGGTCTAATGGAAGGCACGCGGCGTGTGAATTACTGAGGAGCCACTGCGGCTCATTAGAATGGAGGCCTCTGGTGCTATGGGATAACTAACTGGCGCCTGTTGCACATGGGCCCTACATTGGGACAAGGAAAAAGTCCCTCAACAATAAATATAGGCTTGTGATTAAAAAAAAAAATCTAAAGTACTTCATTAATTCAGAGCTCCTGAGGTAAAAATGCCTTCTTCGGCTTCTTCGGAGTCATAACTAGGAGCAGATCAATGGAGAAAACACACTTACATTCAGTGCAGTATTGTCCCTTCCAGCCAGAGTTGCATATGATATCCCCGCGCTCGCCACAGGTGAAGTGGCCAAAAGCATCATCTCTGGGCCGACAGAAGACGGAGCAGCCATCGCCGTAGTAGTGCTCGTCACACAGGAAGCGATAGGAGTAACGCAGCTCGGTTCTGCCGGCCGTCTGTATATCCTTGTACCACTCCTCTCCCACAGTGAGGTGACGCTGGGTTGTGACCCTGCTGATCAGACGCTCCGGGTTGTCTGCAAAAGTCAACCATGCAGATTGTTATTGGTCGTATTTTGATAAAAGCATAACGTTCAGCTGAACAGATGCACGAGGGGGTGACACCGCGTTGTTGTCATGTTACGACGCTTATCCAATTTGTTTACTATGTTCAAAATATACATATTCTGTATTTGTCATTTTAGATGCAGGCAGGAATTATTATATTGTTTAAGACACTAAAGAATAAATTGAAAAATTGTATGCGTATGCGTATGTAATGTAGATTGTAAATTGAGATTAAACCTGGTACCATTTTTTTCTCTATCTCCACCAACACATACACTCCCATGTTTTGTCAGTTAATGCTTAATAGCGATAACATTATCACATTTACATTACAGAAAGTGAATATCACCCTGTAGCCCCTACAAAGACTTACTAAATAAACATCCAGCTGTAGAAAAGTGTTTATTATAAAATCTTAAGGTTTTTATGCCCGTATTAGAAGGCTACAGGCTTCTATATGTCTGTACAAAGTGTATAAAACTTGCTTAAGATAAGACAGCATAACGCTCTTTAAAATTCATTACACTTTGTGTTGCCCCGTCTCGCACTAATGACTTGAGCACTCGGTGAGAAAGCAAGGCCGCCATTAGCCTTCTGGCCTGTCTTTGAGTTACTCTGCTGCCTTTTCTGGCTGTCACCCACCCACCTGTTGTCAGGTCATCCAGGGAGTCAGTGTGCAGAGCTTCAATGATCAGTGAAAACGTCCCCTGAGGAGAGAGAGAGAGAGAGAGAGAGAGAGAGAGAGAGAGAGAGAGAGAGAGAGAGAGAGAGAGAGAGAGAGAGAGTCAACAGCTGCTCGCCCTGCAGACCTCCCGCCCTCCGCGGAGCAGCAGAGGGCCATTAGGAGGCCTCCCAATAAACTTCACAGCCTAATTCCCGTGTTGATTAGGGGCCTAATCAGGGCCACTACCTGCTCCTTCTTCACACCCCTGCTACTATCGCACTCTGACACCGCCGTAAAACCGAGCGAGGCGGAATTTCACGCTGCGCCGCCAATGATGTGCCAACTCAGAGGATGTAAAATTTCCCACCACGCCTGGTTGGTCGGAGGAGAGGAGCGTTTGGTGACACCCCCCCCCCCCTCCTCCCCGTCCCCTCCTCCTCTTCTTACAGACACACACACACTCGCCCTCCTCCCCTCCCCGTGTTATCCTACCAAAGAGCACAGAAATACTACAATAGCCCCTCTCACACAGCGCTGACAAAGACCCTCACAAGTGTTGAGTTCGGGAGCATCTGTTGCGTTTCGCACTCTTCAATGCTTCAAAGATGTCCCAATGGAGTCGGACTGTAACAACGTCGCAGTCTAACATTTACCGTTAAAACATCAAAATGGGACGTCGGCCATAATAAAAAAAAATTGTGCTTCAAACTATTACTAGTTTTACAATAATATTTGGGGAAAAGTAATACCGAATTGTACTAATGTCTCATAAGATGTTTACAAACACTTACCGGCCACGTGAAGCCGAAGGGGAAGTGGATCGGGTTGGTGAAGCTGTCCGCGTTGGTCTCCGGCACCTGGAAGGAGTTGGAGCCGAGGACGGGAGTCACAGCGCCGCCGTAGGTGCAGGGAGGCTCGGGCGAGACGTTCGCCTGGTAATGCTTCAAGCAAACCCGAAAGAAGGTCTTGCACTCGCACTGCTGCTTGTGGCCCTGCTGATGAGCAACGCCTCCGGGACAGCAGTTGGAGTTCCCCGGTACCCCTTTCTTGTTGAGGAACTCCTGCAGCTTCAGCTCAAACACTCCGGAGCACAACACCTTTAACACACAACCAGCCCAGTGTGTTTGAGAAAAAGGGGACTTCACGATGTTTCAAAATGCATTTTGAAACTACAACAAAAATATGTGCAAACACACGTGCGTATTAACAGTCTTTGATATTCTCATGCGCTCTTGATGAACCTACCTGGCAGGTGAGTAGGGAGAGAGTGACAACCAGGAGCAGAAACAGGCGCCCCATTGTGTTGACAGCCCTTCGACCAGCAGTGAAAGCTCCTCAGGTCCGTGTAGCCCGACTCAAACAATCATGGAAAAGGTTTTTTAAAAAACGTTCCCCGCTGTGTCACAGTCAAGGTTGAACTGAGGTGAGGTGAAGCTTTTCCTCTGGTGCGTCTGTCTTTCTGCCCTCTAGTTTTCCATACGAGGCACGAGTTTTTGACAGAGGAGGGGGAAAGTAAAGTAAAATAATCCTCAGCAGAAGGATCCCCCTCGGAGAAATCCCCGATGGAAATATCAGGGAGTTAATTCCAGTCAATCGTTGCAAGAGAAGAGGCAGATCTTGACGGCCTTGTTTATTTCCCCACTTGATAGATTACGGTGCGCGGGTGCTGAGTCTCCGTCTCTCGGCGTCTCTCTCGGAATAACAGTGCGTGTGTCTGATGGGTCTCCTGTCCTGCACAGGGTTTTATACCGAGCCAACAGGCGAAGGGTAATAAGATGCAAATGAGCCCCTCTGCTCTTCTTCCTCCCCTCCCTCCTCCCTCCCTCCCAGCCTCCCACCACCACCACACCATAGTCCGCCCCGGGGCCGTCACAAAGAAAAGAGGGGGGTGCGGGAGGTTTTTTTTTTGGGGGGGGGGGGGGGGGGGGTGCACCACACAACTTTTCTAAACCCGTCCCACCCCCCTCTCCTCCCTACACCCCCCTCTTTCTCTCAAAGGGACAGACCAAATGGCTAGTGAGCTGTTAAATGTGCAACAACCCCTCGCCTCCCCTGATGCCTCCCTCCTACACAACGCAACACACAGAAGCCATTTGCATTCCGACAAATTCTTTAACCTCAGCGCGCAATCCTCCGCATCCAAGCATCAAGTGATTTACGCACGCAGCGGCGCAGTCCGACGGTGGCTGCTCAAGGTCCCTTTGGGGTTTGGCCGACTTGTTCCCTGACCAGCCGGCTGCCAGACGTCCCAACTGCGTTACAACGACCATCTGCTCCGCCACATTCCTATGGTGTTACCCCTGCCGAGGCTTTCACATGTTCACACCCTCCCCCCAAAAAGTAGTCGATTTGTTCCTATTACCTTATCTTTATTTCTTGGCGGCGTGTACTACACCGCACCCCTCCTATGGTGCGCCGCGACGATTTGTTAACGTGTGTTATTGTTTTTAACGCGGGCACTAACATCCACAGATGCATTGGTTAAAAAATAAATGCAACTTAACTACGTCCCTTTATGTGAAGAATAAATATGCGTATAACTTGAATGAATCTAACCCATGAATTCAAACCAAACCAAAGTATCGCGCAAAGACGCACCAACAATAAATACGCACGCAGACTGACTGCAGGCGGACACGCACCTACACCTTTTTCACCGCATGCCTCTGTATTTCCCTAACTTCTCTCTTTGAGAGAGGCAGTAAAAAAAGACTTGTGTGTGTCACTCGCGTGGCTGTCATTAAGGGACTTTGTGAGGAGGGAGAGTAGGATGAGGAGGGGGAGGGGGGCACAGAGGGAGTAAAGTTTTTTTTCTTTGTGCTTTCAGCTGTATGGTAATTGGGCCGGCAGCACCTGCTCTCCCACAATAATACATCACCAGAGAGAGAGAGAGAGAGAGAGAGAGAGAGAGAGAGAGAGAGAGAGAGAGAGAGAGAGAGAGAGAGAGAGAGAGAGAGAGAGAGCACGGCTCTAAACAGTGATACAATAGTCTGATAACAAAATATCCCAGTTCATGCATACAATCAGAACTTTGTAAACCAATTGAAGTCCCTGATGGAATAGTAATGGGACAACCAGCTCACCAGCTCCACTTTTGGATTTGCATATGTGTGTCTGCAGAAAAATGCGGGGAAGAATTCGCACTTGTTGCTATGAAGTCGTTGGGATGTTTTTCTCTGGCTGTAAAATAAGAGATTTTTGCCAAAAGGGCCAAATGAGAGTGGACTGATTTCTTTATTAATGTGTGGAAGCAGGCAGTGAAGTATAGCATCTCTTGCGTGGACGCAGTGCACGGTGAGGCTCGGGGTGGGTGACTTTCAGCCCATCATGTCAACAGGCAGTGCAGATACGTGGAGCTGGTGTTGTCCCATCATTGCATAAGTTTGATGACCCCGCTCTGCTCCCTCAGGGTCAATGCTTAGATAAACGAGACGCCTATGTCTAATGTGGTTGCGTGTCCATGATGTGCTCTTTACACCCCTCGAGGCTGATTGAAAGGCCTTTAACCTTAAGCTTTAACACTATTATCCTTGCCTGCCACCGTCTTCCCAGATACCCGTATGTGTGTTTAGCTATATGACGCTGCTCTGGGCTGCTCATTTCATTTAACCAGTTGATTTCAGCCCCTTTTCTCAATAGCGTACAATGCTCCTATGTGGCGTGGCGTAAAATCCCTCTCTTGAAGCCTTTTATTTACACTCATCCCGACTTTCAAAGGTCCCCGGTGCTCTTTATCTCCCGCTCTGTATTAGGCCAATATACTATCATTCATTCATCACCATGACGTGGCACACATTTTCTGATTACGCCAGGAAAAGCGTGACTGAAGGCATGGTGAGATGGAAAGTGACCCCCCCCCCCCTCCCTCCCCCCTCCCTCGTTCATCAGCACCGAGTCGACATTTCCCCCTAAAACTTAATTTATTCCAGCAAATTCTCTAATTGTGTCTTAAGGAAACAGCAGAAAGTAGAACCTCCTCCCAACCGATCCCGCTTTGTGGGAGTGTGTGCGCGCGCACGCGCGTGTGTGAGGTAAGAAAAAAGTGTTTAACTGGAGGTCGATTGTTTAACTGAAGTGCTTTCCTATTGTCTACGTGTGTACGTGTCCCTGCGTGTGAGCGCGCGTGTGTGTGTGCGTGTGTGTGAGCAGGATCTCTGTGACACGCAGGGGGACAACAAAGAAAGAGGTCTCGCGCCCCGCCGCCCATTCATCCCTTTCTCTCGCGAAGTAATTCCCATTGATTCTTATTGAACGGCGAGTCGCGAGCCCCTCGGGGGGAGAAACCCTGTGATTTGTGAAGGGTCGCGAGGACAAGACACGCCCCTCCTCGAGCATCGGCCATCTGCTCACCAAACACCGAAACACCAACCAACTACCAAATGTCTTCCCTCATAGCTCCCTCTCTACAGTTTCATCGTGTATATCACCTTTATGTCCCCGTCTTCTTCCTCCACACTATATCTCGCATCTAGACGTGCTTCCTCCACTTCTTCCTCCTTTATTTCCCCCTCTAGCCTCTGATTTACAGGCCAAATGTCTTCATAGAGAAAAGCTGCTGGTTGCTTGGTGGGACCATGTGCCAAATCACAGTGGAGGCATGCAACGAGTATGAGGTCGCCACAGGCCATATGGCCAGTGTGTGTGTGCGTGTGTGTGCTAAGAAATGGATGGATGGCCTTCGTGGGAACCTCCACAATATCGCCATCACACCAACTACCACCACACAAACACACACACACACACATACACGCATACACGCATACACACACACACACACACACACACACACACACACACGTGATCACACATTCACTGTTGCAAGTAACATGCCAGCCCACTCGGTTATAAAAATTAGGCTTCACAGTGATCATTTCATTTGAGCCAGAACAAAGGTAACTCCATCTACGCTGCTTGGGTTCCCACATGCACAAGCAAAGAGCTGGTTTTAATCAGCCTGGGTGTTGACTGAGAAATTTAATTTGTGCACCAGCTGACAGGGTTTCAGGGCGGGTGAATAGAGGCTGATATTCAATTAGAAGTGTTTTAAATTCCTGTGCTGGTTTGGTATTTCATTAGTCTGATTCATTCCACTGATTATGTATTTGTCCTGCACATTGTGGTTATAGATAGATGGATTAATATACATCTATAAAGATATATATCTGTACATATACAGATGGATAGACCAACAGTGACAAACGGACAGATGGATAAATGGATTGATAGCTAGATAGACAGATAGATAGATTATTCCTCTGCTGATTATAATGATAAAGGATGAATCGCGTGTCCGGGCCGCTAAGACTCCGCCAGCAACAACACTGTGATGTCACCAACAAGACTTAAGTGTCCTCCCCTTTCAGAGACACAAAGACCCGAGGACGCCTGCCATCCCAGTCAGGAATGTAGCATCTCGCACCACCTGTTAGCCTCAATGGATGACTCAAGATTATAGTGTACCTGTGTTGCGGTACATGTATGACATACTGACAGATTTGAGAAAAAAAACAGTCAGTTTAAGGTCAAATGTATATATACCTGTATTACAGATATTAATATGTCTGTATAAAGATGTATGTGTATATTTTTTGACGGTTAATATTTCTACTTTCCTCTTAAATAGCATCCAATAGCTTTATGTCAAATAATAAACGCTAAAATGTTCCCAATATGTTCCACACATCTGCCTAGTCCGGTGTCTTTAAATATGTATTAATGTTAAGAAAAGCTGAAACCATTCGTTGGATACTCAATAAACAAATATTTGGATAATTGATTCATTATTTTAGTCATTTAGAAAGAAAAATTGCGTTAGGACTTTCTGAAAAATTTATTGAGGAAACAATAATTAAAATTGTGACATTTATTGAAATAACAACATTAACATTTCTTTTATGGCTATTTCTTTTATAGCTATTTCATTACACTAAATTGTAAATTGCAAGATGTTTGGGGCCTAGTTTGACATCTGTTCACTGTAAACCCCCATGGAGTATTTGTTTTTTTGATTAGAATTTAAACAATGTTTGTTATGAAGCATTATATATAATGATAGAACAGATTTCTGATGATGGCTTTAGCACTTTTTTATTTCTGACATTATTGTCACATCTTAAGTCTTGCTATACAATGCAATTGAATAATTCATGTTTAGCAGACTTAAAACCGGCAAACAAACCACTTTTTTTAAACAAATCACTCACATCCATGCCCTGAGATCCCTGCCCTGAGGCCCCATGGGGGTCCTTGGCCTTTAGTTTGAGAACCCGTGGCCTCGAGCAGCAGGATTAGCCAGGCCAGCTGCCCAGAGAGACCCTCGGCCCTGGACGCTGTGACCAGGCCTGACCCCAGGGTGGCTACTATCAGGGACACTGAAGGGATTTGGACAGCACTTGGTGTATGTATGAGTGTGTGCGTGTGTGTGTGTGTGTGTGTGTGTGTCTCTGTGTTGTTCATTCAGTTGGACAACTGTTGAGCCAGTGCAGATTTGTGCAGAGGTGTTCTTTGTGTGCATGTGTGTGCGTGCCTGCCTGTATGGCCGATTCTTTCCGGGGGTTAACTGCTGATCCAGTACAAATGGGAGGGGGGTGGGTGGGCTGAGGGCTGTCGTGTGCTCCTGGAACATCTGCCTCTGTTTCTCCTGAGTCAATTGTTGGTCAGGCGTGAGGGAGGCAATGGGGGGGCGGGTGAATTCAAAGGGAAGGAGAATGAAGGCAAGGAGGAAGAGTAAGTGTAGGAGGAGGAGGAGGAAGTTGAAATGATCCAACGTGAATAGGCAACAAACCCCAGCAGTGTCTTCTGAAAGTAGGGCGCAGGATAAACCTCTTTGCACCTGTGCTCCTCTGTGTTCGCATATAAAGGACAAACACAGGGCTTTGAACAAGAAGCATGCCTGCACAATGCACATCCAGGTATATTTTCTATGTGCTTCATGTGGAGGTTATAAAAAAAATACTTTTCCCAGGAGTAATAACTCTGAGCCTGGTGTAAATCAAACCTAGTATCATTAGAAGAACAGCACATATTTCATTTAGATGTACAGCTCATTATCTTGATTCCAGACTTATGAGTTGCCATTTTTTCAGCGAGTTTGATCGGGAAAAAACTAAATGGCCGATCAACAAAAATTGCCATAATATATGGAACAACACATTAACCATGAATTCCAATTCCCAAACCATAGCAATGCAATAAAAACATAACCCTTCAGGACTCATGGGACAACTCACTAGCTGAAAGATATTCTATCGCAGCCCACATGGAACTTCTGTTTACTGTCTCGCTCTGTACACAAGTTCAGTCCTAGAGAGTAAACTATCGCAACTCCTCGCCCCAGCAATCCCCTCTGTCCAACCAGATGGGAAATGCTCGGCACTTCCCATCAAACTAAAAAAAACATCATCAATAGCATTAACGGCGGATAAGACCATCGTGTTGCTCATTAGGAAAGATAAAGCAAAATTAGCCATTTGGCCCGTTGTCAGATCCCTCCCGTTGTCAGATCACTCCTCTCTAGAAAAACTCACAGCGACTTCTGCGACTTTGTTCTGCACTGGCTCTTGTTGTACAGTTGTACAGTTACCATCATTACTGTCACAGGGATTTTCGGGAACCAAGGCACAAACAACTGGCCATGTTCCATTTAAAACCAAATGTTTTATATATGCTCTTGAGTCCGGCGGCTATAATGGGGGCACAGAGGGGATTTACAACACAGCTCCTCCCTCTTTGAAGATCAGTTGACTGGAAAGGTTTGATTGTCCTCCCAGTCCACAGAGCATCTGGCTGAGGAACGACAGATGCTGACAGCTGGACTGACATCCAGCATATGTCCCATTCTTTATTCCTGTTCCACCCAGACAATAGAGTGCAAGGGACGGGGGGGGGTGCTTTGTGTGGAGAAGGTAGACCTAATAGCTTGTGACTCCAGAAAGAGAGCCCCCATTCTCCAGGAGAGGCTGGGGAGCAATTAGCCTGTCTCTGATCCTAGCCTGGGGAGTTATTATTGGTGGACTGAGCCTACAAAAACCTCAATGGTCTATTCTTATTCATGCCGTATTAAGATGTTTGCTTTTTCATTACGGTACAAAAACAACGACGATCTCCGTTGGTTGATATACCGTGGATATATTTTGATTCTGGCCAGCAAAGTGCTTTATATTTCACGTAACCAAACACCATCGTTTGCCGTGGGTGCCGCAGCACGCTCAGCACGTGCGCTTTGTTTTGCAACGTGATGACGCCAGACGTACAGGAAGTGGCGTGAAAGCGGCGCAACACGGATTCATCCTCCCCGCGTGGGCTACAGCGAGAGGTCAGAGTGAGTCTGCTCGGTGAAGCGCTACTATGTTTCACACACAGGCACGGGCAGACGAGAGGTGGTTTTCATGTAAATGAAACACGGCCACGTAAGCTAAGCTAAACCTTAGCATTCAGGCGTACTCTCAAACGGAGTGACTTCGTCGTTCTGCACTGACGTGACGCCGTTACAAACCGTCTTGAGTTCGCTGCGTCTCCCCTTCTTCTCTGCAGGGATGGGTGTGAAAGGACTCCAGCACTTTATGGACAGTTGCTGCCCAGAAGCCCGTGTGACTGTCCATCTGAGAGAAATGGCCAAAAGTCAGCGAGTCTGCACAAGGACAGCTAATATCCCCAGTTGAGTTCACGTCAGTGTGACAGTGGGGGTGGGGTATAAGAATAAGAATATAATACAGTAACTATTTCAAGCATATGTATTATAAATAGGGGTGCTGCGTAATAAAACCAATGTTCGCTACTTGTCCAGTGTGCTTGTTTCATCAAGAAACATTTCATTTATATAAAGTGATGACTCGTGCATCAATCTTGTGTGCCGAATGCCAAAATAGTGGCATTCATTACACAAAATTAGTTGAAGAAATTATGTGTACGTCTACTATTTTTCTAATTGCCAACGCGGCTGTTTAGAGTTCACATTGACTTTGATTCAGCGCTGCTCTGACTTGTTGCCCTGTTTCATATTACATTTGTGTTTTCGCCCTCATTCAGGCCCCACACTAGTTGTGGATGGGATGGCCTGCCTGCGTCACTGGTACACGTGTAAGGACTGGGTGTGTGGGGGGCAGTGGAGGGAGTACACGGAGGTGCTGAAGGGCTGGGTGGAGGCCTTCACGTCAGCAGGCATCGGACTCGTCTTCTTCTTCGATGGAGTGGTGGAGGATCAGAAGAGACAAGTGTGGGTGAGAAATGAAGCTGACTGTGTTGTCTTCAGTTATATCAAAGTTGAATATCAAATTGTCTCGTGTCTGCTTCTGAAATTAACCCACCTTCGACAAATGCAGGAACTGATGAGCTTGTAGTGCCGTCTCTTACAAAAATAATGGAGAGTCTACAATATCCAGCATCTTGAAGCGGAGTCTGGATCAGAAGCCTCTTGTTACTGTGTTTTTTTATTACTAAGGGAGACCATCTTTATTGCACACCTGCAGAACGGTGCTTATTTCCCTTTGCCTCACTTTTGGCCGTACTCAGTTTTGCTCAAATACGCTCCCCGCCCACATTGTCCGTGGCTCTCAGAAGAAACTCCTGAAACTCATTTTTTTTTTTTGTAGACATTGCACTTATTTTAGAGGATCTAACATGTTTTATTATAGTTTTTCTATTTCTATTTGATACTACGTTGGTATTTATTGTAGATTTTAATATACATTTAGATTGCAGATTATTTTGAGCACCAGATGTTTATAAGGTGTAAGCATTTAGAACACATAAACATAATATATATACATACAACCTCATGGACATTGAAATCCTAACTTGCACAGATGGTTATTTACTCATCTGATCAACCCTCCACATCCAACATCCTCTCCAGGTGAAGAGGAGACTCCGAGTGAACAGGGAGATTTCTAAAATGTTTCGTCACATGAAGGCTTATGGAGAGCAGCCTGGTAGAGAGCTGTTCTGTCTTCCTTCTGGTCTGGCAACATTCACATGCTTTGCTCTCAGGTCAGCATTCACAAATCTGGTTAACTCCTCATTATTTTTTTTTATTTAAGCAGTCTTGTGTCTATAGTTGATTATTTTCTTATTGCAGATTTTGTGGTTGTTCACAGGTCATTGGGTCAGAACGTGTTCTGCTCCGTGCAGGAGGCTGACTATGAGATTGCCAGCTATGCTCGTCAGCATGGCTGTATGGGCATTCTGGGTCAGGACTCAGACTTCATCATATACGATAGGTATGTTGAAATTATTGTTGGATTGGGAAAAAGAATACCGGTACTTAAATTGCAGCAGAAAGATTGGCATTACACTACATAAAAATGCTGAAAAAATGATTGAATTTCTGTCAATTACTGTTATTGATAAGACTGTAACTTTTATATTGTAAAGTGCCCCCTACTTGTCTGTGGCGAAGCTGCGGATAGACCGCCTCACCACTGTCATGTATGACCGACAGAGGCTCTGCCGAGCCATTGGATTGACCGCTAGCCGACTGCCACTGCTGGCCTGTCTCCTCGGTAACGATGTGGTGTCAGAGGATCAGATGCAGCACATCAGGAACAACGCCATAGCAACATACAGGTATCCTGGGGTCTAACGACGTAGTTTGATTTTATTTTTTGTTGAAATGTATGATTCATTTACACAGTATCCTTTTCTATATAATCGTTACGTTTGTGGTTGACTACATCATGAAATCATGCTTACTGAATGCATGCAGGGTAATGTAATGTTTGTAAAACGTTCCATGAAATCTTTTCCGAACCACAGAAGTATTGATTAGGTATTCCACAATTTAGTTCAAGTGTAGAGGAGCGCATTAGATGACAAAAATCTGATTTATTTCCAGGAGAAACAATCCCGCACCACACTGCGGTGCTCCTCAGGGCCAGACGGTGCTTGCTGTATCCCAACTTGTGAGCTCTTTGTGGGGAAGAGAGGAGCAGGAGCCTGAATTTATTTCACAGTCTGTGAACCTGTCAGCTCCTCACAAAGAGCTTCTGAAGAAGGGGGTTCGCTCTTACTTGCTGCCTGGACGGGACGCTTCTCCGCGAGCGGACGTCTGTGCACCTCCCTCTGCCTTTGAGAAGCATGTTAGTGCACAGATATTAAAGGTATCCCGTGCCACTTATTGTGTCTTTTTCTGTTTTGAGACTTCCAAATGTCACATACCCGCCGTGTATTGCTTTGTGGTCTTTCCTAGGCCTGCAGAGAGAAGCATATAGCAACGGAGGGTTTCATGGTTTACAGTGTTGTGTGTCAGGGAGTCATTGACTGTAGCAACACTCTGGAGGATGAAGAGGATTCCGAGTTGCTGCCTCAGGCCCTCGTCTACAAGCCCTGCAGACAGCGGATCTACGGCCTGCTGCTGCTGCACGGCCATGAAGGTGGGACAGTTAATCAAAACTACTGGATGTCATGATCATACAGACACACCGGCACTCCCGCAACAACATTGCCACACAGAAGAAAAGCACAAAAATTACAAAATGACAAATGCTCATGCTAATGGTAGACACCCGCACATTTGCAGAGGAGAGTAGTAGTTAAGAGGAGCAGTTTAAAAATAAAAATTTCAATTGGTCCTTTTGGTCTTTTTCATACAATGGTGCAAAGTCAGGCCAAGTCTGACCGTGACTTTCCCGTTTTCAGGCAGCAGTGTCGACCTTCCAGCAATCAGGGAATGGTTTGTCTACCGTGGAAACCCTCTGAAGGAACCTGACGTGGTCCACCCTGTCCCAGTCCGCCTCCCGCGTACTGACCTGCTCCTTTCCTCATTGCTCAATTGGCATATTTTTATAGACAAAAAATGATTTGAATCTTGTTATGCCAGCTGACATTAATTTTTTCCGCATCGTTGTTTTTTTTTCTTCAGTATGGGTGACGCTACTTTGGTAATCACTGGTAAAGTTTACAAAGCTTCTAATAAGTAACAAAACCACAACAACCAAAGAGTAATTTGGTAATTTAACACGTTCCCTTGTTTCCATGGAATTTTCTTTTTTTAATTAAGTAAACTGTAGACGGAGCCCTGTAGGAATCACTGGCCATCAGAACGACTGAAAGTTTAAAGCGATTTGTCAGATTTCATGCAGTTTTGTTCACTTCCTAAGCAAAGTCACTCCGTAACTTTTTGCCTCATCTGAACGTGTAGGTCATCAGCCCAGTCTGGACCTGCTGTGGTTTGGCACCGGTCCTGAGGTTCCTACGCTTCGCTTGATGTCCTTCCTTTCAATCTTTGATTGCCAGGAGTTCTCTGACCTGCATGGAGATGTGGACGACGCTCTCCTGGCTGCTCTCTGCCTGGTCACTTACATAGTCCTCCAGGTAGTGTCAACTCTTTTTTTTTTTTTTTTAGTTTTTTTGTTTGTGGTGCAGAAAACATGAAAACCCCATTAGTCATGGGTACTTCACTGTGACCAATGGGACTGTTTTGGTTTTCGCTGTTCAGGCACAGGCAACATGTCTGCTTTAGTATGCAATAAATAACTTAAGCTGTTAAATGAGGCAGTCGAGCACATTAGCATCAGTTTGTATTGGGGCAAATGAGTCCTCTTTTGATTTTGGATTTACTACTAAAACATATATTCAGCTCTTTTGTCAACTTGTGACTTGAAGTTAAACATCACTTGTTGGCGGTTTGTTATGTGTTGTTTTGTCTCGGCATAATGATAACCACCATCACCCACTAAGTGCCCAGTTTAGCCACAGACACTGTTCTTTGTAACTCCGGCTCCTACGTCAACGGCTCCTTTGATAACCACCCAGCGGCTTTGAATATCTTAAGGGACATTTCTCAATTCACCTGGCTGCAATTGTGTCCTTATTTTGGTTGTAAATATTAAACCATAAAGATGTGTACTGTTTGTAATCCTGTTTATAATGGCTTGTTTTCAATTCTTCCAACAGAGTAATCATCTTTTAAAGTATATAAGAAAAAGCATTTGCAGAGATTTGTGATTTTTGTATCTTAATTTTGCATTGATGTCATTTTATTGAGCTTTTACGCAAGAGAGATTATAGGATTACATCACCTGGATGAAGCTGCATGCGTCATTTTGCAGAAGCTAAACAAAAATTAACCGTGTAGATTCATTTATCAGCATAAGGACAAACCTGTAAGACACAAGAGATTTGACTTGCTTTGCCTTTTCCTAAACCAGGCTCAAAAGTATACATCTTTGTGTCACAATTCATAAAATACCTTAAGATTATTTACCAAATACGATTACGTATGATTACTTTAAGTCAGACTGATGATGGCATACTGCATTCGACAAACTACATATTGGGACAAACGCAAGCCTTTCCTGCCGTACCAAACCGCATTTCAGTAAACGCAACTTGACAACCTCTTCTAAATAATTGTACCTAACAGAACTCTGTCCAGACAGAGACTCAAAGGTCAAATGTAGGTTTTGGGGACAACATACGGGTCATTTAAATGGATGAGGGCTCGCAGAGGGACAGGAGAGGCGCTGGGTAGACGGCCCGTTAGATGACACACAACAGGAGCTGTTGTTGTCTGATCGCTGCTGCATTGACATTCCCTGGTCACTCGTCAATTTACATAGCTTCAGGGTGTGTTTGTTTTGTACACACGGCTGGGCAGCCTTGTTTCTGCTTTCTGCTTATTTTTCCCTTCTTTTCTCTGTTGAATTGTTGGACAGAAAGCAGAAGAAACAAACGCACAAATGACACCAGGGGTGTGATTGAATTGACTATAATGTCCTCTGTGTGGTTTCAGGTTCAAACGTTGTCTCAGGAGGACATTGATGCTTACCTGAGTCAGGCTGTGTGTCTAAGACTTAAATCAACCGATGAGCTTCAACACATCAAGGTCTGTTTTCAAATTTCAACCAAAACTAGACGTCTTTTAAAAGGTTAACAGATTATTTTTCTGGTTTTCACTCGCTCGTCTGCTCCGATGCTCTCAGAGCTGTTAATGTTCCTGCAGCAGAAGACAATGTCTCCTACAGTTGACAGTAAACAAGGTCTTTCTGTGGCAAATACAGCTCAGAAAATGCTTCCAGTTTTAGAAAGTCGGAAGAAAAAAATGAGCGGCCTATTGTGTCTCCAGAAAAACAATGAAGTAAACAAACACAAAAGCCCAAACAATTATGGTTAAACTGCTTTGAAAATAGTGATTTTGTATAGTAGATATTTCTTTAAAATGCAGATGTTTCTTTATTGTTTGTTAACTGAATTGAATCGTTGTCACATCTAACGCAGCTGTAGTTCAAGTTGCACCTTGTAATAGCTAGTGAGTCAATGATTAGAAACCTGTGTTCCCCTCTTTTTTTTTTTTTTTTTTTAAAGCTTAATAAGTTTCACGGCTTCTCTGTCGTCACATTGTTACACCGCAGCATTTTAAATTATGAAATTCAAAAATGTATTAAAGTACAAGTACAATAGCAGATGTTTGCAGGAGATGGAACTCTGATCTGAACAGCGGAAACATACAGAAAAATAATTGCTAATCTGGAGCGAAGTGTCAATAACATCCGTGAGGCAGCATTATTACTTCTGTCTCTGTCAGCTTTGCTTTCCTGTGGAAAACGGCTGCCCTGTTTGCTGCCCCGTTGTAGCCTCATTTCTTTTTACTGCTTAATTACCATACTTATGCCAAGTAATTTGTATTTTTGCTGCTTGTCTGTTTTCCACACAATAATTAGGGCTGGGCGCTGATTTGAAACTGCTGTCTGGGAGAAGTTCAAGGCTACAGCAGGCGGGTTAACTGAGTGACTAGTTCAGATTACCTACACACAGACTCAAATATATCATTTATTTTTCAAAACACACCCAAAAGCGAGTGTGTTTGTGTGTGTGTGTGTGTGTGTGTGTGTTAAGATCTGTCGGTTTCGTTTCAGCTTTCTTCTCCAGGGACTGAGATTGTTTGTGTGTGTGTGTGTGTGTGTGTGACACAGTGTGCTGGCGACAGTCGCCTGTCTGTCCTGGCTGACACTCACCACATGGAGCTATTTACACCAAGCACACTCCGCCCGCTGGACACACACACACACACACACACACACACACGCACACGCACACATGTTTCTGTCTTTGTCTCTCTCACTTTGAGTGTTCTCATGTTCCTCTACTTTACGCTCTCAACCACTTTCTCTTTTTTTTGTCTGCTCTTTATCTCTCTCCTTCCCTGCCTCTCTTTTTGTGTCTGTGTGTTTGTGTGCGCCATCAGGCTTCTGTGTCTCTGTCCAGTGGTTCTTTGTCTTCAGAAGGTGAAGCTGTGTTTGACTGGAAGCAGGTGGCAGGCAGGGTTGTTGTGTGTATGTATGTACACACACACACACACTCTTGTAATCACTGTTATTAGTGCTATCTACCAGAGGACAGGTGAGAGTAGAAGGAACACACACACGCGCACAGACTGAGAGCATCTGCCTGGTGTTGCCACAGGTCTCCATTTCTTCTTTATGCCCCTTGTCTCATTTTTCTTTATTGTACTCCTCCAGTATCCTCTTTCTTCCTGCTCTTCTTTTTTTTTGTCATTAAAAATCTTAATCTTTTTCCTGTTTTTCCATTAGTGGGTCAACTCAAACTATCCTGACTGAATCCAATGTAACTAATATCCTAAAATGATGTAGGCAGAACCACATTTCTGGGAAAACGTGTCCAGCGGTGAACGGGCCGTCCTGTTTTCACCTGCAAGAATTCATAGTCAATCATCAAATGATTTGACGAGAAAATTCTAAGGCCACATGTACGGCATCATTTTACTTTCATCTACGTATGCAAGTAAACACATCGAAGCGAGCAAAGAAGCTTCCTGTGAAATGTGTAAACCAGATCCGTTATACTCGGGGTGCGATTTGACAAAAAAGCAGAGGGGGGGATTTTTTTTTTTGCTGCCAGTGTCGGTATGCGGGCTGATCATTAGATTTCAAGAGTTTAAGTAGGCGAGCAGTTAAGTTGCATTCATCGCTATCAAGATAAAAAAAAAACAGGGGGGGGGGGGAATCCCTGTCGGCGATAAAAATAATTTAGCAGAGGGGGGGATAGGAAAACCAGAGGGGGGGAAATCCCCCCCATCCCCCCACAAATCGCACCCTGGTTATACTACCCAGCTACCTGGGGAGCTGGTGACATTGATGTGGGTGGTCTGAGCCACATATATATTTGTGCTTGAGAAGATGAGGTGGCGCAAATTGGGGTTCAGTTCATCAATCAGTTTTGCAGCTGTGAGTAAAACGTTTACGAAATTAGTTTCGGGTGGTGACACCAATCGTACTGAAGAAACAGATGGCTTCTTAAGGCAGGTTTAAATGAAGCTTTGTGTGTGTGTGTGTGTGTGTGTGTGTGTGTGTGTGTGTGTGTGTGTGTGTGTGTGTGTGTGTGTGTGTATGTGTGTGAGAAGCTTCATCGGTTGAAGTCCGCTAGGAGCCGCTGGCAGCGCCGCACAGGGCCACCGTCGCTGCGCTCACGGATGTCTCCTCAAGCCTCGTGATGGAGACGAACTTCCAAACTTCTTTCTTGCTCCACTCTCAGCTGCCTGTGTTGTCGGGTCGCGCGGTGCAGCTGGGATCCCTCTACGTCCGAGGACTCGGCAACCTGCTGGGCGCCAACTGTGCCAGCGGCAGCCCGCTGCCCGCCGCTGCCCTCATGCCTTGGCACAGCTTCGATGGACGGCTGTTCCACTCAAAGTACCTGCTGGCACACAGCGGCACACAGGCAGCGGCGCTGCTGGAGAGCGACGTGAGTAGAGGCATGAACGACGAGTTCGTGGGTCAGTGTGTGTGCGTTTGTGGTGTGATTTAATAAAAGTAGTCTTGTGTTGCGGCTGCTTGGGTTTCAGAGTTGTATTGCCTCTTTCTGCCCAGTCGTCCGGTTTGTCTCTGTTTTTCCGCCTGAGGGAGAAACTTGCAGAGGCCTGCGGGAAGCGAGGCCGAGTCCTGCAGTGCAGACCCAGGCCCTTTGCGCCAGAATCAGGTCCCGGAGTCCCACCTCGAACCGGATACAGAGAGAGACACGCCGGTGAGACACTATTGTGACTCGTCTGTCCCTCACATGTCACCTCCAGCTTCAGCCATCCGCCTTTTACTAATAGTTTCATTAAACACAAATTTTCCTGTGAAATCATTTTGATTCACAATATTATCCAGATATATATCAAAATTTGCATACATCTCTGAAAATTGCTTCCCTGATTTGGATCACAGACAGGACGCATCTTTTTTAGTAATTTTTAGTCAGAATCACTAAAGATAAAAAAGAATAAAGGCAAAATAAAAAAATAGAAACATTGTCAACATTGTTCTTTCTTTTTTTGCCTTTCAGATGTTTCAGTATCTATTTAAGACATCTTAAAATGGCACAGCCTTTATTAAAACACAAGGGCCAAAAAGAACGATACCAATATAGCAAGTTGGTCTTTAAAATGCCGACTGCTTTGTGTTGTAAAAATGATTAAATGAACCCTTTGAACTCTTCTCCTCTGTGACTCTGACTCAGTGAACGTTGGTCCTGTGAGTTTTGTGCAACGTAATTATGTTGCTATTTAGACCAGATCTCTTTGGTAAAGGGGATTTGGTGTTGTGACCACCGTGGTTAAATAAAGGTCACAGAGAGAAAAAGGTTTTGACCAGAATTAAAAAATGTTATGGCGTTCCTAAGGCGGCCTGGCGGTTAGGACGCATACCGTATAACCACAAGGCCCTGCTGCCAATCTGGCTGGGGACCGTTGTGGCATCACGTTCCTCTTTGTCTTCCTCTGTTTCCTTTTTTTTAATCATAGTTTACAATAAATAAGGAAAATTGCCACCCGAAAACATCAAAGAGGTGTTATGGGGTCTGTATTTGTTTTTAAGGCCTAATGTCTTTATTTATTGTCTCTGTTCAAGTTACAGACACATTAAAGAGCCTCTCAGGATCCGTGCGGTAGAGACAAACGTTGAAAAACCTGATGAAAATGCTCCAGGAGCTCAACAAAGTAGCAGCATTTCAATCTGACAGTTCATCCGTGGTTGTAGTTCTCTGGTGCCTCTCTCCAAACCACATTACCCAGAGGGCCTCGCTGTAACAACCTCCATGTGTGCCTCAGCCTAATGCATTCCAGCGTGTACACACACACACACCCACACCCACACATGTGCACTTGAATCCAAAACCCCGCCATGTCGTTGCACCAGTAATAGTAGGTTTCTGTTAATAGACCGAGAGAAGTCTATTTTAAGACACACAACAAGGCTGACTGATTACAGACCTCTCTGCTCTGTCTCTCCCCTTCCCCTCAGTCGTTCCCCTCCGTCTAACTCCTCGTCCTTTTATTTTTATCTTACTGTTCTAATTTTACTCTTCATCCTCTATTGTCCTCACTGCTGTTTGTTGCTGCCTTTGGAGCCTTAACCTTCTCCAGACGCCTTTCCATCTTATAATACACAGAATTTTAAACATATTCACCCTCTTAAACACCTACAACATGAATCGGGGAAAAGGCCTTGATACACCAATGGTGTGACAAATAAACAACACAAACATTTTGACATTACTTTACCATTCAAACTATCTCAAATATATTCCCTCTACTCATGATATCAGCCTTGAAAATTCGCAACAGAATTTTTTCAATAAAATGTTTTTTTGATAAGATTTATGCCGACCAAAGATCAGCTACTTATATTTTTAATTTAAGTGAAATAAGTGACCGTTAAGCAGTGTATGTGTTTAGGGCTTTTATTGTGGAAAGTATGATCTGAAGCCTTGGATCTAGCATGCGCTGCCTCTGTCAAGTTGACAATGTTGTGTACGCACACCCGTTGATTGTGATAAAGGCATCCACTAATCAAAGTGATTCAAGATGAAGATGATGATGTGTGTGCAAGTAAAAACAGCAATTTGAGAAGATCAGTCGACTTGCAAATGATTCGCAGACAGAGACTCTGTTGGTGCACGACGCTCTTCACTGCAGCGTGCGGACTTCAGCTGCCCCTGTCCTTCTGTCTCAGAAGATGACTCTGCAGCAGCTCATGAAACGTGAGCCCACACTTTCGCTCTGACCCTGTGACCAAACATTCAGTAAACCTTTGGCGACCGTCTCTCTCTCTGCGGGTCAAGAGTCTCCCAGAACTGCGCCGAGCTGTCTGCGCTTCGCCCGAGTCGACGCTCGTCGGTCTCGCGGGGATGTTTCTGGTTTTAAAGATGGAAGAGCGTACGCCTTTTCTACCTCCGGTGTTTCACTTCTGCCAGACGCAGACACCAATCATTACAACAGAGCTGTGGGGATGTGGATTGTGTGTGTGTGTGTGTGTGTGTGTGTGTGTGTGTGTGTGTGTGTGTGTGTGTGTGTGTGTGTGTGTGTGTGTGTGTGTGTGTGTGTGTGTGTGTGTGTGTGTGTGTGTGTGTGTGTGTGTGTGTGTGTGTGTGAGCGAGGCAGTGGGTTTGTGTGTGCGTGAGAGTAGTGGTGGCGCTATGTGGTATCGTTGAGGGCTCGGGTTTGGTTTTTGTTTGGAATCAGGCCTGATGTTTAGTCTCCTCAGCAAATATCTACTCTGCCCGCCTGCCGTTGCAATTACACTCCCAACAGTGAGTCCAGCGGAGCTGCTCTGCCACATCTCTTCGGCTTATTTCCGATTGCCTCCCATTCGTAGAGTTCGTTTGACTTTGGCTGAGAGCAGCTTGATGAGGTCGACGAAAAGCAGAACATGTTTTCTCTCATCTTGTCTCTGTGTTCTGAATCTAAATTTGAGAAACTGAAACTTCCGCTCGAACACAGAAACAGTTTGTGAGCTTGTGGCCTGACTGACACAATCATTAATGCATGGCATGCTATCATGTTCTGTTCCTTCTTCCCTACTTTCACATCCGGGGAGTGGATGGATGGAAGGATGGGTGGCGGCTGATTTAGCCGATGGCTTAGGCTCCCTTTGGCCCACGTCTAAAGTTGGACTTTTGTGTAGTTAAAATCTGCCACATCTGTCAAAGTTCCTTGAGTGAAAAGTACCTCTATCACAGTTTTTTAAATTTTCCGAGCCAAAACATAACTGTTTTAACTTGCACCAGCAGACAGACAGGTGAACACGGTGGACGGCTTCATGTTGGGTTTTGTTTTCGCAGCACCCAAGAAGCGACTTTTCCAAGTGAGCCAAGTTCACTTAGAACGAGACAGTTCACAGCATTATGGAAAAGTGTGTCCTTTACAGTGTGTTCTTTACTTTGACTCTATAGCACATTGTAAGAACATGTTTGTGCTTTGAAATATTACGTTTCTCACTTTCAGGTGGCACCGAGGCGTGGAGGGAAAGAGGAGAAGCAAAAGGAGGCCATCGTCATGGAGAGGGATGGAGAGCCAGCGGGGAGGCCGGTGGACACCCGAGTGAACGTGACAGGAGAGAGAGAACGTGGCAGAGAGGCCATTTCAACTCTCATTCTCCTCCCGACGGACACGATGGAGCGCCGCAGAACACGAGCCGCCCTCCAATGCAGTCCAGAGGCCGAACGCACCTCAACAGAGGGAGGTACACAGCGGCTCGGAGGTAACATCAGTGTGGAAGTGGATGTTCCTCCTCTTGGTCCTGGATGGTCTCTTCCCACTGCAACAGGAACATAACCCTGAATAGAGAGGAGAGGAGGGGAGGATTAGAGGGAAGGATTTGAGGAGTTAAGAGGATGGGAGAAATGTGATGAAAGGAGAGGAGTCAGATTTCTCTGAACAAACTGATTAGTGAATTACCAGTCAGCAATGTTTGTCTAAAGGATGGAGAAATGGGGATTAAGAGATGGCCGAATGAAGAGATTAGGAATAATTATTTGATTTGTACTCTTGACCTGAATTTGTTTTTATTGTACATCTCAAAATATATTGAAGACACACTTGAAAAGTCAAATCATTTATAAGCCTCTCTTTTATCTCAATGCAATTTACCTGTTTTAATGTGATGGAGAATGAACTGGTCCATCAGCACTCACCAAACGCACTGAAGTAGATTAACGGTTAATCCCCAAGCCTGTTTCACCTCTTGTCTTTGACAATAAAAGGACAGAGATCTTAAAAGCTGTTTGTGTCCAATAATCCTTTTAAAGGCAGGGTTTTAACTATAGAAACAGTAATGCAGCTATCAAATATCAGGTAAAAAAGGGTCTCTGTGCCGGAGATCTATAAACCTCTGTAAAGTGATACCAAGAGCCGTTGGTGAGCTGTCGAAAATAAAGTGAGGCAATTTGCCGTGCGCGCACACACAAACACACACACATGCACACACACACACACACACACACACACCTCTAAGCAGACTGTTAAAGAAATGTGAGTGAATTTGTAAACCAGAGGAAACTAATGAGTGTAAATCAGAGTGTTGATACTGTGATGTGAGACTGTTTGGCGCGACTGAGCAGAGAGTTTCATCAGTTCTTTCTCCTCTGGTTCAACGTTGCGTTCATTATACAGTAACAGATACAGTGATTGTTTAAGAATGTTACGAGTGGTTTTATAAGCCCCCAGACTTATAAAACCACTGTGCATGTGCCGAGTGGTTTTATAACTGTATTCTTTCATGTTGCGTATCAATCTCATGTCATTTGTTACTGTGTTGTCTTTTTTGGGGTCAATCATATTCACTTCTTTTCTTTTTTAAAGTGATTCTTTTAATTTATATGAATCAGAAATAAAAAAAATCAGCATGCTTCAATGAATATTATTGCATAACTTTTCCCGTAGATTTACAATCCTCGCATCTATGGGGATACCTTTTCCTTTACTGGGACTCCACACATTATTGTGTATATGTAGCTATTTTCACATGTGATGTAAACTTGCCTTTAAAATCTCTCAAGTAAATTTACAGTGTTAATGTGTGTGTTAAAAGAGCTGGTAAGGAGTGAACAACTCCTTATTGATTGTTGGTTTTTCCCAAGGGGGATGTGAACAAAGCCGCCGCCGCTCCCCCGTCTCCCCTCTCAGTCCAGAGGCAGCAGAACAAACATCAGACCGCGTGTGTGTTTAGGATTGTAACTGTGGTGCTTGAAGTGGAACTGTACATGAGGAGGGGCACGCAAACGACACACAAACACGAGTCGAGTCCAGTTGCCACTTTTGCATTATAACAATAACAGGAGGAGGGGTGTTTTCTGTGGTAAAGAAGAAGCAAGGGATGGAAAGTTAAAACGGTAGGAAGAGTGGGGGGAAAAAGTGAAAAAGACAGAAATGAAAGGAGTTTAAATATTGGGAAGAGGAAGAAGAGGAGCGGAGGAAACACGGTCAGTGGAGCGGGCCACGAAGAGGTAGAAGACTAAGAATAGAAAAAAAACGACAGAAAACAGGATGAGGGAGAAAAGCGGGGAGATGGATTTAGGGGAGAGGAAAGGGTAAGACGGACAAGTTAAGAACACAAGCAATTTAGCTCGCTAGTGCTGCTCCAACCACAGGAAACTCTGTTGGCTGCCTGACAGATCAGCTTCCTGCATGTGTGTGTGTGTGTGTGTGTGTGTGTGTGAGTGTGTCTGGGTGGTGGAGGTCTGGGTGTGGTCCCTCCAGCATGAGGGAGACAAACAGGCAAACCCCCTCTGGAGGCCTCCTCCCTGGGAATGGCCTCTTTCCTCTCTGGTGGCGGTCATCCCGTCTGCCCTGTCCTGTCCGACACTCTGCGTCCATCTTATCTGGAGTCTCTGTGGCTTTCTTCCTGTCGAAATCGTCACACCACATGCCCAGTTGTGGGGATTTGATTTGAAAGCGTTGCGGTGTCCAGCGGTGAGCACATTGGGTGGCACTAAAAACCTACAACCACAAAACCCCTTCGTTTTTAACCGGAATTTCTCAACAACAATTAGTCTGAAAACGTCGATTCTCTCTTGTTTGTTTGAGATTCAGCTTTCACTGAGAAAACGTGAGAGCAGGCATCTACTTACCTGAACCACGGCACCAGTTGTTAACACACAGTAAACTGCCAACAAACAGACGTTTTAGAGGGTAATTGTTATCATTATACGGTGACTAACATGTTCTGCTTAGTTAACAAGTACCTTCAGATTTAAGTGTTGTTCTGGAAAAACCTGCATGCGCTTCGGGAGGGCAGATACCTGTTAAACACATTAAACACAACATTACAACAACACATTAAACACAACATTACAAATCAGCACTTTTGTCTAAATGAACCGCTTTAATTCTGCAGTTATGCCTCTTTATCTCATCCAAACTGTTGCTGCGTTCAGATCGACGTCCTGTTTTCTTATTTCGCTGTGGGTCCGTGTCTGTATACACACAGATAGGCTTGGCAAAACAAATGGCGCAGTATTTTTTGGTTTTTTACTTCTTGATTTTACAGAGGCACGCACAAAAGTGACTCAGGCGTCCAAATATACACCGAGCATAGTTACCAAATATAACCCTTCTGTATTTACTGTCTTTTTAAATATAAACAGCTTTCTTTAGCTGAGGCCCAAACACAGGGGGAACAAATCCAACACGTGTGTGTGTGTGTTTGGCATAAACACGCACACAAATTGAAAATGAAGAGAGAGGCGGAAAGGGGACATACTGAGTTTTCAGAATTTTTCTGATAACTGAAATAAGGCCGACCTCTCTTCTCCCATCTAATACTAAACCATCAAACCAAAGTGGAAGCTACTAATGAAGCACTAAAAAGCAAACAATGAAGTATAGGGGCGATTCACGGTAACTGTCCATCCTGTTCGGTTTCCAGATTCAAGATATTTATTATGTGTACAGTTCAACAGGTTACTCTGTACAATGAAATGCTTATTTTTCTAGAATTTCATTGTTTCGGCTGTCATGTATCTCCTTTGCAGTGCTATTCCATGGGTGATTTGTCCTGCCACCAAAAAAACATGCGACAACCAGGAAGTGTTATTCCGTCCTTTCATAATAGAAATACTTATGGAGAAAACGGTCTGCATTTGGCTCAAAGTATGGAAAGATACATAATTACAGTGAACAATAACTCTTTCAGCGTATATTTGGCATGTGAGTATTTTATAAAATACATAAATAAAAATGTTGATGTCTGGATTTGGGAGACAACCAGCTTTGCTTAGCATAATCACTGGAAGGAGGGGGAAACCAGTGGCCTGGCTCCATACAAAGCTTAACAAAATGTGCCTATAGCAGCTCCAATTAGTTGTTTTTTTTCCAAAACATGTCCCATCACACCAGCAGAAGTACTTTGCTTTGCTCTGATCACTCTCTAGCTCGATGAAAGAGCACAGCAGTAAAACGTTGCTAAGTGATCATCATAGCTCAATATTGTTTGCTGGCATGTGAACATGAAGCTGTTCCTAATTATTTAACATTCATCGTCGAATTTACCAGCCAGGTTCAATTCATAGGAGAAAACGCATCTGCCATCCAATGAAGACTAAAGGAATTTGTTACCGGATTAATTGTTCTTTGAATGGGCTGATGTGGTGCTGCTGTAACCATGGCGATAGACCATAATGATCTGGAATTAATTGGAAAATCTTTTCCTTTATTGGACGTCGGTTGAATTGGGAATCTACTACAGATTAGCTTGAAAGGAAATCTCAATTGACCCCAACTTGAAAAACAGATATTACACTCGTGCCTTTAGGTCTTAACTCGACAGCAAAAGACGTCAGTGTGGATTCTCTCTTCACCTCCACGACGACATCGGCTCAAACGGGAGTCAGAGCATTGTGCCCCGACCCCCCCCCCCCCCCGCTTCTCCTCCAATCAGCTCCCTCCCTCCGTTCTATCATCCGCCTTGATCTCTTTCTACCTTCTCCCATTCCTGCCTTGCTCTTTTGCCTCTCGGGTCTCTCGATCTCCTCCTCCTCCTCCTCCTCCTACTCCTCAACCTCCTCCTACTCCTCAACCTCCTCCTCCTCCTCTCTCTGTTTGTCTTTGAATGGATGCTCTCTGACTAGTGGAACATATGCTGCTGGTTGTTCAATACCCTCCCTCTGAGCGGGGGCGCATCCATGCATGTGTGTGCCCTGTGTGTGCGTGACAGAGAGCGTTGTGGGTGTGTGTTTGTGTGTCTGTCCCTGTGTGAATACGAGTGAGTGTGTGTGTGTGTGCGTGTGTGTGTGTGTGTGTGTGTGTGTGTGTGTGTGTGTTCATTGAAACATATGCCTCCTGTTGCACATCGGCCATCTGTTCTTTGAATGGACTGATGGAGTGCTGCTGTAACCATGGCGATAGGCCATTCAGTCAAATAGCCAGTCAAACAACCCCTGGCTGTGTGTGTGTGTGTGTGTGTGTGTGTGTGTTTGTGTTTATATGTGTTTGTGTTTAGGAATTGACTGGCAGAGTGGAGGAATTCCCACATGTTGATGAAATGAGGTTGACCTTCCAAGAGGACCTGCTCTTAAGTTATCCCATTCCTACTCTTTTCTCCATATTCACAATGACTGTACTGTAGCTAAGGACATTGCCTCCAGTACACTTACTAACCATTTACAAACCTTGTAGAAAACATTGTACAATTCAAACGATCAAATGATATGTATATAGAGGAGAGGGATCAAAGAGATTACAGATTGCAATCGGATTAGTTTTAGTTGAACTCTTATACAATAAAAAGTCATAAAGTAGTGTCTAATTTGAACTAAACTAAACTAAAAATGTATTATTTATTTTTGATAAATCCTTTCCTTGCAAGCTTTCCGTCACATAAACTCTCGGTTGCTCAGTCGTTAGAGGCAGAGGAACCACCCAACCCCTTCAGGTAAACATTGGAAATCTTTAGGCCCTTTTTGTCGTCAGCAAACTAGTAAGCCACCCAATTCCACATTGGGAGCCTATGAGAGGCAATAGAAATGCTCTCAATCTCATATTTGGCCCATTTAACAACAAAATATATTCTGTGCATACAGAAAATCATTAGTCGGTCAACAGTGACAATTGATAGTGAGCATCATTTGTCTCTGACCACTGTTCTATTCATTTGCACCCTCAGTCAGACCAGTAGCAACTCCACCCTCACACACACACATACACACGCACACACACACACACACACTCACTCAGGCCCCATATACCCACTACACACATTTACCCTGCTCCACCCAGCGCAGTGGTCTGCTGGTCATAGTTCATCTCCTCAGAAACACCTCTCCTGGGACTCCTACTTCTTGTGTGTGTTTGTGTGAGTGTGCGTGTGTTTGCCATCTCCTCTCACTATCTCTCCTGTGGGTTGGATTGAAGTCCACGCCGGAGATTTACTTTACAAAAGTAGTCATTGTAACTGCTGCTGACACAAAACAGACCACAGGGGTTTGTAGTTTGGCAACTAAAGCAGCACAGAAAGGTTCAGTTGCTGCTGAAGGTGCAAGCCAAAGGAAGATGGTGTAGGAAGGAGAGGCGGGGGGGCCAGGTGAACTTAATCGACTGACGACCATCTAATATCAGCCAATGTCAGTCTCCACGGAGACAAGCAGGAGCATCATTTGCCTTGCTATCTTAAACACAAAAAGGAAATCTACCAAAAAACAAATCAAAGAAGAAAACAATATGACTTGTGTATTATCTGACATTCTCTCAATTCAAATACGTGGTTTTTGCAAAAGATCCCCAATAAATGATAATCGACCATGATATAAACAGTGGCCAAACCTCTCAGCATTGTCACCCATCGGATGCAATACCCAGCGCTTGATGAATTAATGAAGGATGAGGAAGGGAAGCTACCAGAAAATGTAAATTGAAACGAAAACAGTGAAATGGCCAAATGGTTCAACTCCGGTAAATATTCTCTTCACCCACGCTCACCAGCACACTAAAGTGAAAACAACAAATCGCTCTGTTTGCTGGTGAGATCAACCAGTTCAGTCAACAAAGAGGATGAAGGTTTACTCACCAATTACATACCCAAAAGAGTTTGCAAACCAAACAATTGGGGACTAATGCGGCCTCCTTCTATCCTCCACCAAAACAAACTTCACAGAAGTAGCCATGGTAACCATGCTAAGTAACAAGTTCAATGCTTTTGAAGTTCGGTATTTCTGGTGAGGACAAAGACGCTAGTTGGGTTTTATATTGTCACCTCGTGCTCGAGCCTCCGGTCCTATGACATCTTTGCTTGCGCGGCGTCACCAATATTAATCTCCTGAGGCATGAAGGTAAACTCTGGGTCCTCATAGTGACACGTGAGTGCACGCCTGGGTGTTTGTGTTTGTGTCTGCACACACATGTAGTCTACCTATAAAGCAGGAATCTTTGTCCGTCAATCTTCGTTTCCTCTGTCTGCAGACTCTGATGCTAACGTTAAAACCAAGGCAATGGCCGGATGTCCGAAAACGTGCAAGCATCACCGGCTAGGTCCAAGCAATCGCACCCGAGCAAGGACGCACGCCGAACGGGCAGTTCAATGCAGACACAGTAACTCTGAAGCCTGAGACCAGGTGAAGGTTGGATGCATGGTGCCTACACCGGTTCAACAGATGACGGGCGGCATTATTGTTTAATATGTGGTGTAGTTTGAAGCTCGGCGACATGTCGTGAGAAATTACAGGCTGCTATCAGGAGAGGTTTTACAGACTCTTAAATATCAGTCATAGGATCCTCCTCTAAAACAACAGTATGAGACTGACTGCAGACTTTGGCAGCTGAGGCTCATTCCATTTTGTGGTGTTTTAATGTCAACCACCTAAATTCACCCCACTGTCTCCACAAACAGGCTCAAATATACTGTCACATTTTCCACAAGTAATACTTTTATTACTATTAGTGTTAATTCTGATTTGTTTTCTTTGCGACGACATGCATGTTTGAGATTAATGAATTAACGGTGAAAGTTTTGAACAGAGGAGACATGTTTTTAGGGTTTGTGACTACGTGTGTGTTTGTTAATGAGTGAAGGAGACAGGAAGAAGGCAGCACTATAGACTCCAGCCTCCTTCAGTGTGTGTGTGTGTGTGTGTGTGTGTGTGTGTGTGTGTGTGTGTGAAAGAGAGGAGAAGGTTTAACTCAGGTTTCAGAAACTCACCAGAGAATCAGTTGCTATTTGCGGGTAATTCACAACAAACCAGGCGGATCTTATGGTAAAGCATAACAAAGTTGGTTCCTGCGAAAGACTGAAACTCTTAGATTTATACATGGTTGATTGAATATTGACTAATGTTTTTAAGTTATACTGTACATACAATTTCAATAAAACATAAATTAGAGCGTCTTTAGATTCTGGTTTGATCTTCTCTAACAACAGATGATAAACATGTGTGTGTGTCGTAGAATCAGAAATGAAGGCTCTGAATCAAATATGTCTTTGTCTGTTTATTTCCTTGCAAGGGAAAGAGGTCACCACAGCTACGCGCTCCGCAGACTGTCATGAACTCTCTCCGTCCTTGATCAAGCCAAGACGTTCTTATACTTTAGTTCAGTCACAGGTGACGTCAACAGGAGAACATACTATCCGTGTGGGGCTCATCAGTTAGTTACAGGTCACGTCAACAGAGCAAAATCAACTTGTTGAGTCTCTATCGCCAGGTCACTGGTAACATTCTATCAGAATGTAATACGTCAGTGCTTATACCATGGCCTCGCCAGCTCAGCACTCAGAAATAATCAACTGGTTATACAATGAAGCATTAGAAGAAAAAAAAAGTTACATATATTTTTGCCATTATAGTGTGCACAATGTGTGTGAAAGAAGCAGTTTCAAACTCCCCTCCTGCACATTTTATGGCGGTCCGATCAATTGCAAAGGATTGGCTTTTAATCCCGTTTTAACTGTACACCTCTCAACTATTGTCTTACACCATGACATACCAGCAAACAAATCCATTCCTTTGACTGAGTAGAGTACTGCTGACTTGATCGACATGCATTTGACATATAAAAAAATAAAATCAAGGAGGTTTTTTATTCTACACATTTGATCATTTTTTTGTGTAAGCCGGTTGGGTTAATATTGTGCAAAAAACAATTTAGTCATAGAAACTATTCAGCAAACACAGCACTACAACTGAGCACAGTATCATCTAGTTATGATCAACCAAGTTTCTATTCATTCTGAATGTAATCGTGCAAACTTGAATGGTTTTGTATTTGTGAGCATTTTAAGTGAAACTGAAACTTTAGAACAGTTTCTAACTTTCTGATGACATCAATCTTACCACTAACATACATACATACTCTACTGCTGTTTGATCATACAGATATAAATTCCTTCAACTGTCAATACAACAAACACCGGAATCTATAAATAGCAATAAGTAGGTCAAAGGTACTATTATTGATAGACTGCCATATTTTACTTTTCTGAACAGTCCAGAGGAACAACCGCATACATGGATTTTGTTTCCCCCCCTTGACCTCCCGCTGTTGGAAACTACCATGCCTGTTCCACTCCTCAATGGCATTCCTGTGTTAATGCATGAATCATGACACGTTGCCGCTTCTCTTTCTTCCTTTCTCTCGTTCACATTCATATTGTTCTCTCCCTCCCTCTCTCCCTCAGTAACGGTTTAACCCGCCACAGATGACTTTGTGTTGCGACTTCCTCTGAAGTGCTGATGGGTCACACGCATGACGGCCAGGTTAACAAGCCGGCAGGTTTGGGAGGTGGGTAGAAGGGGCATTTGGTCAAAGGTCGGCATAACAGGGAAATCCCAGAGCTCACTGCAGGGCCACTCACCTTCCTGTGGGACGATTAGTTCAGAAATCGCCTCTGATCTGCAGCTCTTTAGCACTACATCTTCAAAAAGGGACGAGGGATTGCTGCTACAGCTTTGCTGGTGACTATACATTTTAAAATAAGATATAACGTGTTTTCAGCTATGTTACGCATGAGGCAAGTTTCCATTCTCTTTGTGCCATACAATCTAGTTGGTGCCTGTTTTTATAGAAAGTTTAGAATATTCTGTAAATGATTTCAAAGAGAATCTGTCGGATGTCATTCATGTGGCCAATCGGTCCAAATGGCAGCAATGCAAGCCAGCTGGGTTGTGAAGTGAACACCGCGTTCTATTGACAAGCAGAAACACATAAAATGCAATCTCGTAACTAGTCATCACAATTTGCCTCCAACATCTACTTTGAGATTGCTTCGTTGTTTGGAAAACAAAAAATGGCAGGGCAGCAGTTTAACTGACCTTTAAGAGTCTGTCACACCACGGTGGCGTCTTCCTCTGTAAATCACAAGTCATGGCTGTAAATGCTTCACTGGAAACTCTTTGATCATAGTGGGGGGAAAAATGAGAGCAGGGAGAAAGAGAATGTCGACATTTCAATGAACGCCAGATGTTTTAGGACATCTTTTACAACTGGACACTTGGGCACCTTAGAGGGATTTTATACAATCATTTGTGTCAGAGTTATGATGCTCATCACGTTAGAAGCAGACTGTTAGTCTAATCGGAAATGTACTAATACCTTTACAGGCAAAGTAAGTAGTGATAACTGACACCAAAACACACGCATACAGACACACACACACACAAACAACGTCTCTGTGTAGTTCAGGGTAACAGCACCGTAAAAAGACTGATAGCGCTTCTGCAGGTACATGTCATCTCATCCTGCTCTTTGATAAGCACAAGCACTCCCATTTAACATAGGGCTTACAAGCACACACACACACACACACACACACACACACACACACACACACATTCTCTCTCTTTCTCTCTGTACAGTCACAGTTACCTTTTTCTTTCCGAACCAAATTAATTGATTTTAGATTGATTTTTTTGTGTGTTTCTATTCCAGTCAAACTCATTCTATTCATTTCATACAGTCAGTATTGACAAACACACAACATTTATTAGTCTTCCTCTTATCTTTAGTCAAATTAACAAGAGAGAAGGTGTGTGTGAAAAAGATCTCGAGTCAATAAGAGATGAAAAGGGCCACACAGAAGAGGACTAACATGCTGAGCGAAGCACAAGAAAGGAAGAAAGAACTCTCACAGAAGCCTTAAATAGTACAAATGAGTCCCAGTCTCTCTTTAACATGTATCCGTTAAAAGGAACAGGATATGTGTGTGTGTTTGTGAGTGTGTGTGTGTGTGTGTGTGTGTTTGTGAGAGAGAGACCTTGTAATTTGGCCATATTTACACATCATAATTTACTCTGATGATGCTTCCTCTCATTGTCTTGGTGTATCTTCCCGGGATGCAACTTGCCCACAGAAATGTTCCTCAATCAGCTGGAAAGATCTCAAAAAGTAGTGAAACCATGTGACAATTAAGCACTCCGTTGAAAACAGAGACAGGTTTTTCGGATCGCTTTAAAAAAAAAACATTTAACATGTCGGCATGTTTGTGAGAAAAGCTCAAATTTCCACAGCAGGAATCCAATTTGCGAAAATACCGACAGCAATGAGAATTAAATGAATGTGGGTTTTCAAATGAAGTTTAAAAGAGATTAAAAAGGAAACATTTTCCTCATAATCTGTTTCAGACTGATTTCCTACCTTCCAGGCAGCCATCAGTTTCTATTTAGTCGACTCAGTAAGGAAATAAACTTGAAGGTATTCGAAACATCTTCGACACTGGTAATCAATCACAGACGTGTTTTCAAATACATCGCCACACTATTGTGTTATCGTAACGCAAGCAAAGCATTTTTATTTTATTTTGTATTTTTACAGTTCACTGAAATAAATGGGAACCGTGCTGCAGATCAGAAAGTGTGTGACATGATCTGGTAAATGGTTTCCATTATAAAATAATTGGCTAAAACCTGCAAAACTGTCGATATGTTTCTTTAATATGCACCATTCATTTCTATTGTGTATGTGTGTGTGTGTGTGTGTGTGCGAGTGCATGAGTGCATGTATTAGGAGGTTAGTTACAGGATCATCTCCTACCATCAATGAGGTGTGAACCCCAGACTTCACACGTCCCCACCCCCCACTTTACACCATCCCAGGTGTCAAAGCCCCCACTGAGGTGACACTTATCACTGATCTGGGAAAGAGCTGTTCTGTAACACAAAGACACACACGCTCCACACACACACACACACACACACGCAACAGACGACTGAAGTTGGGAATATAAGAATAATTTATAAGAATAATAATTTTTTAAACTAAAATAAAGAAGCTATAGATGATCAAGTCTGAACTAGGGCAATAACATGAAAACACAGAACCATGGCAACCATGAGACTTCCAATTCTCTTTAAAATGTTCCAATGTTTATTAAATGTCCCATTCCATTATTTTGGCCTTAGTACATTGTCATCTGCATTATCTGACTTAATAGCTAGCTCAGCTTGTCACATACTAACTAACACAGGCATACACAGGCGCACACAAACAAACAAATGATCTCTTTCTACCTGCCTGGTGTCTGTATCTTCCTCTGTTCTCCCTCCTCCATTCTTCTTAAGATAAATATGCCACTAAAGTACAGATGGTGTGTGTATACGTGTTTGCGTGTGCGTGTGCGTGTGTGTGTGTGTGTGTGCGCATGGAGGCTGTTTGGATGTTGAATCATTCACTAAGGTCAGATGTCACAGCAGACAAACACATTAGTATTAAGAACTTCAAGCCATTCAATTTAAATCATACCTGAGAAAATGCAGAACTTAACGAAAGTACAATTATAATCTGTTTCATAGAAATGTGTTTTATGTGGCAGGCTTGAGGTTCGCAGTGCAACAGAATACTTCATTAGGGGACAAACACGTGCAGAGGATGTAAACATTTGTGGTGGACAGTAGCCAAATGGTTGCAGAAGTGACCTCATGACCAGAAGGTCAACGGTTCAAATTCCTGAACTGCCTGGTAGAGAAAGTTACAACAACTGCCACCCAAAGACCGTGGAGAAAGGTACCCAGTGCGAGATAATCCTTAAATAGTCAATTTATTATTGATTGATTGTTCTTTACTGAGACAATACTCCAAACAAATATTTTGAGATCTTAGATAAAAACTTAGATCAAGTATCTTTATTTGCGTCTTATGGTAAAGTTTTTGGAATCGGATAAAGCCAAAGGCTCCACTGCGCATATATTTTAGCTGCAGAGTAGCTGCCGTTTCTTTGATATCTTCTGCACAAATAGTCAATTTTTAATTCTCAAAATTCGATGACCCCCGGCTGTGATTTTGTTTGAAATATTAAAAATAACAAATATACATCAACATAGATATTATAAAACCCTGACTGCACATAAACATGAAAATGGAAGCAACGATGAACCTTTATGTGTATTTGTCTTTCGATGGTTCGTCTTGTGTTGTTTTCGTGTCGGCAACAACCACGACAACTCTCCATGTTCATCATTTCAACTGAAATACAACTGCTAACCACCACTTGTGGTGTCTATATAATTTGTGTTTTCTCTTTAATCTAAGGTGTCTTGACTCTCTGGATCCCAATAATACCAGGTTGACCCCTCATGTGTTGTGCACCCGGTGTAAGTCGTCTGGTCAGCTCTTCTTTAATTGTCTCTGTAGCTGGGTGTGCCATCACTTGTGACACCCCTGTGATAATAAGCTGATGTCCTCATAATTGGTGTTATCCATTGTGCTGGCCCTGTAATCTGTACTGTCCCCCATGAGGAATCCTTCAGGTGACACTTAGACTGCCTCTAACAGAGACGATGTTTGATCTGTCACGAGTCGCCATCGTGGTCTTCAAATGTAAATCAAACTGAAGCAGTATTCACGACACCTGCCTGGAGTCTTCATGTGGTTACCATCTAAAAACTATTCAAATTAGTCTTCATTTAAATTCTAGCCTTTGATGATCACATGTTACACATTGTAATGGACTGCAAAAATATCTCAAGTAAGACTATATGAATATAAGACTGTATGAATAAGTCCAAATAACAACATCAAAGCAAGTCCATTTTTCTATATTTTATGGGAGATACAAGGCTTTGTTTCAGTAGCGAGATAAAACCTTTCACAAAAAATACTATAATAACAAACACTATGAACAGTGACAAACTAATATTCTCAGCCACGTGATTTCTATTCTCTTTACGCTGTGTCTAAAGGAGGAACACATTCAAATTATTTCAAATGATTTATTATTTATTATGTCAAATATCGTGTCCTTAACTTTATTCATGTTCATTGAAACATTTCAACTGTTAACTCACAATAAAATAATTAGTGAAAAGAGCAAATACGCCATCTAGAGCAAATGGGCAGGAATCACAGAACACCACCGAACGAAGTCGCTGAGAAACGCAGCTATAATGTCAGTTGGATTGAAGCCTTTAATCAACTGTTTTGATATAGATTCTAATTTCAATATCTAAACCACATTTATGTATGCTGGACCAAATAACGTCTAGATGTAACATAACTAACAATATATCAATAATGCATAGAATATAAATGCGGTTCCAAAACAATGAAAACTGCTGGAGTTAGGATATATTTTTTTTTCTCAAAATGAGAGGATATTCATTTTGATAAATTTTAATTAACTTGAGTCCTATTAAAAAATCCAGAAACAATTCTTTACATGAATACCTGTTGCAAATGATTCTTGGATGTCTCATTCAAGTCGCATTAAAGTAAAACATAGGCAGTTGCCGATTCGAAAAATAAACGGAACAAAATGTGTCAACGATACAACTTTTATTTTGAATTATCAGAGCGACGCACTTCCTTCTGCCAGCTCGAACCTAGCGAGGTTCGATCGTTCTCCGCGGGCGAAAAGACTTCGCGATGAAGTAAATAAACGTAAAAATGAATACAACCGAGAAGAAGCTCGCGGACCTGATACGAAAACACCCGAATCTGTACGACCAATCGCGAAGGGACTACAAGGACAACCTGAAGGGTCACTTGTCGTGGAGGGACATCGCGAACAGCATGGGGAAGTCCGAGGAGGAGGTGAAGCTCAAGTGGAAAAATCTACGCGACAAGTTCTGCAAGGCGAAGAAGCGAATCGCCAAGAGAAACGCGCCTCTGCTGCCGACGGACGAGGAGAACCCGCTGAAGAGGCCCGTCCCGGTGCTGTACAACCAGCTGGCCTGGCTCAACGGCTACGTCAAACCCAAAGCGGGGGTCGGTGCGGTGGAAGCCGACGAGGTGCGCGGTGTCATGTCTTGTCTGTTGTGCGTTTATTTTTTTATTTTTTTTTTAAATAGGATTAAAATTTGATTTTTAAAATGCGGACGTTACCAAGGTAACGTGACCCGGGCAGTTACACGTCATAACGTGGGCCCGTGGCCCCTGCTATCCACAGGCAACAACAACACTTCGATCAATCGATGTATACTTTTGACTTACAGACTGCTCTGCGGCCCTAACGCTACGTTGTTTTGAAAGGCAACCGTGTGGTTACGTGCAGTAAGAGAGACGACATCATTACTGACGTCCGCCTGTCTCATGCCCGGGTTCCCTTTTCAAAATAAAAGCACATGTTGCCAGACACGCACCTTACACTGACTCTGCTTCAAAGCAGAAAATGAAAAGTACTTTTGACGTCACAAAAGAATATGCAAAACATTACAGCCTGGCAGATATTCTATTTTTAAAGCTGGTAATTCATGATTATTTGTGAGATATGGAGATTGTGGTTTGTCCAATATTCATAGTTATGTTTGATCTTTAGACAATGATTTCACTCATTAAGCCTCTGGGGGTGGGAACAGATTGGACTAGAGCAAGAATAACAGAAACCACCTTTTGGACAGTACAAAACCTTTACCTGTTATTTCAAGTTTGAAATATTAGATGTCACGTTACTCAGCTAGACAATTTACAAATCCTAAGATATCCATGCCCTAAGGTGGTATAACATGTGGTGTCTAGTTACCTCAAGCCTATTTGGCATTCTGACAATATAATATATTATAAACTATTACTAGCCGCTAATAGGCCCTGGTCGATAAATCAACCAGTATTGAATGGTATACATTACCCAAGGAGGGCAATGTTGTTTTATGGCCCGTCGATATGTTTAACGTTGACCGCTTGTTGTCAGTGTTGCTTTCTACGTTAACCACTATATCCTGTTTTCATGCCAAACAGGTAGCTGGAAGTGGTGATGACGTGGAGAGAGAGCCAGATAAAGACGAGAAGGCGCAGCACTATCCCCTGCCTGTCGTTACGACCAGCTTTGCTCTTGTTGAGTCCTGTCCAAACAACCACGAGGAGATGGGAGTCTCTCTTAAACGTAATAGGGAATCAACCACAGGAACTGCAATGAGCTCTGGCGATGCCCTCACCAACCTCAGGGATGAAGATGAACTGTTTCTCCTCAGCCTTTTGCCTTCACTGAAGAGGCTAACCATCAAAAAAAGAATGGAAGTACGGATGAAATTCCAGCAAGTGCTTTATGCTGCCGAGTTTGACGGCTAAAGGGCTTAGTATGATCCGTTAAAATAGGGAAAGCGATGGTAGGCCATACGGTATAAATATGATTTTTCAAGCATTACACTGTAAATAATTCTGTCATCGTTATGACTTTTAAATATTTAATTTTTGTACCACCACTGCCATTAATAATATCACTATGTAGATCTCCATAATTTAATGTTGTAACAAGGTAGTTTGAAAAGAGAAAAGTCTTTCATTTGGAGCCCCCTTTTATTACTAGCTATAAAACAGGAGTAGACAAAGAGTTAGTTAACTCGGCACACATCACACTGAAATTAAATTCCAGCTAATAACTCCCCACTTTTCGAAGCTCTTAACATTAATTTAAGTTTACAACGTGATGAATATTTTGTCCAAACCCATTTATCTAATTAAGCTTTGAGCTGGTAAATAGTCAATATGTGTGATAGTCAATAAGTGTGACGCAGAGTCTACATCATAGACTACCTGTTACCGTTGTAAAGAAAGCTCTGAAAAGGAATTTGGTTGATAAAACTTTCTATTGAAAAACATCTTTTACATTTAACGACGGCACGCACAAATGCCAGAATGAACTACATGTAAACCTTTGAATGTGTGTGAACCTGCATACAAAAAAAGGACAGAACGTAATTCAGTGATTGTTCACACTCTTCATTTGATTTTCCTGGATTAAAGAAATTTCTCTGACAATACATAAATATCTTTCCATCTTTCTGGAAGGAGTCATTTATACTGCACATATTTTATTTTTTACAAATAAATATTTTCCTGCAATAAAAAAACGATTTTTCAATTCCTGTTATTTTCCTTTGAGTAGTTATTTATGGTCCATTAAGGGTTTGAGTCGATCATCCACTAAAGAGTACTATAATCTCTTTTGTCTTTCATCCAATTGCATTGCGGTGTATAGGAAATCATTAGTAGCAATATCCTTCTTGTATCCCACTGAGAATGTGATCTGGCTGCGGTAGTACCATGTCACTCTAGCTGTACACACACACACTCACACCAACAGTTGCATGTTTTCATTCATACATTTGTGTATTCCATTCATGTTAGCAGTGCAATGGTAATATGTGGGTGGGGTGTATGTTTCCCTTTCTCTCTCCTCCCCCACTCACTATACTTAACCCCCTACATGCATCCCCTCGCATCCGTCATTGCTTGTGTTACACCCAAACCCCTCCCCCTCTCCCTGGCTTCCTGCTCTTGTGTCATTGGGTGCTGTGTGGGGTGATGGTCGTGGTTCTGTTGGTGATGTCTCCAGAGCGTGGCTTACTGCTTTAGAACTATTTAAGCGTATTTTGATTCAACAGTCTGGCAGCACTGGTGGATTAGATTCAGTTTGAATAGATGGACAGATGTATTTTGAAAGAATATATAAAGAACGTGCTAAGGATGTGTGCACGTTGGAAGTAGTGGCGCTATCGGAGGTATCCATCATGGGCCATAGGAGACTCTAATTGCTGCCTCGAGCTGCTACAGCTGACTTCCAACTCACAACCTGAAGCTTGGACTGTACTTTCTGCCGGGAAGTCGAGCCCAGCTTGACCCGTATCCACAAGTCATTGCTTTAAACTCAACACACTGGACCGAAGCTGACGAGCTGCAGAAATAAGGATCAACTCACTGTTTTCTACTGCCTGAGGTGAGATGCAAATATCTCACGATAACTTACTGTGCATGGTCATAAGGGTGGATGTTGGTATAATGATTGTACAGGTTCTTCTACCGTGTAAACTTTACTCCTATCTCTCCTACTGTTCCAAGACAGTAGACACACTTGTTTTCTGCAAATTCAAATTATTATTTAAAAGACTCCCAGTATCAGAATATGTGCGCATAGCACCACTCCATCACTGCTGCAGTATGAAAGGCTTGCTACTATGAAACACGGCCTCTTTGCCGATTGGTGGGGAAAGGCTCCACAGCAGGCAAATGATTCGTCACTGCGGCTGTCTGTCGTGTCGAAGGGTGTGTACCTATAGTCATGTGATCCAAACATACCACCATGGAAGTAGTGTGCTTGTTTAGGTGTGGTTCAGAGATGATGGGAGAGCAGAAAGAAGGGAAGGAAAGAGTGTGCTGGGCGGCAGGAGAGAGATGCTGAAATGAGCTGCATGCATTAGATTTTGAGTGCAGGATATTGATGCTGTTGTCCATGACTTCTTCAGGAACATATATACAAGAAATCAACATGAATGTATATACATCTATGCGTAAATTCTTATGTATAGTTGGTTTGGTGGCTATTATTGTAAAAGAAAATAATCTTAAGCCTCACAAAGCACATGCAAACAAACCCACAGGAAGGCTTAATAGATAAAGAGGCATTAACACATTTTAGGGAGTAACTCTCGTCACAATGATACCAAAGCAAACAGTAAAACAAATAAGAAATAAAGAAAATAAAGAACTAGAAAATGCATTTCCTGTGGAAAATGCGTGGGAATGCTGAATTGCTAAAGCTGAATTGGTTGAATAGCTTAAAGCCATGAGAAGTTGAAGTAGTAAGAGTAGTTGAAAAAGTGGAAATCGATTAAATAAGTTTGAATTTAATTAAAAAGTTATATACACTGCATAGAACGAAAAAGCATCAATTTAGCTAAGATGAGATGTGAAAAGTAATGAAATAAAATACATTTCAATAGATTTGATGACAATATATGGATGAAAAAGCTTAAATGAAGTACAAAGAGCTGCTGAAAATACATACACGGCTGAAAATATACATAGCAGAAGCTAAATACGAATTTCAAAAAACGGCTAAAAATACAGAAGTAAAAGTAGTTATAGTATCAATAGCAGTAGAAAAACTAGAAGTACGTTTTAGTACCAGAGCTGATAATACTAGTACTACTACTAATACTATTAGTCATAGTAGTATTTGTAGTAACCTAAGCAGTAGTTGTCATATTACAATCAGCAGAAATTCTAAGTTATTAATATGTGGATGGGAGAAAGAAAAAGACAGAGCGAGGCAGAGAGACAGACAGTGAGTGATTGAAGGAGTAGAGAGGGGAGGGGCTGTCATGTGACTGTGAGAGTAAGAGTGCAGGTGTCTGAGTAGCCGTGGCAACGGCGCAGCTGCGCGAGCTGATCAGACCGCAGAGATTTACACAGAATCCACGCCTCAAACAAATTGCCGCTAGAGCAAAACTATTATGGGAATTAAAAAAATAACTGCACGGTGACAGTCCCAAGACTCTACCGAACGCATACATATATACTTTTATGTCTCAAGGGTTCATAATATGGCTTTTAAAGCAGTTTCAAAAACGTGTACTCTCTGGCTTTTTCTGTTAAGTTCTTCACCAGTTTTGTATTGCAGTCAATGGGGCTTGAGACAGACTTTGTCTCACTCTCGAGCCCCTCAGGCAAAAAGTAAAGAACGCTGGGATTCCATTCCCACATCATTACGACCAGCACAAGCACGGCATCATTCTGTGCAAAAATGAAGCTTTTAAATGTAACATTGTGGTCGTGAGCGCAAAAGATCCATATTTTTTTTACCCGATTCTCACGCAGCCGTACACTCTAAATTTGCATATTCTCACTCTAGAGGCTCCACACACACACCCATGTTAAACTCAGAAAAGGACTGAAAAACTAGTGAAACATAATCATTGATTATGAAAAAAGTATAATAGATATCAAAATTAAAAGTAGACCCCAAATAGCTGAATATGTTGTGAACAGTTTAAAGTTTAAACCATGTCTGTAGGTTAAAAAATGTAGGAGGAGATACATTTTGCAGCAGAAGAGGATTTTGAAGCATTTGAAGCTTGCTCTCATTGACTTTAGTGTTAAAAAAAAGTGTTAAAAAGCTTAATATTTAAAAAAGTATAAATAGTAGAAAAAAAGTTGAAAAAGTCCCATCATTAGCTGAAAGAGCTGAACATTTGAAGGGTTGAATGGTTTTAATAGCTGAAAGTATGCAGAAGTTACGCAGAGCCAAAAAACGTACGGAATAATAATAATAACTAGAAAATGCATTTCCTGTGGAAAATGCGTGGGAATGCTGAATTGCTAAAGCTAAACTGGTTGAATAGCTTAAGGCCATAGAAGAAGTTGAAGTAGTGAGAGTAGTTGAAAAAGTGGAAATCGGTTTAATAAGTTTGAATTTAATTAAAAAGTTATATACACTGCATAGAACGAAAAAGCATCAATTTAGCTGAGATGAGATGTGAAAAGTAATGAAATAAAATACATTTCAATAGATTTGATGACAATATATGGATGAAAAGGCTTAAATGAAGTACAAAGAATTGCTGAAAATACATACACGGCTGAAAATATACATAGCAGAAGCTGAATACGAATTTCAAAAGACGGCTAAAAATACAGAAGTAAAAGTAGTTATAGTATCGATAGCAGTAGAAAAACTACAAGTAAGTTTTAGTACTAGAGCTGATAATACTAGTACTACTACTAATACTATTAGTCATAGTAGTATTTGTAGTAACCTAAGCAGTAGTTGTCATATTACAATCAGCAGAAATTCTAAGTTATTAATATGTGGATGGGAGAAAGAAAAAGACAGAGCGAGGCAGAGAGACAGACAGTGAGTGATTGAAGGAGTAGAGAGGGGAGGGGCTGTCATGTGACTGTGAGAGTAAGAGTGCAGGTGTCCTGAGTTAGCCGTGGCAACGGCGCAGCTGCGCGAGCTGATCAGAAGGACACAGAGATTTACACAGAATCCACGCCTCAAACAAATTGCCGCTAGAGCAAAACTATTATGGGAATTAAAAAAATAACTGCACGGTGACAGTCCCAAGACTCTACCGAACGCATACATATATACTTTTATGTCTCAAGGGTTCATAATATGGCTTTTAAAGCAGTTTCAAAAACGTGTACTCTCTGGCTTTTTCTGTTAAGTTCTTCACCAGTTTTGTATTGCAGTCAATGGGGCTTGAGACAGACTTTGTCTCACTCTCGAGCCCCTCAGGCAAAAAGTAAAGAACGCTGGGATTCCATTCCCACATCATTCCGACCAGCACAAGCACTGGCATCATTCTGTGCAAAAATGAAGCTTTTAAATGTAACATTGTGGTCGTGAGCGCAAAAGATCCATATTTCTTTTACCCGATTCTCACGCAGCCGTACACTCTAAATTTGCATATTCTCACTCTAGAGGCTCCACACACACACCCATGTTAAACTCAGAAAAGGACTGAAAAACTAGTGAAACATAATCATTGATTATGAAAAAAGTATAATAGATATCAAAATTAAAAGTAGACCCCAAATAGCTGAATATGTTGTGAACAGTTTAAAGTTTAAACCATGTCTGTAGGTTAAAAAATGTAGGAGGAGATACATTTTGCAGCAGAAGAGGTTTTGAAGCATTTGAAGCTTGCTCTCATTGACTTTAGTGTTAAAAAAAAGTGTTAAAAAGCTTAATATTTAAAAAAGTATAAATAGTAGAAAAAAAGTTGAAAAAGTCCCATCATTAGCTGAAAGAGCTGAACATTTGAAGGGTTGAATGGTTTTAATAGCTGAAAGTATGCAGAAGTTACGCAGAGCCAAAAAACGTACGGAATAATAATAATAATAATAATAATAATAATAATAAATAAAATCGAATAACATAAGTTGGAATGCTGTTGAAGCATTCCCACTAATAACTAGAAAATGCATTTCCTGTGGAAAATGCGTGGGAATGCTGAATTGCTAAAGCTAAACTGGTTGAATAGCTTAAAGCCATGAGAAGTTGAAGTAGTGAGAGTAGTTGAAAAAGTGGAAATCGGTTTAATAAGTTTGAATTTAATTAAAAAGTTATATACACTGCATAGAATGAAAAAGCATCAATTTAGCTAAGATGAGATGTGAAAAGTAATGAAATAAAATTCATTTCAATAGATTTGATGACAATATATGGATGAAAAAGCTTAAATGAAGTACAAAGAGCTGCTGAAAATACATACACGGCTGAAAATATACATAGCAGAAGATAAATACGAATTTCAAAAAACGGCTAAAAATACAGAAGTAAAAGTAGTTATAGTATCAATAGCAGTAGAAAAACTAGAAGTACGTTTTAGTACCAGAGCTGATAATACTAGTACTACTACTAATACTATTAGTCATAGTAGTATTTGTAGTAACCTAAGCAGTAGTTGTCATATTACAATCAGCAGAAATTCTAAGTTATTAATATGTGGATGGGAGAAAGAAAAAGACAGAGCGAGGCAGAGAGACAGACAGTGAGTGATTGAAGGAGTAGAGAGGGGAGGGGCTGTCATGTGACTGTGAGAGTAAGAGTGCAGGTGTCCGAGTAGCCGTGGCAACGGCCGCAGCTGCGCGATCTGATCAGAAGGACACAGAGATTTACACAGAATCCACGCCTCAAACAAATTGCCGCTAGAGCAAAACTATTATGGGAATTAAAAAAATAACTGCACGGTGACAGTCCCAAGACTCTACCGAACGCATACATATATACTTTTATGTCTCAAGGGTTCATAATATGGCTTTTAAAGCAGTTTCAAAAACGTGTACTCTCTGGCTTTTTCTGTTAAGTTCTTCACCAGTTTTGTATTGCAGTCAATGGGGCTTGAGACAGACTTTGTCTCACTCTCGAGCCCCTCAGGCAAAAAGTAAAGAACGCTGGGATTCCATTCCCACATCATTCCGACCAGCACAAGCACGGCATCATTCTGTGCAAAAATGAAGCTTTTAAATGTAACATTGTGGTCGTGAGTGCAAAAGATCCATATTTTTTTTACCCGATTCTCACGCAGCCGCACACTCTAAATTTGCATATTCTCACTCTAGAGGTGCACACACACACCCATGTTAAACTCAGAAAAGGACTGAAAAACTAGTGAAACATAATCATTGATTATGAAAAAAGTATAATAGATATCAAAATTAAAAGTAGACCCCAAATAGCTGAATATGTTGTGAACAGTTTAAAGTTTAAACCATGTCTGTAGGTTAAAAAATGTAGGAGGAGATACATTTTGCAGCAGAAGAGGATTTGAAGCATTTGAAGCTTGCTCTCATTGACTTTAGTGTTAAAAAAAAGTGTTAAAAAGCTTAATATTTAAAAAAGTATAAATAGTAGAAAAAAAGTTGAAAAAGTCCCATCATTAGCTGAAAGAGCTGAACATTTGAAGGGTTGAATGGTTTTAATAGCTGAAAGTATGCAGAAGTTACGCAGAGCCAAAAAACGTACGGAATAATAATAATAATAATAAATAAAATCGAATAACATAAGTTGGAATGCTGTTGAAGCATTCCCACTAATAATAATAAATAAAATCGAATAACATAAGTTGGAATGCTGTTGAAGCATTCCCACTAATAAACAGGGGACATAACAATAACACAGCAGCAGGAACCGGAGTTAGGAACTAATCTCTGCTGAATGCGGCCATTTAGAGAATGAACACAGGCACTACAGAGTGTGCTAAGGGCTGTAAGGATCTGCAAGAAACTGGTCATATGATCCCTGGTCAGCACTATTATAGTGAGAGAGAGTGACCAACACAGGACGAGGGCAGAAAAAGGGAAAACGACGAAAGGAAAGACATCGGTTGTCCCTCCATGGCATGACAGTGTGGAAAGAAGAGGTTGGAGGCTCCTACGTCCTCCTCTTACATCATAGTGAGATGGAAGCATTCCTCATAAACTACCACTCGAAGGGAAGGTAAAGACCTGTCTGCTCCAATGTCCATTTTGTTCGGCTGTCGTATTATTCACGTTACATTAAATCAAGATTTAGTATTTGGTGTAGTCAAGCAGAATATCTGAGGGAATGCGTTGTTAGAGGTATGATGCCGTGGTGTATGTGCGATAAGTGTTTTTTAATCAGTGAGAAGAAACGAGTGCCAAAGATGTAATGTTATGTGACAGACAATTTACAATGACTAACGTCTGAGCCCATATACAGTACAAGTTTATTATTAGGTCTATGCGAGCATTGTGATTGGACTGAGAAGACATTTTCTTTCTCTCGTTCTTTTTTTTCTACCTCTGCAATCAAACTTAAAACACAAATGGTTGGTTGTTTTTTGAAACAGACATTTATTAAACCTCAAAATGTTGTGGGCATCCTGTTGGACCAACCTGTACCTTGGCTTGTGCTCAGGCAGAATTTTTTTTGTATTTACCAAAGTTGTGAATACATTTGCTTTGTGGGTGTACTGGAATACATTTTAAGATTTTTCTCTAAACTCCTTTATTACCAACATCTCATTATCTTCTCCACTGTCTGTTTTGCAGGAACACACCATATTAGAGGTCCATCAGCTTCAAGGGAATCAGAAAACCCAAGAAGACCTCACTGTCTGTGGCACCAGCTCAACAGAGAGCAGAGCACAGGGAGCCACTCTGTGATCTGCTCAATTTAATAACCTCTTTAGAACAAGCCTGTGGACACAGGGGACTCCCACTCACCATGTACTCCCCTCAGAGTCTCCACCGCTGGGGCATCACTCACAGCGAGAGTATGGAGCGGTTAGCATACAGCCAAGGTAGGTTGGGAAGTGTTTTTTGAAAGAACAACCAATATATAATGATAGTTTCTGTCAACTCATACTGCAGCTTGGTCCCATACAATGTTCATAGAACTGAAACAAAGTGTGCCCATCAGTTCACTCCTGTCTATTTTAATACATGCAAACAGGAATATCCAGATTATATTGTTTCCACCCTTAGACTTATAGGAGGCACTGCAATGTATGTGCCCTCCATAAGCCTAATGTCAGTGATGTCAAGTTGATTTCAGGCATCGTTTGCAATTGTAAAACTTTTTATAGAACAACATAATAAGGCATGGAAACACTCACTATATATATTGATATATAGACCAATTATCAGTAGGAGAGACCTGCGTGCATTTCATGTTGCATGCAGATCTCACTTAAAACTTTGTATACCATGGCCAACTTATCCTGAATCTCTTTATGTGTGGGTGTCGGGCAGCCCTTTTATTTGGGTGGTTTAATCTATTCACAATCTATTATTTTTTGCAAATGTTGATTTGTTAAGTAACTATATCTGTCAAAATAAGTTGAGCAAAAAGTAAGATATTTATGGCAGCACCCAAATAAAGGACAAATACATTAAAATATAGTATTTAGGTTAATTACCGTTGTGACATTCCACCCTTGCAGGAATATTACCGTTCCCAATAGGAGCGGAGGAGTGGTGAACTTTTTTAACTCAATCATAAAATAGCTGTCTGGGCCCTTTTGTCTCTCAGCATCTCAGCATCGCACACCGTGCAATGCACTTGGTGGCAGCCTTGCAGTTCTCACTTCTACCAGCATGGGGCGGCACACCCACAACACAGCCGCCGCTGAAACCATGACGTAGCGCTGCCTTTTGTGTGCGCGTGTGTGTGTGTCTTGTGAGGCTGTTGACACCGCCCCTCCGGAGGGTGCAGCGGGGACCGCCAGGAGCCCAACTGTCGGATTTTGGTCCGCGGACTGTCAACAACTCTGTACCGCACCGGGATGTACGGAAGCGCACCGCGTATCGAGCAGCAGCTGTCCGCGCCGTTGCTAACGTCCGGGATGTTACGTTAGACCGACACAAACGGTTCGCAGCACGGGAACCTCACGGTTGTTGGGTGATTGTAATCGAGCTTGTCATTGTTTTGGCCGGGTGGTTTCACCGGTATTTTTTATGCTACGGTTGTCGCGATGGTTGCCAGTTGGAATTGTTCAACGAAGCTAGTTCGCTAACGGTTAGCTAACCGTATAAATCAGGCTGCGTTCGCAGCGACCAGCGGCTGTATTTATTCGTGGAGTACGTGAACATGGCATCGCCCGCAGAGCACGACCTGGCGCTGTCTGAAGCGGACGGCAGCAAGGAGAAAACTCAGATGTTTGGGATTTTGAGGCTGCAGGAGGAGAAATCTGCTGTTGCTAACAGTAGCAGCACGGCGAGAGGAGGAGGAGGAGGAGGAGCAGGTGGAGGAGGAGGAGGAGACGGGCGATGGCAGGCTCCCATCTTCGCGTTGGCCAGGAAAGCATCGGAGACAATTTCAGGGAGTATTCATGTCCTGCCCAAAGTGTCGGAGCACCGCGCATCTCTTTCCAGTGACTGGAGCGTCCCAGGTAGAGTATTATCAGCCCCCAGGGGGGCGGGAGGTTCACACAGGGATGGTCTGGTTGATAATAAAAAGGTATAAAGACACCCAACTGATTGTTTTTAGGGACACATGAGGAAATATGAGGCGTTTCTTATTGGTCTCAGCTGCTGTGTGTAGGTGTAGCATGGGGGAAAACCTCATCCTTCTTGTTCTCAACTATACAGCATTACCTCATGTGATGCCAAATTGATTTTCCACGGATCAGTGCTGCTCTTACGCCGTGATGGCTGCTGTTTATAGACCAAACATTGGAACGGCCACAGGCATCACATGCTGCCCTGGTGCAAATGAGGAAATAAAGAGTTTTTTTCTTTTTTTTCCCCTTTGAGGTTATTACCGTGCTAGTTGGGTTGTCTGTATTTGTTCGCTGTCTCGACGGTACTACAAATAACGTTTGGTACATATTTAGTATATGCAGGTGGAACTAACTAATCATTTTTAGTGAATTTAAAAATTCCATCACCACCTAGCCCGAGCAGATTTTCTCAAGTGACCTGCTTTTTCCGACTCGCAGTCTGAAACCCAAATCTATAATAAACTTGTTACAATTCATATAATCCCCATAAAAGCAGCCAAGCTGGAACCAGCAAAGGATTGTCATTTCTTCTTGACAGATGGCTCATAATATTGAATCTTATAGTTAACTCGTTAATCTTCTGATGGGTGACATCGTCTATTGTTTCTGCTCTATTTTCTCTCTCCGTGCACCCACCAGCCAGTGACTATCTGCCATTTATTGTCTGATTTTTCATTCTTTAGACAAGAAGACACAAGACTCGTTTACGGGGAGGATCTTTTGAGGCTTCACGATTTTACACAATTACATTCAAATCTCAATTGAAACATCTGCACACTTTGTAGCTTTTCAAACCTCAGTAGATGTGCTCTAGTGGAAGTAGTCAGAAGCCACATGTTGATGCATGCATTCAATAGGTTACTGTTTTTCACTCCCAAAAGTGTTACTCGTTCCCAAGAAACCATCTGTTGATTTGTCAGCGTCTCTGCCTCTGGGCCAAGCTGCTGGGCCAATTAAAGCTTGCTGTCATTGCTAAGCAACATCTCTGCACCTTTTCACCTGACATTGAAAGGTGACATGTGTGTACTGTTCGTTCTCTGTGACTACATTGAATGGTCATATTTTGGAGTCAATTCTATTTTTAGGGTGTATTCTGCCTTCCAAGCACTTATTTCACATTGACTGTACCTTCCCACACAAGCATGTTTATGACAGTGACCGTCTGTAAGACATTAGAAGCCTATTTTAAATGAAGTGCATTTTGTTTGGCAGCCCTGCGAGACCCCATGGCCATGGAGCGAGCCAACCTGCTGAACATGGCCAAACTGAGCATTAAAGGGCTGATAGAGTCGGCTCTGAGCTTTGGACGAACTCTGGACTCTGACTACCCACCTTTGCAGCAGTTCTTTGTTGTCATGGAGCACTGCCTCAAACATGGCCTCAAAGGTAAGAGGAATCACCCAACTTGTTCAAACTCAATGGCTTCTACGTTTTTAGATCTAGATGGGTGCTTGTCTCTTCTCTCTGCAGTGAAGAAGTCCTTTCTGGGCTTTAACAAGTCTCTCTGGGGTCCCCTGGAGCTGGTGGAGAAACTGTGCCCCGAAGCAGTTGAGATCTCCGCCTCTGTACGAGACCTGCCCGGACTTAAGTAAGGCGTACATTTCTATACCCACACACAACGTAACCTCACGTCGTGCTGGAGGAACCACACACACACACACTCACATTTACCAGAAACATAAAAATGTGAGGTTGGCCTTAGTTGGTGCTGAGTTAGACCAACAGACATGAAGGAGAGGAGTTTACGCACCACCGCGTATGACAGTGCAAACGTGTTAATCGTTGAGATGACACGGAGGCAAAACATGAAGTTACTTCACGTTGAAGTAACTTTGACAAGCCCATGTCAAATGTAAACTGCATAAACAAAGACAAAAAAACACCTCAGATTTAAACAATAAAAAGAGAGCGCTGAAATCTCCTCCCCGTGTGTTTATCTACCAGGACTCCATTAGGCAGGGCCAGAGCTTGGCTGCGTCTTGCGCTGATGCAGAAGCGGTTGGCTGACTACTTACGACTCCTCATCACCAGAAAAGATCTGCTGAGGTACACACACACACACACACACACACACGCGTATTTGAAGTATCTAACTTTATACCTTTTTACATTTCCTTGGATTTTTTTTTTTTAAGTGTCATAATATAAGTTTTGTAATTAATTAAATTAATTGTGTATTTAATCAAAATGCTGTGTACTAATCCAGCCGTTAATATTACTCTAAATTCAGTCAAAATAAATGAATATAAAAATCTACATCTTGTACTTAAACCAAAGACATTTCACATCTACGGTAACAATACTGAGCTAGAACCTTAATTTACTTTTACCTAAGCTCCCACACGTGTTTGAGAATCTGTTGAATTTTCCTCCACAGTGATTTCTATGAGCATTCAGCGCTGATGTTGGAGGAGGAGGGAGCAGTGATAGTTGGCCTGCTGGTGGGCCTTAACGTCATCGATGCTAACCTGTGTGTCAAGGGCGAGGACTTAGACTCTCAGGTAACCAGTGCGCCGTGTAAGGCTGATGTTTTAGTCTCTTTGCGGCTCTCTTCACCATTGCATCTTATTCCTGGCTCACACAAAACTAAGCAGAGAACCAAACGTATGACTCATTTAAATAAAAATGACTACTTCCTACATGTTCACTGATATGAAAAAGTTAATATTCAGTTTTGGGAAGCGTGTGTGTTTGTTTTGTCATGTTATCTTGGCATCATCTTGGGAGGGCTAACACTGGGGTGTTATGTTTCCACAGGTGGACACTTTGTCCTCAGTGCACTACGATTCTCCCTCTGAATCGCACTCCCTGTGCAGAGTGTTTACACCTGACCCGATAGGGCTGAGATACTTGTGACATGAAGCGATCTGGGATAGTGTGTTCTTAACCTTTTACATAAATCACCACGCAGTGATTGTACTTTGGCTGGTGTAGAAGAGGTCTGAGTCCATTCCTTAAACCGAGATGATCTAAGAAAGCATATTTGGTGACTTATTTTTATGGGCGCAGTTAGCAATTATTTTCATTCTATTCTATCATTGGACCATGAAATGTAAAGAAAATCTCAAAAAGGCTTATCAGAGTCCAATGTCTTAAACTAAAAGATATTTCATGTACAACCAGAACAGCATAAATCAGGTGAAAAAAATCTCTAAATTGATGGGCTGGAATAATGAGTGATTGATTTGAATGTTTCTTTAGACTATAACTCCATAGAGTATTGTGGTAGGTTTTATCGGTGCTATTCAGTGGATATTTACTGAATGCTATCTTATTTACATTAAGCATTTATCCACATAATTGTAAAAAATCTCCAGTTCTTGCAGCTGTTGGGCATAACAGGGTTAAAGATTGTGCAAACCTTCCTCTTCAGAATATACTTCCCTTTATTGATGCCAGCTTATCTTATTTTATTTTCTATTTCAGGTCGGGGTGATTGACTTCTCCATGTACTTGAAGAATGACATTGACGATTACAGGAGTGAGGAGAGGTATGAGCTTTCAATGTCTTTCCACTTTATTCAATTCTCTGGTGCTCTTAGCCCCCTCAAATGTGACGCAGAGCTCTGTTTTTATATCTGTTTCCATGGCAACAGGAATAGCCAGATAGCGTCAATCTTGGATCAGAAGAACTATGTAGAGGAACTGAATCGACAACTCAAGTAAGACATTTGTTTTTTCATTGGAAACACTTGATGAAGATGAGATATTAAAGTTCTATGTTGTAGTTCTATGAAACCAGTATTCTTGTTTCAGAAGTACAGTTCCCTACTGACACATTTAAGCACAGACTGTCAATCACACTTCCTCTTTTAGTCTTTTTTTTTTTACAAACTTCGTGTCACATTTCAGTTGAACTGAATTGGTCTACTGCTTAAATGGAATTGTAGGTATTTTAAATATTTTTTCAAAACTTGCACCTGTATTTCGGTACTCAGTCCTGATATCGATAATCCTCAGATAATACTGAGCTGTATTGGGGGGGGGGGAGGGGCGTGGTGACACTTCCTTTTAAACATCTGAATGCCCTTCAACTGCCCTTCAACTGTGGCCTTCGCAGCTCGAAGGCCACAGGTGCTCTCCATTAATCTGTATCTAACCTAGAGGGCAGACTTCTGCTGGAGTTACACAGTTTAATACCTAAATGGTCAATTGTGACATAGTTACTATAATGCTGTTCCCATATTCTCATCGGGACTGTTGGGATTCCGTGAGATTTAAAATAAACAGTGTTTGTCTTTCTAGCTCCACTGTTGGCGGTCTTCAAGGCAGAGTGGACTCATTAGAGAAGTCCAACTCTAAACTCATCGAGGAGGTGAGACCCACACTCAATATTTGTGTATTAGCTTTAAACTAAAGGTTGACGGCGGCCCCTTAAGCTCAAGATTTATCTCTGCAGCATGACTGAAGAGCCTTTTGTTATGTTTCACTTGTTACCAAAGGTTCATATATTTATTTTGATCGACGTGCTTTGTATGTTGTCATGTCATCATAGGATCTGATTGAACTAATTAGCCAAACATGTTTTAATGAAATCACAGCATTATTGTCCAACTGTTTTACACGTTTGTGTGTGCAGTTAGCCATAGCCAAGAACAACATCATTAAACTGCAGGAAGAGAACCAGCAGCTGAGGAGTGAAAACAGCCTCATTCTGCAGAAGACACAGGAACATTTAGAGGTACGCATGCACACGTCTAACTCCTCACCGCTAATGTACGTCCACTAAAAGTTCCTCTTTCTGCCCCTGACTGCAAAGTTTCTGCCAATGACGCAGAATGTTGTTCTCAGTGTCTGACGTTAGGAAAAGGATCCTACAGAAATAAAACGTTGTGTGAGTTTAAGGGGGCGGCGTCATACTAACGTGATTTACTCAATTAGCCTTAAAAACAAGATTTCAGAACCAGCCTTTTCCCTGAATGACACAAAATAACCAACAGACTAGTTCAATGAAAGGTATAGAAAACTATTTTTTGTACAAAGGAAAATAGGCCCCAAGTTAAAAAGTAGCAAACCTACCCTTAAATATTCCATAAAATATTACCGGCTCTGACTACACATTGATACTTGATATGTGTTATTCCCATTGCTGTTATTTATCCAGGTAACCCAGGGCGACGCGTCAGTGGAGAGAGACACGTACAAACAGTCGCGTCAAGGATTAGATGAGATGTACAATGATGCTCAAAGGCAACTGAAGGAAGAGTGTCAGCACAGACAGGTTAGTGTGTGTGTGTGTGTGTGTGTCTGTGTGTGTGTGTCTACGTACGTTCTATACATAACGTGACGTTGTACCAACAGATTACATAAATGTATGTGGTTTTATTTTTAGGACGTAGAGAATGAGCTGGTAGTCCAGATGTCAATGAAACAGGAAATGGAGTTGGCCATGAAACTCCTGGAGAAAGATATTCACGAAAAGCAGGTGAGCCGACATTTCAGTCTCACTTCCTCTTTGAACAGTTATGTACAGAATGTCTCATGACATGAAAGTGGACAAAAGGAAACTACTTTTCATTAAAATACATTTAGTTTTGTTCATTATTGTCCATAATGTCTGTAAGAAAAAAATGGCAAAGAATCAACTATGTAAAAGTAGACCTGTGTAATTATGTGATTTGCATATTATATAATTTGTGTAAGTCCATGCTCGCATTGAGCAGTATCATCTTGTCAGCTCCTGTGTCGCTTTCGCTCTAGCAGCCCTGCCACCAACATGTGACCTACTAAATAAATGCCACTGGCAGACATTTGTAGCCAAGGTGGGACATACAGTAGCTGTCATTGCAGGGGCAGCAATACACAACCCAACGGCCTCCTGACTTATTTTTACAGGAACATGGCACGTGTATCAGGAATTGTGCCTTACAGTTGGTACAAAATATCATTCAGCTTGCTAAATTACAGTGAAACTGTTGCAGGAGACTTGAAAGAGTCTAATGATAGTGTGACCCGGACAATTGATACAGGATTCAAACACAAATGAAGTCTTTGTTTCTCATCAACAGGACACACTGATCGGACTGAGACATCAGCTGGATGAAGTCAAAGTCATTAACGTAGAGATGTACCAGAAGATGCAGGTAAAAGTAATTGCATGCTGACCTGGTTGTAGGTTTTTTTTTGTGTCATTATAATTGTTACTAATGACTTATTCTCATTTGTTAGTCGTCTGATGAGGCAATGAAGAAGAAGAACGACGTGATCACTCGTCTGGAGGAGAAGACCAATCAGATCACTGCCACCATGAAGCAGCTGGAGCAAAGGTGAGACGTGCTGCCTGTGAAGAAACTCTCTGCACCAACTAACACGGGAATCACTTAGTCCCATGTGTCTCCTCAGTCTCTCTTCAATCCTCAAACTTCTCCAGTGTTCTGTTAAAACATTTGAAGTGCAGTCCATTGATTTCCATTTGAATTACATACACAATTCTCTCTCAAAAAGAAAGTTGGATTTCTCTGAGAGACTTTAAACAGCTTTCACTTTAATATGGAACCTGAATTGTATAATAGGACTACAAGAACACGTCTTGTTTTTCTTCACCAGATAATGCTCTTTTAAATATTTTTTGCAAAATACACAGTTATTCATGTTTCTGCACAGTGAAGATGACAAGAACAGAATTAGGGGAAATCATGATGGTGAATTATTTTGACTCTTACTCCTCATCTGTGTTTCAGGCAGGTTTGATTGGAATTATAAGTCTCACTTCTGTTACTAGATGACAGCCTTAACACTCAACAACTGTTAGGCCATCCCCTACTAACTAAACAGATCCTCAGGCAAAATACATTAGGGAATGCTAAACAATTTCCCTGGGGAATTTCTTATATCACATTTAATATATCGCCCTGCTGGTGTTTTCATGTTTGCATGTCTTGGTCCCTGCTGTAACACAATCCGTGTTCCATGCTCCATATTTCCAGTCCTCATGAAACCCGCCGGTTCATTGGTGTGTTATGATTCCTCCTCACCTCATTGTCTACCAGTAAACACAATCCATCCCTCCCCTCCCTGCTCTCATTGGTTTAAATCAGTTCCGTTGTATTTGTGATTGGTTGGTAATATTTCTTTGCTGCTCTGAAGGTGTTTGAACAGTAGGCTGGTAGGACACAGACCCCGGTTACAAGCTGTTTCTTACTGGGGGTTGTAGCTGAAGAATCTAATGAAGAGGTTAGAAATCGTTTGATAGAGCCTTTTGTTTAAGATGATTTACAAGCTCATGCGAGATAAATCGCCCACTTAGAGTTTAACATGTTGGCTTCTTTTGAGAAATCTGACTAGCATCTCTCATGGTGATATTTTACTTCTGTAAATTCACGTCACTGTCCACATTACCTTTCTGTGCTTGTCCTCCCCACCTTTTCTCATTACTCATCCATACACTGGGGAGTGAAATGTGTTCAGACCGAAGAAATCTGCTAACTGTGGCAGCCTGTGATCAGATTACTGTGTTTTAATGTCTATTCTTTACACTTACTGCTGTGCTTGTGATCTTAAGTCACTTAAAGTGTTCAGTGTAACCAGGGCTACTTAGAAATCTGATGTATTGACATCCTTTCTGCCTTCCTTCCTTTCTTTCCTCCTTTTTTCCTCCCTTCTGTTTGTCTCTTTTATACCACACATCCAATCATCCATCCATCTGTTTTGCCCCCTTGAAACCATGTTTTATTGATTTCTTGATTTTTATCCCCTTCTCCTCTTTGCAGTGATAAGGATCTGCTAAGTCAGACCAGAACGCTTGCTATGTCATTTGTTAAGTGTGCCAGCTCAGACACAGAGCACCAGTACAAGCTAGTCAAGGACATCTCCTTCTGATGACAAATGTGTACAGACTCACACATGCACACCATTTGATCTTTAAACAGACGAGGGACATTTATGTTAGTACACAATATTAAGATGTTGTGGATGAGCAGCCACAGGATCAGGTGACACTACAATCCACAGTTTGGTCCTTTATTCGCTGAAACATTGTTGTCACAAGCAGATTGTGGGAATCCATTGAGGCCGCTGCAGCATGTTCCAAGATGACTGGGTTTGTGTTAAAAGGGTTTCCTCTGAATCTCCTGGTTTAGGTGGTAGGCAAACTTATTTTACTGAATATTCTATTAACTGTAATTCATTGAAACATTTTTAGTTAATCGTTCACTCATTTATTTACTCACTCACTTGCTCAGCCGTGTGCACAAACACGCATGTATTCACAATTCACACAAAGACAGACAGACAGACACACACACACACACACACACAGATATGCGTATGCCACACATTCTTTCTGCCTCCAGTAGTCGGTTTATATGCAGTAACCCTGACAGTCACATAGTTGACTCAGAGATGTGGTGGTTGTTGTAGTTCAGTGAGTGTAATGGCCGTTCCTGCTTGTTTCCCAACTCATTTATTTGGCAAAACTCTGAGCTGATGATTAACAGAGTTTAGTCTCTGTAGTATTTAGGGATTGTGTCAATTGTTGGGTCGTGATTGTCACACAACTTGAGCTGTCTTTTTACTTCATTGCAGACGTTGTTTAGGTCTAAAGCACGAGTAGGATCACGCAGCCTGTCAGTGGGGTTCGCTATACATGTAAAGGCAGTTTGCTTTCAAGTTGTGTTGCATCACGTGACCTGCTTCTGATTGGCTGTGATGAGCTGTACCTGATTTCTTTCCCTTGATCACTTACTCATTAATCTTCTTAGAATAAATACTCGTCTTACTATCTGGGTGGGCAGTAAATTAAGCTTTAGGACACACTCTAAAAGGATTGGGATTGTTGGAAGAAAGTACGGCCCCTGCCATTTTTGCAACTTTTTTCATTCTATTGTTGTCTATCTTTTGAAGACGTTACATAGTTTTTTGATTTTACTCTCAGATTTCATATATTAAAATGGCAAAAGGTTAAATATATTTTACTCCACAGCACAAATGGAAGTGATTTCATACACAGAAAAATGGGTAGTGATTTCGTGCATAGACTTAAGAAAGCTGAAAGTTGTGCGGTTTTGCAGGCGTTTTGACCAGCAGCTTCAGCTAAATTCATGTGCTTTGTTTCTGCGAGCTGAGTTGAGCTGAGCCAAATGTAATGAACCGTAGATACACGGCTCTAAACCTCTGCAGTTTCTCTTAGATTGTGTTGTTGTCTCTTGATCATCTTAATGACGTATGTGATTGGTCAGGAAGTAATCATTTTACAAGATCTAACTCTCTTCATAGTACTCTAACTTCTTTTTTTTTAAAACAATTTTTAGAAGAAAAAAACATACACTACTCTCTATTATCACTGTGATCAATAAAGGTAGATGGTTTTAAGTATTGAGTGTGGTTTGGTCTTTGTCCATGTCCCGACTGCTCTTTACAAACAGGCAGACACTGGACATTTATTGAGTAATAAAGCTCTTTATCAACTGTAAACCATGGGCTTGTGGGATTACCCGTAGTGTCCTAGCACTTTGCCTAATGATACGTTGTGTTAGCTATCATCTTATTGTCTTGTTTGATAAAACAATGTTTCCCCCCCATTGTTTCATCCATTGGTTTTCTCTACTGTTCTGTTCTGAACCCCTCGATTCTTCATTTTTCTGTCTAAGTTTTACACTCTGGTGTTGTAACGATCAGAATTAGCACACAATCCTTTACCCCAACCATCTCATTCATCCTCAACCGTTCCTCCCTTCTGCCCAGACTCCTCAGTCCCTAATCTCCCTTCTTACCCTAGTCCTCTTTCCTGTCTTCATCTATTATTTTTTCCCCCTCTTCCTCCACCCCCCCTAGTTTTTTCTCTCCATGGCCCTGAGTTTGTCCCTGGTTATAATGGTGCAGATTACAGGAGGCAGAGAGGCACCGCACTTCGGCCGAGGAGGGGACCAGGCGCTTCAAGTTGGACTTTGCCAACAAGGCCGACAGCCTGCAGCGGCAAATCGAACACAGAGAAAGGCAACTGTGAGCAAAACCCCTTCAAAGATGGACAGATTGGTAGACTCGTGCACACACATACATATATGAAGGCTTAATGCAGAGAGAGATACAGCATAGGCTCTGTGCATGGCAAGCCAGCTTCCAGTGAATGAAACTTTCATAGACAACATGCAGAGGCCAGTGTGCCTTCATATGACCTGTTACTCAGCATCTCTTGCTTGTCATCTTTATTATTGTTGGTGATGCACTTGTATGTTTTTGTGCGTTCCTCCAGCCAGCAGCTGGAGACGGACCTGAAGATAGAGAGGGAGTGGAGGCAGACGTTACAAAACGATCTCGAAAGGGAGAGGGATACGGTGGCTCAGCTCAGCACCGAGGCGCTTCAGATCAACGGGCTAAAGAAGGTAAAGGGACGGAGAACTGTTCTAGTTCTAGTTCTTGTAGTACGTCGCTTTGTGTGTGATGCATGTCTTACGTTTTTTTTCTCAGGAGTTCCATCGTCTTCACGATGAGAACATTCAGCTGAAGACAGTCTGTGAGGATCAAGAACAAGCTCTTGAGGAACTTGGCTCCAAACTGAGCGAGTATGTATGCTTTTTTTTAAAAGATCTGCACCACAATCAAGCTATATTTACAAAGAGTTATAGATTGTGGTTGTTAAAGGTCAATGATCTCTTTCGTTCATCCCATTCTCTGGAACATGATAATTCAAGATTGCCTGCGAGGAATTTCATTAAATCAAATACAAACATCAACTAGGACTCAATGATGAACATATTAGAATTTGGTGGTTGTGGCAGGGAAGGTCACTGGAACGTTACAAAAAAAGGTTTTGTCCACAACTCAAGATGTCAAGTGGAAATTTCCTACAAATGATTTAAGTGATGACGTTCATCACTAGTTGGCAGACGCATAGAGCGGTGCAGTGATGTCAGAGTGACCGGAGGTGGTTGCATTTACTTATTTTCTTTACATAGCAGTTTTATTCTTTTTGTCATCAGATCCAAAATGAAGATTGAAGACATCAAAGAAGCAAACAAAGCTCTTCAGGTCAAGTTAAAGACAGCAAATGGAATGTGTTCAAATGTTTGAATGTCTTTCTAATCCAAATACTTTACATCACTAAAATTGAAAGTTATATCAGATATTAATAAAAGAGCAGAGCAATCAGAGTAGCAAATATGGTTATTCATATTTTGGATGAGGGAAGAATGCTCAGATGTTTTATAACTGAGATGTTCAGTATCTCGCTGTTGCAGGGGGGGCAGGTGTGGTTAAAGGATAAGGACGCCAGCCACTGCAAGCTGTGTGAGAAGGAGTTCTCCATCTCTAGACGAAAGGTACGTCAGCACATTGCCACAGATTCTGATCACATCTGAAATCCTTTATTTAAACTACCATTGTACTGGAATCCTCTCTGGACCCCTCATAAGTTGGTGAGGAGGTTGATGATCCACATCCTTTCTCGCCTTGTTATATTTGAAAGTTCTTCCATTGGTATTTACATCCTGTTTTGACAGATGTTCTTAAGCCGGTAGAGCAGAAAGTCAAGACAACAGGATGCTATATGCAATAAAGGGCTCTCTAGCTGTGCTGTGGTCAAATATTAGCACCCACAAGCACCACATAGCAATGCAAACTTTATTTTGAAAGACTCTTTCCGTATCTCTCCCCAGCACCACTGTAGGAACTGTGGGGAGATTTTTTGTAACAGCTGCTCTGACAACGAGCTCCCTCTGCCCGCCTCACCCAAGCCAGTGCGAGTCTGTGACACCTGCCACGCCCTCCTCCTCCAACGGTGCTCCTCCAACCCAACGTGAGGGAGCCATGAGAGCTCCCCATCCTCCGGCCCTCGGTCAGATCCACCTCCCACTTTCTCTCATCCGAACTGCTGCTCGAAAGGGGCCGTGTGAATGGACATTTAGCGCGTTTGATTTGTCTCATTTACAGGTTGAAAAGGTTCCTCATAGTCAGAAGAGCCGTCCGCGTCATTCCCACCCGTCTGTTTGATGTACTTTGTACTTGTATGTGGTTGCTCACGGACAAAACACTTGCAGGAAGTTCAGGCAAGGTCCCTGGTTGGTATCAGTGGCCTTGCATCCACTTAATGGCTCTGCTATAAAAGCGGGAACAAATTTACAATGAACTAATGAACACTGCCTCAGCTACATGCAGATTATCAACCAAAAGTACGGTCGTTTGAGGACTGCATCATCGTCATTGTTATAATGTATGTATTGCGCGTCAAACTGATTACATTAGATGTACAGCCAATGTATTTAATACAAACAAAGTATCATGGCTTTCACTAACACAACACAAACATAAAGGCAACATTTTCACAGGCACCAAAAAAAATCATGTCAACCCTACTGGTTACGTAGCGTTACACTGAGGAACTTTCATTTCTGGCAACCTCTGTGGTGGTTTGTAAAGGGCACCAGCTTCCCTTTACAAACTCATCGTACCGAGCGCAGGTGTCTGGCAGTCTGCGCCGCTCACTGCTGGTTCCCCCCCAGTGGAGCCGGCAGGACGGCCGGCGCCTCAGGCAGCGCGGGGGTTTCGCCTCGCAGTAGCAGGAGAGGCTGCTTATTGGAAACATAAACTTTAATTTAAATTCGCCCTGAGAAGATCAGGACAGGAAAAAAATGTTGTCCCCGTTTTAATTGCAGCCTTTTCAGGAGCGACATGGAGATATATTTTGCGACGGAGAGACGACTGAATTCAAGGAAAAGCTCAAACTACCGGGCCGATTTTGTCATGCTGACACGATAAGTAGATTAGTAGAGTAGTTTTGGGGCTGTTTCTAGCACAGCAGAGGTGGAGGTTTTTCTGGACAAGGGTTTGTGCCATTTGTGCCTGTGTAAAGGCCGATCATTCTTTCACATGCTTGCGCTTCTCATGTTGCCAAAATGAGCCCGACATGCCAGGCTTTCTGTTGAGGGAATCTAAAATAGTTAAAAGTAGCAACTTGAGCCCAGCAAAGCCAAGAAAAAGCACAGTTCACTGTTTTCAAACACTAACGCAGTGGAAGCTGCTTTTAGGACCAGGAAGGGCAACAAATGCTGTTGTCACTGGTGACAGATGGAGATTGAACTTCTTAAATGTATTTTTAGTTGATAAACCGCCGACGGCGAGCTCACAACACGACCACTCCACTAACTAGTCAGTGGTTACGGACAGACACTCCTCCACAACGGCCAGGTGGTTTCAGCACTTGGCAATCATGTATTACCTCTTTTTATATAGATTTATTTGAGTATTTATATTTGATTTTGTATTTTATGCAGATTTTTACTTTCAGAAGTCCAGGGAACTTGTCTTCATGCTTTCCTTGTTCACCTAAAGTAAGTTGAGCACATGGGGAACCAGTTTACTGCTCGTCTGTCAGAGGAGGGGTTTGAAACTCTAAGCCAAATTTGTTCCTTTATGTTTGATGTGTTGTTAAACTAATGCTGATGAATGCACAGTCTTACGATACGAGTTCCACTGCACGTTCTGGTGTTATACTTGTACAATGTTTACACCTTAACTTTTCAAGTACCGGAAGTATTCATTCCTGTAAAAAGATAAAACAAGCCTAAATATTTGTATTTAGTCAAACAGGCAAATTGCACCCAGGCCGAAAACCTTTTTGTACAGTGTCGTTCTTAAAGTCTCCCAGCTTTCAGGTGGACTAAATGGCGCTGACTGTATGTAGGTTTAATATGAACTCTTTTTCCAACAATATGCTGTCTTGACTGTGTAGCAGTTTGATTAAATCACATCTCAAACATGTTCATGTTTACTGTCACAATGTTTGTCATTGAAATGTCTAAACATTTACTGTTTTGACAATGTTTGTACATTTTCATTTTTTACTACCCAACTATAACATTGTCTCCTATAATCAAACACAAAAGGAGGCACTTTACCCATATGGGCTCACTTCAAGTGAGAATCTTTGTTCTGCTTCAACGTAAATAACCATATACAACTCTGTTATACAAATTAACTAAAATGGATATTCTCATTTTAACATATTAAAAACATTGATACAAATACCTTTTCAAAAATGATTAGTGTCAGAGGCAGAAATAATTAAATATAAAATTTATTATGCAAAATGTACAACAGCTGCACAAACCATCTTGCAGCGCAAATATAGACTTTTTGCTTACCACTCCTTAAAAGTGGGATATAATAAACGTGGTTTTAAATTCTGCAAGATGTGAAAACATTCATTAAAAAAACTAAATTGGCTGACATTTATCAAAATTTACAAACCAAGAAAGCTGATCTGAAATGCAGGATGTTCAAAATGTTCTACTAAAAATACATTTAAACAGAATAAGAGTACTTTTCTAACCTAGAGAATCTTGTCGTAGCTTCTAAATGCTCCACCTTTCTAAACAGCATCTTTCAACTTAACACTCCATCACAGTCCGAGCTGAGTTAAAATGAATTGATTAGATTCTAAATGACCGATCAATCTCGTCAGGGCCACAAAAGTAGTTTATTTTCTTCTCTTGCACCAAATCTCACAGCGGTCGAAGGATGTCGCGTCTCATCTGCACTGAAAACATACCCTGCCAAAAGTAGCAAATGTGTGTGTTCCTTCGGGGTCGTAAAAAAAACATTTCAATACGCCGATTTCTCTTGAGAAAATTACTTTTTGACATGACATACTGTAATATAATTTATAATGATAAAAATATATTGTTTTACAATATAACCAAAAATCCCATATGAAGCATTAAACATATCCACCACCTAAATCATCAGTTTTTTGTTCTTCATATGCTTTAAGGAATGGTGTAATAGTGCTTGTTGAGGTCATACCTAGTCTGATCGGATTTTAGGTTTCCATATGACCCCACAATAAAAAGAACAAACTACAAAACAAATGACTTCTGATCCGCTTCTTTGCCCAGAAAAAAAGCAATTGAGTAAATGTGGCCTTAGTGGAGGTGAGACGATGGTGAAGATGGATTGGAAAAGTGGGATGACATCAGTAGGAGCATCGCAGCCCGCTGCTCCGTGAGCCTCCGCTCCCTCCCAAGGTACCGTAGTAGTAACCGCCGCCGCCTCCACCGCCGCCTCCACCGCCGCCTCCACCGCCGCCTCCACCGCCGCCTCCACCTCCACGACCTGTGATGGGTTTTAAAAAGATAGTAAGGAGACATATTTCATGGTCGCAAGGACAGGGTTTAAAGATAAGTATAAATTAACATTGGCTGGCATAATTGTTAATAGGAACTCACTCATTTCAACTGCTACGCTGGCTGTTGAGTTAAGAAACAGCTCAATATACCGATGTTCTGTGGAGAGAACACAGATTCATTATTCATTTTGAAGACCTTGTGTTGCTTCTGCTGTTAGGTAGTTTTGTGTCATGAAGGTAAAGTGAAAAAGAGGCGTCACAAAAATCATCCTCAAAGTTGAGGAGTTAAGAAAAGGAGGTCGTACGCATGTGGTTCTTGTCTTTGGACATGGCTACTACAGCATCTTCATGGGAGCGGAACTCCACATCGGCTTCTCCCGTCGACTTGCCGTTAGGAGCCACGTCGATGTGGACCCTCAGTGGATTCAAAGGAGAGAAGAACTACAAGAGAATATTTATTATGAGAATCATTTAGTCATTACTCTATTACTATTTATGCTTTTATTATTCCATTACATCTCCTCTTAACGCTATTGCCGATCATTATGTGCATTATTTCATTCATATGGAGTGCGTATTATGTTGTTTATGTATACATGACATCACAAAACTGAAAATTTCTAAATTAATAATGTATATTAAGGTGAGTTTTCTTGGCTTCCTAGTTCCTGAACTGTAGCTAGCAGTAGCAACAATGATCACTACAGGTCACATGGCGTCGACTGAAATACCGAAACGCAGCCATACATTGGAGGAAACTGAATGTATGCTTTTCAACACATTTCCAACCATGCTAATGCACTAAATCGAGCCCCATTGTTCATAAAAGGTCCATGAGAAATCACTAGAAGCAACTTGTCTTACTGAGTGGACTTACTTTGGCAATGTCTCCCTCTATAGCACGGAAAGGTAAACCCCTCATGTGGACAAAATGGCCGCTGTGGAAGCCCGAGTAAACATCACCTTGAGCACCGTAACCGTGGCCCCCCATCCCTGAGCCACAAACACATCCATAGATTACCATTGTAACCTTCAGTAAGCTAGAAGAGAGAAGCGTTTTGGTACAACAACATTGATTAAATAAAACAACGGAGGAAGAATGTAAATGTTTAGTGTAAATATTCATGTTGCTTGTAAATTGTGAATGTTAATCAAACGTAAGGAAATGAGAAGACGACATTTGGGCCTTTTAGCAGGGAATCCAAACCAATGCTCCATTTAGGCTTTGACAATAATTGAGCATTTTAAAGGGCATGACTTTAAAGAGGATGAATACATTTGGGACTTTACCTCTTCCTCCCCTCTCTCGCTCATCAAACATGCCGTTGCCAAAACAGTAGCTGTTGAAACCATTGTAGCCGTCAAAGTCACTGTAACCTGGACACATGATTAAACCAAAGCAGGTCTCATTATTTCACATCACAGGTTAATTAACTCCCACAATTAGGGGGCATTTATTTTTACAATCAACAATTGAAAGGATGATGGCCCTTGCGAATGAAAAGCTGTGAATCTGCTGGATGCCGGATAAATCAACGTAACATGTGAACTCTTCTTCACTTCCCTGGAGCCAACAAGCAATTCTTGACACTCACAAATATTAAACCAAAAGCACAGGCTTCTGTACGAATCAAATGTATCGTTCTAGTAGCACTGACTTCTCAGTTCACCCACTAAAGTACATGCGTGCATGACCAAAGAACCCAGCTTACCTCCTCCATAGCCCCCTCCCCTCCTCATGGTTTCCATCAGAGCACCGCCGCGGCCAGACCCGGGCCCATAAAACCCTCCTCTGGGTCCCCCCATCATGGGTCTATCATAGGGCCCCGGTCTCTGACCTCCCATTCCCCGCCGGGGCAGCTCATAGTAGGCCCTGATCTCATTGCGATTGCTCTTAAAAATCTCTATATACCTGCAACATGAAATCCCCATGGGGTGGAGAGAGGCAGAGGAGAGGGTTAAGGAGAAGAAATGGCTTAGCTCAGGTTACATACATTTCACAGTCAGAGAGGAGATAGAAACACAAAAGATAAATATTCTAAATAGTAGGATAAATATTCTTTACTTGGAGCCGAGGGTCTGGATGACAAACTCCACTAAATATCACCGTTAACTGGGCCGCAAAGGATTTTTAACACCAACCCCACAGCTTGTTGCTTAAAATAAAGGAAATCCTTAAGTGTCGCATTGTATCATATTAAATAATTCAAAACTGAAGAAAAGGTTTGAAGCTGTAATGGTGGAGGCTGCCTCGACTGACCTCCATGCCTAAACCCCCTTTTCCAAGTAAATTTTTTGTAAAATAATGTATAAAAAGGAAGTTATAATAAAATGACCTAATATACCCAAATGGTCATTAGAGCTCCCTGTTCTCAGACATCCAACAGTTAAATTGTGTACAGCATTAAACACTCATGCCAGCTTTCATTTTCAGATTAGATATATCATCCCATTATTAAACATCACAATACATAAATCCATTAAACCCATTCCCTTATCATTTGATAAATAACACATGACCCACCCAATAAATTGACCCACTTTATCATTGTTTTACCATAATTATTGTAGCACACCAACCCATGCTTATTACCATAAATACTATGATATGAGCGCCCATTAAATACGTTATAATAATAGAAGCCCAACCCAGTCCAGCCCGTCCCTTTCCCATCTGTCCCACCTGTGCCCTATTCTTTCCTTGTGTTTCCCCAGAGCCTTTTCTGCTATCTCCTTTGAGGCAAACTGCACGAAGGCTTCCCCTGTGCTCCTCCCCTGGTAGTCCACTGGCAGAGTAATCCCATTTGGCACGATTCTCAACCCTTTAACCCAAGCACACATAAATACATAGGTGGGTAGGTAGACTGATAGATGTGTAGAATAGAAAGAACAACACCCACTGCATCGCTGAGCTATGAGGACCAATACACGTTATGAAGGCAAATAGATATCAACTGTAGCATCGAATCAAACAATTTTAAACAGGCGACATCTCAAGAGGATTGAATTTAATCATATATGGGGCTTGGCAGGGAATGAAACAAATATTGGCCTGAAGGCAGTATAACATTAAGTGGATGCAGACTTAATATATTCTCTTAAACACAACTGAATTAAATAATGACTAATTAGTGGTGAATTGACACTGCCGTGTAGTAATTATTAAATGGTAGTAATCTTAGAAGTACTGACCCCAGATCAGCATTATGGAACCGTCTCCCCTCAGCCAAACCAGCCCAGCCCATAATAACTTTGAACCCCTTTTAGAGGGGATGATCACATAATAGGCATGTTAAATGAAGTAAAAACCTAACACTAACATGGTAAGAGGCATACTAACAATTCACATTTGATGATAAAATTAATAATTGCAGTTGACAGTGTCGATACAGCACCTTTTTTGGCATTGAAGCGTTGGCAGGGCCTTAAACTAGAGGCGCTCAGAGTGGCCATACAAAAGAGTGCTCTAAAAAATAAGTTGGTTGAAATAGAAAAACTGTTCGAAAACTGCTAAATAATTCAACCCAACTAACTGATAGTGGACTTTATCTTTGACTTATTTTATTGAAAATATTTATCGGCCTCATTTTATGAAGCTGTCTTAAACATTAGAAAGCACCAAACATGAACATTAACCAAACAATAAGTGAACTGTATCATGTACGTTATCATGCATTTGACCATTCTTTTAATGGTTTTATCTTCATCTTTTGGATTGAACTGCAAGCTAAGATGCTCTTTTGCACATTTTAAAGCTAGCTGTCGGTAACACTATTCCCTCAGATTAATATAAAAAGTGCAATATAAATATAACAATTAGAAAAGTTTTAATATTTTTGCACCTGAGAAGAACTGAACAATCTCCTCCTTGCTGCAGCCAAAGGGAAGGCCTCGAAGTCGCAGCATGCAGCCGGTGCAGCTGTCGTAGTCAGCAGGGCCGCTACGTTTCAGCACCCAGTCCATTTCACTACGATTCGACTTGAACACTAAAAGAGACACAGACAGGGGGAAACAGACAAATCAAGATCTGATTAGACCTAAACAACTTTGTGTACTAGAGTATCAATTCAATAAAGGTGAGCAAAGAAGCAGCATGGAAAACACAGGGAACCACAGTGAACTGGTAAAATATCAGCAACAGAGGATGTTGCACCTCTCAATGCAACAATTGTTTAAAGAAAAAGACAAAAGTCAAACACTCACTGGCACAATCACTCAGTGGATACCGGTTATTTTGCTCACCTTCTATGTAACGGTGTCCCATGTATTTACGGTCCTTGGCAAGGGCATTCTTGAAATCCTCTGGCATTGTCAGTTCAATAAATGCCTCGCCACTGGGACGGCCTTCTTTAGAGTAGGTAAAGCACACTCCATTTACTTGGCCAACGATGTCACAGTCTGTGAAACGGCAGTAAGTTTGAGTGGGACGCCCTTTATACTGATACATTGGACACAAGACAAGTTGTTAGAGGGAGAGAAGGCTCTTGAATACACTCATAAATCAAATATCACACTCATGTGACCAATAAAAAAAAGCTTTTGTGCAACTTCTTTAGATTGCGGATGTAAAAAAGAGAAACTATTTCAGAATCAATAGAAAATAATCAGGTGTGATTGCAATACTTCAGTTTACATTTTTAAAACACATTGTACAGCCAAAAGTAGTTTTACTCAATACTATCATTCACCATGATGGACGACCACCAGGTCAAAAAGATGATCACAAAGCACATAGCCAGGTTTACCACTGCACATACACACTGCATCAATCTGTGAACACAACCACCAGGCATGTCTCACCAGAGAAGAAGCAGGCAACCTCCTCCTGCGTGCACGACCACGGTAGTCCCCTGATCCGAACCACATACCCCTCTTCATTACACGACATGCTCACTGCCGCAGAGAAAAACAGCAGTGAAAGAAACATGAAATCACGTGTCAATAATACTGTCATAAAACACAGGCACTTGGCCTAAAGTCAGGTCTGTCACATCGTCCTCTTTAACGTGATAGTGTTAAAGTGCTCTTCTTCCCCATACCCTGACCTCCTCACTCTCTCCACTCACGTAACTTTAGCGGTCACCATCGTTAAGCGTCCCATTAATAACGAGAACCTCACGTGTGTTACTTCTACCTTCAAGCTGTTTATCAACCGAGCCTCGCGAGCTAACGTTACCACACCTCAACTTACTAAGACCTTTCCAAACATATAGTAGGGATACGTTATCTAGTATTTGTTAAGGGGACTGCTTCGAGTGGAGCCAGAGAGTAGCGTGTGTCCTCTAATATTGACAACGTCTTTCTAACTAGGGGTACATGCTAATTTTAACTTAGCGGTTAGCCGGCTAGCAGCTATGGCTAACAGTAGGACACTGACAGCGGTCAAACGTCCCGGGCAGATTACTTGTTTTTTATCCCAACGGTCGTACGCAGTCACTGGACGTTTACATGTGCCGTCATCACCACACATAATATTGTCATACGTCGCTGATACATGTGTGAAAACGTTGAAATGATCTCACAGTCGCTTCTCGTCCCCGGTCTACTGCTCCTGCCCCGAGCCTCAGGTGTCACTAACGTTACCAACAGCCAGGTACGTTAATATCGCGAGACTTGGACACGGGAAGACGACGTTTAGGGCTATAAAAACGTATTTTTAATAAATACTGATAATTAAAACAGTAATACGAAGAGTCATGGGAGGAGTGTACACGTATATCATTAAAGTTGAATCAAAACCAGCATTTTCAGCATTTAATAGATGTATATATTAACAGATATATTACTTTAATTGTAGTTTAATTGTGATTTAATTGTAATATATAGAAAAATACTTGAATACAATATTTTGGTCACGTTCAAATTCTACACAGGCAACAGAGAACTATAATGCTTTTTTATTATGTATTTGACACACTAAAAGATACTTTAAACTGGCAGAACCACAATTTAGTCGTTAATTGGCCAATTCAAGACTTCTTGTGATAATGACAACCTCCTTTAAGACAAAGTGTCTAAACACCATTCGTGTTGCTGAAAACGTTTGACAGCCAATCAGAAACGGAAGCTGAGGGGCGTTTGCGGAAGGCAAACCAAAAGAATGAGAGTAAAGTCCAACGACAGCAGGGAGTTGACTGGGTCAAAATTTTCACTGTGACTCTTTTCATTTTAAGTTACTTTTATATTCTTAATATTCATAATAATGGAGATTCCAGTGTACACGGTAGATGCCTTTACTAATTTACCGTTTAAGGGAAACCCCGCAGCAATTTGTCCTCTAATGCATGTGAGTATGAATTTAGGTTTATATGACTACAGGTAGTTCATAATGACTTAAACCATCTGTGGAATCTTCAGTGTGTGCTATTTTTTGTTCAAGGGTCAATACTGTTTCAGTTATTGATTAATGTTACATTTTCAGTAAGATAAATTCAACAGTGCCTGTTGCTTGTATGCCACATTACACTATTTGTTGTATAAACATAGTTCATCCCTTTGTTCAAAACACACGTTTGTGTATAATGCACATTTTTCCAACAGGAACTGAAAGATGACTTTTATCAGAGGATAGCAGCAGAGATGAACCTGTCAGAAACAGCTTTCATTACCAGAGTCAACGCCTCTGAAAACTTTACCACCGGTCAGATATTATTGGGTGTCATATATTTTTATTCTTGATACAAGCTACCAATTTAGATTCTTATGTTATGTTATCGTTTCATTTCATGATTAACCCTTGAGCTTTTACAACCATTACAAATGCACAACCTATGTACTGTTACTGAAGCTGTTTGAGGATGGGGATTTAAAAAGCCTCTCTGTGGCCACCACAAGCGGCTCGCACAAGTTTAGACAGTGTTTTCTGTGTGTACCAGCTGAGTAGCCATGTCTTATTGTCAGGTGTTAAGCCTTGATTTCTAAAAAAAATGTTTATACAGTGTCTATAGGTATATACATCGAAATAGAAGTATATAGAGTTGAATAAAAACAACCTGGTCTAACAAAAAAGGTTCATCTATCTATATGGATGTGTATGACTTGCAAGAGTATCATATTCCGGATAAAGTTCTCCACGACCTGGTCTGGATTGAGGTGAACATTTGCTAAATTAAACCTGTGATAAACAGGATCAAGGTTCCGACTTCGATGGTTCACACCAACGACTGAAATAAATCTGTGTGGTCATGCCACTCTGGCCTCAGCAGCGGTGCTGTTCATGCATAAGAGTAAGTTACAAAACAAACACATACAGACATTAACAGCATATTTTAGTACATTTCTGTAATAACCCAGTTATCGCATTGTCTTGATAAGGAACCCAAGAATATACACACACATCGAAATCCACAAGGAGGAATTTGAAACACTTTCTAATGATTAACCTGACACAAGTATTTATAGCCAACACATTCCCATGTTGCATGGCCAGTTGCATGTACACTTTAGTAAACAGAGATTATCAGTTGACTAACCTTTGAGCATTATGTTCTGTCAGAGAATGTGAATCCTAAACTGGTGTTTGAGACAAAGAGTGGTGATCTGGCTGTCACCCAGCAGGGGGAAGGGTACGTCATGGACTTTCCTCTCAACCCACCCACTCAGGAGGTACAGTTTGTGATCAGAAAAACACATAATACAGAAAACCCTGAAACATTCATGGTCCACATTGCAAGACTCTCACCTGAATCAGCATCACATTAAGAAAGCAGAAACCATTAAACATTGATCTAAATGCAGCCGCAGCTTTGATCAGCACAACTGAAACATCCTCCATTCGCACAACAAAGTTTTCCAGGATTTTTAGTATTTCAAAAAGCAATTATTCTAACAGATTTCCTTCTAAAACCCTTTGTCTCAGGATGCAAATGACTTCAGAGACCTCATCAAGGTCAGTTTTTCGTGATCACCTGAATAGTATGTGCCAGTATGATGACATTCATGTGTTTACTGTGTGTGTGTGTACTTATCTTTGTCTCTGCTCTTGCATGTGGGATAAAAGGCTGCAGTTGGAAACCACCCAATCCAGGATGTTTTTCTTAGCGCCCAAACTAAAAAACTGTTGGTTCGACTGTCTGACAGCTGTGACAGGTTGTACTCAAGAACACAAAGGAATACAGCATAATATGTATTCATCTTCACATGTGGACAAGTGCTTCCTTAACTCCTCACATGTTGATGTGGCGAGTTCATGTGCTCAAAGTGTGTCTTCTGCAGGTCAGTCCTAACCCATCTGAAGGTTGACCCTGTAGCTCTCCAGCGCAGTGACACAAGTGGAAGAGTCAAAGGATTGATCGTCACCATGAAAGGTAAAAAAAACAGCTAAAAACTAGTTGAACCAGGAGGCGATTGTTGCGTCAGTTGAGTCTTCCATGAAAACAGTCGTCTGCTGCCTTAACTTATAAACCCTTTATTGGTTTGTCCAAATGTTGCATATTGATGGCTAATTGGTATGAACCATTCAGTGGACAACAAATATGTCAATTTGTGTTTGACATCATTGGTCAAGATTTGTTGGTCGTTCTTTATCTTCCCAAAGGATCCCCCGAAATTCAGCCTGGATACGACTTCTACTCCAGATACTTTGCTCCATGGAACGGCATCCCTGAGGATCCAGTCACTGGTAGACGCTGCGACTCCTCCAGTGGCCACACATTCAGTCTTTGTTGTGTCAAGAGTGTTTGCAAATCGTTTAAATGCTAAATTACGTTCGGAAAATCAAGTAATCCGACCATTGGCAAACATACAACAGGTACTGTGAAAAATAACAAAACATGTACAGCACTAACGCAGTGAAGTTGCTCTTTGTGTCCCTTCAGGTTCCGCTCACACCGTGTTGGGGAGCTACTGGTCCGAGAAACTGAGAAAGAATAAAATGCTGGGTAATTAATTCCCAATTAATATTTGGTCTGATCAGCAACTTCTCTTGCTCTAACCCAAATGCCATTGAACTAAGCTGGAAGTATTGTGTGTGATTGACTTGATATCAGGTGTCGCTGACACACGTTTTACCCCCTTTGTGCAGCTTACCAGTGCTCCAGTCGAGGAGGGGAGCTGCAACTAGAAGTCAGACCTGAAGGCAGAATAAACATATCCGGAGAAGCCGTGACGGTGCTGCAGGGAACGATCAGCCTGTAGCCTCATGCAGAACACGAGGGTTTGGGTTGATGGTCGTTGTGTACCTTCAAACAGGCTTTGTCCTATATGATTTATAACGAGTCAACTTAAAAAAAGCCCTAAACAATGTATGTTGTTTCAGAATGGTCAGTCTAATACTGAAACATCTGTAAGCATGCAACTAGACTACAGTATGGGGGGGAAAAAAAACAACAATCCTTAAGCTTTCATAGCATTTATTCTTATAACACAACAGCAGGAATGTCAGTACTAACAAAATACAGACAAAACATGTAAAATCAGAGGTCGTTTTGGTTTTTACCGTACTCTTAATAATTAAAAACGTAAAGCAGTTAAATCATCATTCAATCGTATTAGAGCATCATACATTTGCTTCTAAATGGTAGTTTCCTCCATATTCTTAGAGCTTATTATGGTACTAGGTAGCTTTCTGGTTTTGCTTTCACTTTGACTCTTACCAACAGTAATGTTGTTAACGGATGAACAAAGATAAATTAATTCTTTGTGTACCAATTTTTTTTTTCTGTATTATGTGGTCCATTCACAGATCAAAACATTCACATTACAAGAGACTTTGTGTGTAAACTCCTAAAAAAAGCAACTATGACATTTTGCCAGTGTATCGATAGAGGTATTTGATCAAAAGCACTATAGTTTAGTAAATTTCTGGCTGAGGCCGGTGGGTTGCCCGAACCTTAACCCCAGGACCATAATCCACTAGCTACAGTTCAAACAGCCTAACAATGCAGTATAGGATAGCGTAAAGGCATTTCAGGTGTACAACGACCAGTATCTTGTTTAAACGCATAGAAATGAACTATTGATACTTCTAAAATGATGCATTAAAATGAGGCATTAAATGTAATAATTCCACCCGTTTCTGAGCGCTTTGCATTAAAAATACTGGGGTTTAAAATCCATTACAACACTCTTAACTTCTGTGGTACAGGTAAGAAACAGTGCCTTCGCGAGTAGCTCTTTGGGTGTCGCTCCTCGTGTGATCTGTACCTCCAGGCCATTAACTGGTTGCAATGGTTCTGATCACAGCCTTCCGATCGATCATTCAGTGCAGCTTTCAGATTGGAAAACATCCCTGCGCTGACGTGTGGACCTGAAACACCACCACGGCTTCACACACTTCCGTCACAGGAAGGCGCTTGGTAGGACCTCGTGGGCCGCCTGGGGGAGCTGGATAATGTGACGTAAGGGTTCAGGAAAAAATACCTTTCTCTTTGTATTCTGGGTCTACGAAAACAACGTGCAAAAGATGAGTCACTAAAAAGAAATGCGGGCTTGTAGCCTTAGCCTCCATTTTCTGGGAACACAGTTGTCCAGCAGGCAATTTATGTAAAGCTTGCTTACTTCTGTACAAAACTGAACATAAAACTTCTGCGGTTACCAGCTTAGTAACGCATTTTGCATCAAAGATGAAAAGATTTTGTAATTGAAGGATATCATATTCTCTTGCTGCAGATGGTTAAGCAGTTTCTCCACAGGGGCGTAGCGTCGCAGCGTCGCGGTCGACCCCACCATCAGCAGCTTGTGTTTGGCCCTGGTAATGGCCACATTCAGGCGACGCCAGTCCTTCAACAGCTCTCCCAACTATGAAAAGGAGAAACGACAGAATCAGCTCAGGTTTCCGCCCACCTGTCGATTCGCGCACACTCGGATACAGAGATTGAGGCGGAGCGAAGAGAAGCGGAGTCAAAAAAAGGCGAACGGGAAGAGAAACACTTACGTTTCGTTCCTCTGTGGTGCTCCTGACAAAAGAAAAAATGATCAGACTTTTGTCTCGTCCTTGGTATCTATCCACTGTATTCACCTCCACGCCGGTGAATGCAGAGGACTGCAGCAGAGTGGAGATACTCTTTAACTGCTGCCTGTAGGGGGCGATGACGCCTACATCACTGGGCTTACACCCGGCCTGGGGAAAGAACCATGTGCAGGGGTTAGTTTGATAAACGGATGCACCAATTACTTCTCTGCCCACAAACACTGCACAACTAAGAATTAAGCAAAGAAAAAATACATTATTGTAGTAATACTTTTGTATCAATCATGAAAACGATTTTCTTACCTTTATCAGCATTGAAAGCAAATTGTGTATCAGAGCAGCCTCAGTGTGATTGCTAACGCCCCCCTTCTCCACAGACTCCAGCGCTGGCACCTACAAGAGAAGTTTAGCACACAGCCATTGACTTCCTCACCAAAATAACTTGATGAGGCAATGTCCCTTCACCTTTCCCCGAAAAGCTGATCGACTGTTTATCAATGATCCTAGCCAACGATGGGTAAAACCGTGACTCGTAGATGTTTGACATGCACTGCACATTCAACCAACCATGGAGCAGTCCAGGAAGCAAACCGGTCTGCTCGGCAACAATGAGTCATGGATCCAAGTGAGGTCGTGCTGTGGATGAGACTTTGAGAAGGACCCGAGCTGCGACTGGACCGAGAGCAGGGAGGGCAGCGCGAGCAGAGCCGTGGCCGTCCTGTCTGACCCACACTCCAGCCGGCCCTCGTACATCAGGGCGTTACTGAGAGACATTATCTGCCTACAAACACAGAGCACACACTGAAAGTTATGCAGTGGTGGGCATGACTTTTGTTGTCCGATGGACGAGCTCATGATAAACCATAAAACGTGAGCGCGTCGTGCTGGCGGTGGACCTGTTCATCCGGTATTGTACATTGAGTTGGACCACCGCTTCACCATGGAGCTCGAGTCGCTTAAAAAGGCTCTCGTCCATCCCGAGTGACCTACAGGGATAACAAAACAAAAAAATAGTAAGACAACGAGAACTGATATTTCTACTGACATTTCCAACAGGTTTTACCCTGATGAAAATACTGCAATAAATGCATCGTGACGATGACTTGCATTTCATTGATATAACAAGAACTTGCTGTTTTGATGTCGTTAAACCTGGCCTTCCCTTCTCTTTCATATTCTCTATTCAGGCCACCAACTCTTTGCTTTAACAATTTATCAGCATGTACCTCGTCTACACGTTAAAATGTACCTCGCCTCCTGATTTTGTACTATTGGTGGCAGCTGTTGGTGATCTCCCACCAAGACAAATCTCTTGGCGTAGAACAGGGGTCCCAGACAGATGGGCTGGCTGATCTGTGACGCTTCGTCAACGATGCAGAAATCAAACCGGCGACGTGTGAAAATGGGATGCTTGATGCCCATACAGGTGGTTGCCACGACCAGCTAGAGAGACAGACGGAGAATCGCTTTGGAATGGCAGGATGTGACCTCATTTTACACAACGTTAGTGTCAAAAAGGCAGGTCTTAAGATTAACTGTTCCGTGCCTAAACTCAGTCAGTCACAAATCCGATATTCCATAAACTAACTCCCCACCTCTTTGTTATAAAGCTGCTCCAGCTCTGACAGGTTGTGAACTCCATCCTTTCTAGCACTTTCCTCCGTGTACGGCAGGATGTCTGGATGAACCTGTAGATGCCGGCAGACCACGAGAGAAAAATAAGAGCAAGCAAGAGGAGGTGCTAAAGTGTTTTAGCACCTCCAATGAGCCAATGATGAAAAATGCTCCTTTTCTCTGCTGCACTGAACCTGTCGAATAACAACAAACCCTCACTCACCTTCTGCCCCCGCCCGAGACGCAGGAAGCCAACCCGGAAGCGCTTTAGCTTCAGCAAGATGTTGTCAACAGCAGAGTGCGTGTAACTGGTCAGCAACACGCTGAACCCACACGCATGGAGAATGCGAACCTGAGAGGAAAAAGTGAGCATGTGGGAAACAGGATGGAAAGAGTTCTGGTCCCACTTGGGGTGGATGATGTGCAGGTAGGTGAGGTCTTCAGAGCCTAGTCAGAAGCTTACCAGGGTACAGATGGTTGTGGTTTTGCCCGTGCCCGGCATGCCAACAATCAGCGTGTAGTCTTTTGATAACAACACCTTCTTCATGGCCTGCTTCTGGGGTTTGTTGAGACCTGAACACACATGCATGCGTTGATTAATTGAACAATAATGGGTTGAATGTTCTACTGCCGATTTAAGCATGAAACTACTGTGCAAAACACACCATTTCAAGTTGCTCTTTTATAGTATTGTCCACGACACAAATAGAAAGCAGAAAAGAAACGGAGACAGGACAGAAACCAGAGGAGCTCGGTCACCTTTGAGGATATTGGCCACAGTGTCCTTGGCTTCTCTCGGCAGAACAGAACTGAGGTTGTGAATAAACTCTGGAGGACGAAGGTCAACAACCAGCTCCCTCAGCCGATCACTAACCAAATAGTAAAAAAGATTTGAATCGTTCACGCACGACTAGCAATGGTTTGATTTTAACTTTGGATACATCCCATGCAGTCATAACTTATTGTATTTCACTGTAGCTACCTGTCCGGACAGCTTTCCATCAGCCTAGAGAGATTGGTGAGGTGAGTGCTGAGGCCCACCACGCCCTCATCGCCGTCCAATCGAAACAACACACCAGTGAACTTGGACAGGTCTCTATAAAACCCATTAAACAACAGAGTGTGTGCAAATGGAATTTGCTGTCCTGTAGTTTTCCTTTGGTTGAAATACTTCAGATGCCAGTGAAATGTGGCCTTGCTCTCACCTGTCCAGAGTGCAGCTGATCGATGTCCCGCTGACCTCACATAGGTAACCTGTTGCCAGACCAACCAGTCGACCTTCCTGGTCACTAACAACTATGCGATCCCCGCTGGCCAAACCGCTGCTGGCCAAACTCTCCCGAGGACCGGCGCTGCTTCGCTGGAAACGATGGAGGAAAACCCCTTCGGACCGCTCGGCCACCGGGCCGCTCAGCTGCACGTTCCCCACACAGCTCCCCGTCTTCTCACTGCAAACACAGGTCAGATGACACAAATAGTGTGACTTCACTGCAACACGCAGGATGAAGGGGCGGCCTCCATCAACACACACATGCTTTTCTGGGCGGGTTCACATGCTCTACCTCTCCTCGGGCGTCTGAAGCCACACACGCTTTCGGCCGTTCTTGGCCTCCATGCTGGCAGCCTCTAGGCAGCAGAGCAGCAGCCAATGGGAGAAATAGCTCAGATGTGGCGGGATCAGGTGACCCGTCTCCTGCTGCAGGAAGTCACGGACGACGTCCTCGCAGACGTCAGCGGAGCTGCCATTGACGGCCCTGGAGGACGAGTGAGGACCGGTGTCGAGGGAAAGAATAGAGGGGCGAACAGAGAAGTGGGAAAAAAAAAGACGATAGTAGAGCTTAAGGAGACAATTTAATCTCATCATCTCTACTATGAGTTAATAGTTCATTAATAAACTATCCATTCTTGAATTAACTTAAAATCGTTTATTGAATAAACTATAATTTATTAATACGTATCATAGTGCTTGAAGTTTCTGCACAATAGTTCAAAAGAAATGTACCTTTCATATAAAGCACAGTTTCTCTTTTGAGGACAGTACTGGCAGGTTCGTCTGTCTGTCAGGATCTCAGGAATTGGAGACAGACGGCTGCGCTTGGCCTCTTTCTCCACACAGTTGTGAATGTGATGAACCAGGGTGTTCCTCAACTTCAGCAGCTCTGAGACGGAGTTCAGCAATAAAGGGGATGGCAGATGAACGAAAGTCCAAATTATAGTGTAAAATAATAATATATTAATGCAAGATTATATAACAATATGTGGACCAAACAAATGAGACAGCCCGGTTTTTGTTAATATTGTAAACAATCAATATTTATGTTTTTTCAGCAGCATAATTGAAAAAAGAGGCTAATAGCATTAGCCTAAAATCCTACAATACATTTGTAGGATTGTTTAAAACTTGAGTGGTAAAGCTTTTGTGGCATCAGGGTACCTCTGCGGTCCATGTGGCTGGCCACTACGGGGTGCAGGTTGCCGGTCTTGAGGTAAAGCAGCAAGCCGGCTTCAGAGTTGTATCTCTCCCAGCTCATCAGCGTGTAAAGAATCACCTGCACAGAAAAAAAACACTTTCATTCGAGTTGAATCGAACCGTGTGAACCTACCTTTTGTTGGTCTGCACATGCGCGCACATGCACCCAGTGGGAACGAACCCGATCCACCAACCTGACTGCGATGCTCTATCGAGTTTGACTCCTTTCCCGTCTTCAGCTCCAGGGGAACGGTCCTCTCCTCCTCCGGCGCGCTGCGACTACCGCTCCGCGCGTTCTGAATCCGAATCCGTGCCGTTACATCGATTTTCCCTTTCAGACCGAATCGTGGTGACCACACGTTCTCTTCTATATCTGCCAGCTCTGATATCGTGACAACGCTTGCCGCATCCTGGCATCTGCTCAGAGCGCTGCCGTTTCTGAGTTGATGGAGAAAGCGATGGACGCATAAAGAGCTCTTTAAAGCGAGGAAATGAGTTTGATATCTTTTACACAGATTAATACAAGATATGTGCACAAAATATCTGGCTGATACTTGAATAACTCAATAAATTGTGTTAGCAAATCTTGTGAGAACTCTTGTGTGTATGTGTGTGTGTGTGTGTGTGTGTGCGCGCGCATACATTTTTAGGCTGATTGCTTTTGGTGTTGGGGAGCTCAGGTATTCCTTTGCCCAATGTTCCAGTGAGGGCAGATAATCCTGCAGTTCCTGCTTCATCTCTTCCTGGCTGACACCCAAACTGTACCTAGAGATTAATGGACGGAGGATGAACATAATGAGCCAAAGGATATGCAGAAACATCAAATCATTTTTTTTAAAATATACAGGAAACATTCCTAAATAACAGTTGCACACTTTTTGTATTTCTGTGTCGAACACTGAATTGTACGATTAAAGAAAACGCCTCCACAGATCCGTGTCACTATTCAATCCCGTCTCAAAGGCCTACGGACATTTCCTTGGACTTCCCTGGTTCTCTGACATGAACGGTCAACTGTGTGACTTTGTGTAGAGTTTCCAAATGATGTCCAATTAACTCTGTTTCCCAGGTAAAGGTGAACTGCAATCAGGTTGTAGGAACATCCAGGATGATCAGTGGAAACTGGAGGATGCACCAGCGTTATCAACACAAATATTTTTATAGATTTGCAAAAACGTCCCCAAATTGTTTTTTCCTTTGTCATTAAGGGAAAAGGGAAAAAGGGAAATTTAGTCCATTTGGAATCAGTCAGTGACCCAACTAATTAGGACAGAAGAGCTGAGGATACTTTCCAACATCTGTGTGCATTACAACATTGAGCCTGAACGTTCCTATTGTTCGAATAATTGTAGCCTACTCATAACATGAAATTTAATATGAAGGTCTAGCATTGTTTGTTTAATTATTTTAAAATAACACATACATTAAACAAAGTATTAAGATTTAGAGGTAATGCCCTTTTGGAATCTGACCTTCCCGGGAAAAAAAGAAAAGAAGAAAAAAAAGTTTGTAAAACACTGAGTAGGTTGTAATCGGACCACTTACATGTCTCCCAGGTACTGAGGACGACAAAGTGTTTGGTCAGCCATTCTAGAAAGTGTCTCCAAAGAGAAGTCCTTGGCTGTCGCAGCTCTCTGGAAGACTTCATGGACCATGGTGCCGTTCAGCATTTGCTTTGACCCGCCGTCGAAACTCTGCACCACAGCAAAGAGAAAAACACAGGAGAATTGAAAGAGCTTGTGCGTGCGAGAGTGCACTGCCCACTTCAGGAGGAACCTTCAATAGAAAAACAACAACAAACTAGTACTGCTATTACTTCTGTTTTTACCTTGAACATATCTCCCAGTACTGCTTGTCTCATACAGCGGATGGAGTTAGAGATGCTCGTACCGGAGACAAGACTGTCAGGGAGTAAAACCAGGAAGCCCTGCTGTCGGTCCACTACCACGGACCCACCATCAGAGCAGCCCTCTAGATGCACCACATCACCACAACGAACAGGCGTCACCTCCCTGGAAATACCAATGGAAGGATTGTTTTATACAGTGACTAAGGACAAAGGACACACAGACATAGAAATACAGTTGACAATTCTGTGCGACCACCACTAATCTGGGCATTGTGGGTAAAAGTGTCATGCGTACTACGATGAAAATAGGTCATTGAATAACAATGTTAAGAACAGAGGACCTCACCATCCATCTTTTAACAGACACGTTTTAGTCGGATGGAAAGATTTGGAGCACGAGACGGTCAGTGTTTTGAGGCCAGGCTTCTCCTCCACATCTAAAACCCAGTAGCGGTTGTTGGGACCTCCACAAAGGATCACATGGTCCGGCACCTTACTGTACAAACATAGAGAACATCGTAGAAGAACATGTGTTATGTTCCTTCAATCAACTGCCATGCAGCATTTCTAAACATCTGAATTGAATTCAAAAACTAGTTTACTCATCGGTTATTAAGTCAAGAGCTTGAAGTCAGGTTAATCTTTCCAATTATTGACATGAGAAATTTTGCCAGCCCCCAACCTAATCAAACTGAGCAGAAAAATGCCCCAAAGCTGTGTGTTCAAGCGTCTCTGACCGGGGTTTCTTTGATGCATCATCTGTGACTGCAACGTCTTGGTCCTCCATGCGCTCTGCAAACCAGCTCTCGTCCAACAACTCCTCCACAGGACACGAGGCCGCCGTCCCTTTGTCTGCTGTGTGTGGAAAACAAACTTGAGTGGAGAAAGAAAAGGTTGTACAATAAAGCTGCATGTCTATTGTCTCGATATATGATTAATGGCATGATAGCATGTCATTTTATATATAAAAAACAATAGGATCATGTAATTTACATGTAGCAGGTGCAAACCAAAATCCTAACAGAGTGTACCTCCAGCTCGGTCCTGATCCAATGTCACATGCTCTCCATCTTCCTTTGACGAGGTCACTGCCGTTACTGTGGCTCTGGCCTCGCTAAGGTTGATCTCGCCCTCCTGTTCACTTCTTTTTGTTGCAGCTGTTACGTGTGTTTCAGCACCGAGTTTGTGCGTCTGAGCATCTTTCTGCTCGGTGATCCCTGTAAAACCAGAATCTTTCGCCTCGTCATTTCTCTTATGAGGTTTTTGGTGTTCGGCAAAATCACATTTGTTCTCATTGAAGACCACATCGATACCCCCGCTGTGACCCTCTGACCCCTCAGACTGGTCCCTTAGAAAATGAGGTGTCTTCAAAACACCGATCCCTGGCGTCGCCATCGTCCGATCGCTGCCCGAGGCGCAGCGTGTAGTTCTTTGTGCGTGCACATCCACATTTCTTGGTCTCTTGGAATTGTTAGAGTCTTGAGGAGGGCTGATGACTCTCTTAACGGAGCCAGAACATCCCTTTTCCCACTTGGTTTTTCTTCCCTCCTCGGCCATAACTCTCGGTGTGCTCCGGCCTCTGGAGCGGGGACTACGACAGATGGGGGACAGTTGGCACAGCTCCTGCAGGCTCTCCTCTCTGCCGGTCTGGGGGCTCAGGCGACCTGGATTTCTGTAGGAAGAAGGGGACGCCCCCCTGATCTGACTAGTAGGGGTCTCCGGCACAGAGAGAAGATCAGGGGAGGAGGGAAGGAAGTTCTCAAGGTCCCCAAGAACACTCCTGTTTAAGGGTGAATGGGATCTGGATGTGTAGGTTTCACCATCGTCGATGGGAGGTTCAGTTCTTGCAAATGCGGCGCCTGGGGATTTTGTAGATACCGCCTAAAACAAAAACACAGTGAAATGAGACATACATTACTTAAAAATGAGTTGTGGTACACGGTTTGTGCAAACAAGAGAGAAATACAATATTACAATGCCAACGTAAAAAAGTGCACAGAAATGTAAAAGGCTAAAAAAAGAGACAAGCAAGTAAAATCAGAAGATGATAAGTATATAAGAAGAGTCAACCTGGTGTGTATACACACCTTCAGCACAAGAAAAAACAAGACAAAATGCAAGAAATGTTGCAAAGAGAGTAACAACTTACTCAAATAAAAAAAGACAAAAAGTACCTTTTGGTGGTTTTGAGAGGAAAAGAAGGAGGAGATGTTCTTCTGACCCCACAGGTCAAGTGTCTGAAAACCCAAAGCAAACATTGCCAGAACTGTCCAATGAGACACCAGTTAAAACAGAACCTCACATTGGACATTTCCGACTTTAGTACCGAGGTACTTTAAGAAGTACTTCACAACTATCACCAACCAAGCTGGTAACCAACACAGGTCTGATGACATCCTGTTCGCTCATCATAAATGTATTAAACCACACAAATCATGGAGTGCAGACGCAGTAGACTGTGGCAGGCTGCCCTTTCTAACGTGGATCGCATCACGGGAGGCTGCCCGGTGACGTCACCGTTCGTAATGTCGCTGCTGCGGTTGTCAGCGGAGTTTAGCCAAACCTTGTGCACTCACCTTGTTTTTCTTTAGTTTGGTCCTGTTCATGGTGACGGACTAAAACACCACATCCGCGTGGACGTATTACCGAGCTGACGTTAGATGAGCGGTTGGCGATAACCGTTCAAACCAACCGTGTTGCCAACGGAGAGCTTCACGAAGAGATTATTCCGCTTCGTTTTCAACGCCTCTGCTTCTCCGCTCCCTGCGCGGTGGCGATGCATCTAATGCTTTCAACACACGTTGTTTTTCTGCCGTGTTTCATCCATGTTTAAAGGCTTTCTTTCTGAAGGGCTCTTCTAGGCTGTGATGTGTGGCGCCAAAGTTCAGTTTCGCGCAGCGGAAATGACATCAATGCACTTCCGCCACGAGAAGAAAAATAAAAGTGGGAGACGTGTGGTTGAAAACAGGAGTACTGGAATGATATGATACTTTCACCTGGATAAGTTGGCCGTGTTCATGTTTAAACAAGAAACTATTTGTAAAGCATTCCTTACATTATGCCAGCAAGGGCAGTATTACATATCTCTATACTGTACTGTTGTTATTATTTTATATTATATGTATTCAAAGCTGCCAACCAAGACCTTTATAAAGCCAATGCAGTCTGATGCAATACAACAGCCCTGAATTAAACGTTCATCTCAGTAACGTGTAATTTTTTCCATCCAAGAAATACAAATTAGATATACACCTGTAGTGTAATCCAGTAAAGTTCAGCAGCACCACAAATACAGCGCTGCTCCTCTTCATCTTCTTAAAAAAGATGTTACAGCTCCGTTCTGATCCATTGAGATATTTTGCCTAATTATTTTATGTGTGATATATATTTATTTATTTTACTTATATTTTATTTATAGAACTTTGGGCGCGAGGGCGATTTATTCGGTTCCTTTCGCTTCTTGGCGTCTTTCGCGCGCCCGTTTAAAATTCGCCACATTCTCGACTTTACGCGCCTGCGCATTGACTTTGCATGGAATCTAATCTTTGGTGTGAACGCAGCAGCCACTATCAATGGGCAGCTCTGTGCAGGCTACTCAGGTGACCCCTAACTATGCCACAAATTGCATTTTGCATGATTGAAATAATGGCTTTCCTTCAAGCCAATATCAACTATGTTTCTGACGCTGTGAAGCAGCATCAATTTGTTTTATTTTGTCTTTGTTGTATCATAAATAGATAGTATCTAGGTATTTTCCTGATGCGGGTCCAAAGGTGTGGGCAGTTAACCTACTAAACAAAGACATGGTAATATTTTATTTGGAAAATGTCTTTATATATATTAAAGTAGCAGCAATTTGAAGAAGTATCTAACTCCTTTAATTAAAATCAACTTCATAAGCATTTCAACAATCATACTGAGCCTCATGTTTGAAGTACAATAACATAAAATAGGCCGGAAAAAAAGCAATGTAGTTTATCTAAATGTATATCGATGTAAATCTGGACGTAAAATTTCAATCTCAAGTACAAAACCACTTCTAGCAAACATTTTCTGATTTTGGCATAAAAAAAGGTTCCCTACAGTAAAATCAGAAGTCTTCCAAATATGTTTCCTCGGGGGAAACTGTGATCCTCTTTACTCTATTGAGACATATCCAAAGTCAGTCAACAAGTTAAAATATCCAATAGTCAAATGCTCCATAGCCTCTCGCTGCATTGGTCACTTACTTCACTGATCTGACAGTAACTGGTTGGCTCTAATGCGTCACAGGGCTCAGAGGTAAGGGCCTCTTCCTGGACGGAGAGGCATGGAGCCTGGATAGTAACACACATGTGTTACGTCCTGCAATGCGTCCGTTTCTCCTGTGCTGTATTGCCGTGTCTGTCTCTGTCTCTCTATTCTAGGCCGGGTCCTGTGTCCTTAAGGGATGGGATGTGCCAGCGCGCGAGGCGTGTCCCAGCCTGACGGCATAAAGAGGACCTGGTTATGGCGCGGGGCGGCTGGAGAGAGCGGCTTGCTACGTGGCCAATTTGGCGCTTTAAGTTGTATCTCGTTAACGTGACCTTTTTGGCGTGTACAATAAACCGTTTGGGCATTTTGTTGTCGCCCTCTCTCCTGCTCGTTGTTACTATTTGAGCCAGTAGTAACAAGTGGGGGCTCGTCCGGGATCTGGACCCGGGACCTCTCCCAGTAGTAACACATGAGAAAGAAAAAAAAAAAGGCCCAAAAGTGTTTTGTGGGTATACTTTGCCATTGACAGCCATTCCCCTTCCCCACTTGGGGCTGCAAAATGGCGCTGCCTGCTCTCTTCTGTAAAGAATATTTAAGGAGTGTCGGGCTGAAGGTCTCCATCCAGCTTCACAGAGACACGTACATGACACTGGCTGCTGAGGCACAATGGCACCGGTCCTTCGGCGTGATGGAGCTCCCCTGCCACCCGCAGGCCAAAGACACTGAAACCTGAACACCCAACCATCTCAGATGGTTTTAATAAAAAACCAAGCTGCCCTTCTGAATAAAACAGATTTGCAGTTGTTGATGAGGGGATGACATCCAGTTAAACATATACGGTCTCTGATTTTATTGACTGTTGCACCTTCTTTTGACACTTGGAAAAGCAACACTGATATTATTGTGAATTATAAGCTGCTATTATAAGTGCTGATATTTGTCAAGATAAATTAAGTTAAGAGAACAGGGTACGAACAATAACAGACACTTCCAGTAATTGGATGCATAACCAAGTTGTAAAGGTCTTTTATTTTATTTTTACGCATCTCATTTTTACGTCTCTTCATGCTCTTTCTCAATCCTCAAACAGGTCGCTCCACTCAAAGCTTCAGTTTTCTTTAATTCTAAGTGTGAAACTAGTTGAAATTATTTCTTTCATAAACCCACGCAAAACATTTTCAACAAATTCTTCTTCTTCTTCTTCTTCTTTTTTACACACTTTATTTTGTTTTATATTTTTATTTAAGCTTCTTTCTTTTGTTCTCAGCTGGGCTTTTGAACGATACCAGAGACACCATTCATGGTATAGTGTTGGTTTAAACGTGAGGATTTACTTCCTATGTTTCAGTGTGGTCGCTCAGACTATAAAGTACCAGTGGGGGCCCCGCCACACAAACACATGTGACAGACGCTGCCATACCAGCTCCTCTGCACAGACCCCATGCCACGCGGTTCAGCAGTAAACCCCAGTTTTCACATCTGGCCTCTGTCATCGCCTGTAAAAAAGCTCACAGGTGGTTCTCTTTGGATTGTTGCTGGCTGGTTCACATCCTGACATGGTGTCCTGTGTGTTTACAACGCATAAGCAAGTGCAAAAGAAAGAAGAATAATGAAGAAGAAATCAAATGAAAAAGATAGAACCTCAGCCACGTGTTATCTTTTAGATAATGTCAGTATTTTTGGGCCACCAAAATAGAAACCAAACAAGAATTAAATAAAGTTGGTCTACCGGAAGAATAAATCTTGACGAAACCAAATATGCCATATTTCTCTGCCTCTGTAATCTGCAATCACCACCAGAACACTGTGACATGGCGTGTAAGCTACAGTTACCAGAGCTTTTTGTTTGAAATCTTTCCTTGCTTGCATGACTGAAGCATGCTGAGCAGTAACATCAGGATGTCCTTTGCTTTCACGCGTCCTACCAGTTTGTTTTTATTATTGTCAACATGAGAAAGACAACATTTTAGTGTCACTATTGGCAGCTCGCAGGCTCAGATGAGCTAACTTAGCCCAATTATTGAATGATTAAAAAATAATGCTCATGTTCCATAAGGCTTCAATCAGTGCAGAGAAAACCGTTTTGCTTTCTTAGTTATATCAATGTAAATATAAGAGAATTAATCGCGCCGCGAAAGAACAGATTCATAGTTTAAAACAATTAAATATCACTTTACTAAGGACGTACTAATGAAGAGTTTGACAGTTAGGTTGCATATTTAAAGTCTATTGATACACATTTGCTGCAGAACTATCCCTACTGCTGAGACTATATAGTGGAAGCGGCACAATCAGGAGTCTCTTCTACAAGCTGCCGTTAAACCTCCTCATGCATCAATCAACCAGCTGCAGCCTCCTGAATGGGGAGAATCAACTGGTGTCTGCTCCATATTACACCATCAGGTCCAGTCACTCAGTGCACCCAGTGATTCATTCATTCATTCATTAATTTGCACGTATGCCACTTGTTTGTACTTTTCATTAGGTTTTCATTACAGGCTTTAAAGATTTATCTGCCTTCGCAACACTTTTCACAAAGGTCAAAGTCAAATATAGACAGAAAAAGAAAGAGAGAACAGAGGGATCCATGGAGAATTGGATAACCGGCACATTAGCATCATACATTCAACAAAGCCTGACTCAATTGACCTTTGGATATACATATTAATGATTAGGCTATTTAATACGCACAGTCATGTAGCTAATTAGGAACTCCATTAACTTCATCAAAGACTACATTTTTACGTGGGCAAAAAATAAAGTTTTTGGTTAACTTATTTGTGTTGCATTTGGGGGAATCCACCGGCATTGAATATCACATCTTACTTCAGGGAATAACTACCTGTAAATAAGAATTTTAATTTAAAACGGGTTTAATTAATCAATTTGTCTTTGATACAATCAACACCTTGAATTCACCAAAACATTTTAAGCCAATCTAAACAATTTGGAGAAAAAACCGAAGAGCATACAGTTCTACCTCTTCACCTTCTTCCTAATAGTTGGTCCCTGAGCAGTCAAGGTTCATCAAGGTTGAACTGGTGAGGTCACAGGTCTTTTAAAATACAAATAAGATCAGCAACAACAGAAAATAGTTTGGGATTGTTTTATAAAACTAAGCAGATTTATGTTTAACTAGATCAACACCATAAAGCCACATTCTGCACTCAAACCATTTATCAAACAACAGAACCTAAAAACTGCCTGAGTCCAGACCTATAAACCACATTTCAGTTTCCCTTACTGCACGACCATTTTAATAATTGATTGTATATAAGAGTGAAAACTAGATGGATTCAAATTATTAAGTGTTGACAGAATGTTTAAACTAAGTGAAAGCATCAGTTTACCATTGAAAGAAATATCCAATATAGAATTGGTTTTGTGTTATAGGAATGATTACGTTGTTGTTGTGCTGTTAGTTAAATGAGTGCTGTCTTGAATGCCGGCATCACATAGGACACACAGACTGATTACTAGACTCGTAAATGGGTCTCACAAAATGAAGTGTTAGTAAGAGGAGTATAAACTGGGTCTATGTGGCACGCCTCTCCCTCTGGGTTTCTGCTGCTGTCTACACTGATTTATTAGATTAGTTTATTATGTTGTCTGGAACTAAATGCCACCCTCAGACCAGACACTATCTTTCTACCAGATAAAGATTGACCAGCATTGTACACAGCGACAGTGTGAGTGATCATGTGTCTACAAAGGAGTAAAATCAGTTTGAAAAATTATGTGAATGGATTTAATAATTAGACAAATGCAGCACAATTTCTATTTTTCAAAATACACAAAATGGTGAACGGCACTGTCTCACTAGTTCACTTTTCTGCTGGATCAAAGTTGAATGTCAGCTCCCATAATTGGAACCATGAGTTATGTACTTTCTGATGACATTTATCAGTCACACGAATAGCAGACAGCCGTTATACTTCTGTGTTATACGCAGTTGATGTAAATGCACGTTAGCGACGCGCTGGGATTCACGGACGCGTCGGGAGGCGGCCGATTCGGAGTGGTCCTTTGAAAAAGTGTGAAGACTAAAATATCTCATGCCATGTTTTGACACAAAATATGGGCATGATGTCAAATTAAAGACAAATGACTTTGCATGTCGCTAAAGGTTTGTTCTCCTTTGTAAAGGCGCCTCTGCTTTTTGAGAAACATCAAACTTTCATTGAAGCATTCACAGAATTTTCAGATTGAAATGATATTGCAGTTTTCTGATTTCAAATGTCAACTGGAGAATACAATTCAATTTGATAACTTTGTAGATATTCAAGGACCATGGACTTTATTCAAGCAGTCCATTAGGAAAACAAGTGGGAGGAAACTGTGTGTGTGTGTGTGTGTGTGTGTGTGTGTGTGTGTGTGTGTGTGTGTGTGTGTGTGTGTGTGTTGGTCAGCTTGGTGGTTCCAAGAATATCGCTTGTGTGACAGTTTTCTCAGAGTCTGTTTGGTTAAAGTTTGACGGGGATGAGAAATAACACAGGAGCTGATCTCCTCTCTCCAGAGTGCTGCCGTGCTGAAAAAAAGTTAAGAGTGTGAAATCCTCTCCTCTGGGAGATTAGTTTGTGTATATGTACGATCTGCTTCTTGCTTCCATCACTTTTCTATGAGAAAACTATTGAGTTTGAGAGAAGTCAATAAAATCAATCAAGACACAAAAATAGTTACTCAAATGAGAACTTGAGTACTTTGTACTTTTATGTCTTAAAGTAATGGCACCTTTTCTGCATGTCAAGGTTTCTTTAGGAAATCAAATCTGCATTATGATCTTAGCCGTTTACACTTTTCATGGAAGTGAACGGTTAACCCATTAAGGTATGGGTGTCTGTATAAGTGTCATGGGTAAATTATTTTTATATTTGAATACTTTAGCATGAAATGTTTAGATAGAATGTGTGTAACTCAGTGGGAAGCCTGTTTTAAATCTACACAATGTGACACTGCCTCAGCCATCATTTATTAAACAGCCCCCAACCACAAAAATATCCCTTTACAGAAACATCCATTCAGTGCTACAGTCAATCAAAACATAAAACACAAACCAGTATTTAACCATTATACCACAACCACGGAGAAAAAGACCCATAACCAGGCAAAAAAACCTTGCAGATTATGCAATTGCCAGTAAGGTCCATCCATGTCCTGAATGTGAATGAATATAAACACACAACAAACAGCGTGCTGGAATATGAACATCCTCAAGACTACAGTCCTGTGATTATAGCCAGTGGTATTGATAGCTACAGGAAGGTCACTCAAATGTTACTAGTGTCAGTCAAAAAAACACAGATCCATTATTTGTTGTATCATTATAAGGATAATAGCTCTTCACAGCATTTGTTGAGGTGGACACAGCATAGAGGTTCAGTTAGCACTTCAGAGTAGTCATAGACTGAAGAGCTGATTAAAAACAATTGTTTAGTCTCAATGTATTTCCAGTCTTATGCACAGGATGAAAGAAAGCTACTGCAGCGGTGGTTGTATAGAGAAGCAGAGCAAGGCTTTTATGAAGTTAAAAACAAAGACAAGCAATGAACAAATGCTTGACAGTACACAAAGAAGGGTCAGTGCTGTATATTTTGGTTGTATGATTGAACTGAACAGACAAAGCGCAAGATTTCATATTGTAATAAAGGAGCAACAGTGGTTGTATTTGTTTCTGTATTCATCCCTGAGACTGCGTGCAGCTAAAAGACCAAGAAAAACATCAACATTAGTATTTCGTAAAACAACCCACCCTTCAAACGCGTTTGTATTGGATGCATCAAGTAAGTCTACAGTAATATTGAAGGAATACTTAGTATCAGTCAATAATTTGGGTGCATAACCTCTCCTTCCGGTCGAAGGCCTCTCACAGTGGCTGCAGCAGGAGTCCGTTTGCTGTGAACTGTTCGTCACCTCCATCAGACCTCCGGCATACATCTAAACCATTTAGCTACATGCGCCTGGCTCTTGGGGACTCTTTCGTCCACACGCGAGTCCAGTAGGTCCATGTAGTGGCCGTACTCATTGATGGCGTCTTCAACGCGAGTCATGTACAGCCAGCTGACCACCACACCGAAGAACTGGAGGAGAAAAGGGAAAGAAGGTCACCACTGAGCGCCTCCCACTATTCTATGTCCCGTCCTCTGCCTTTCCTGTGACTGAATACCTCCCAAATTAGACATGAGGAACACTGACAAAGGGGATGCCTTTTCCTCTGTATTGTTTTCATACATTACATTTCACTGCTGACAGAGGAAACGCTTATAAGGCCATCTCACGGCAGGACCCTTACTCCTCAATTGTCGCTCCTCCGAACCAAAATAAGAAAAAAATTGGCGCACAGTATTTACTTCTCAAGGAATCTCTTCCATAACAGCGTCTGTTGTCCTTTCCTAAACTCGCAGCTCAGTGAAATACACTTATTAAAGTCGAACACAATCTATATTCGTAGCAGTCAGTAGTAACAATTGTTGTGGTAAAAACGTTAATCTACATCGGTCATGGTCATAGTGTGTGAGTGTGAGTGTTTACCTGAGGCAGTAGGATCCCTAATAAGAGTCCAGCCATGATCTTGTAGTTGTCCATCAGCCAGATGAAGAAAGCATCAGTGCAGCCTCGGATATATATGGTTTCGATCAATTCCAAACGCTGCAAGACACCAATTGCTTGTTACTGTTACTTTTGTTTTCACAGTTAGTAGATACAGTGAATGACTTTGTCAAGTCGTGTCACTGGTTTAGTGAAGTACATGCATGTAGCACCACGTTTTTCAACATGGTGACCGAGTCTTACGTTTCAAGTCAATCTTTGAGATCTTACCGTTTTTTCCAACACCTTGTACCCACACATAGTGTTGGCCACTTCATTGGGCTGAATAGGAGAGAATCAGAGAGAAGAGATCAAGTTAAGAGGTAAAACTAAGACTCGAGATGCAGACGGAAGCCTGTGAAGAGGAATCAACAGCAGACAGAAGAAGCCGAGGTTCTAGTTGACCTTCAACATTAGTGGTGAAAATGGATAACAAAATACACAAAATGACACACTGAACGGCCACTTCATGTACACACAAGAGTCCTGAACATGAAGTGTGTGCGTGTGTGTATGAACTAAAGTGCGTATCTCAAGACATCGAGTTGGTCGTTTTCCATATTTAAATATTTAGATGCATTCATATATTCAAATAAGTGCAAATCTCTCTTGGCCGTCTGGCAGAGGAAGACGAGGGGGATCATTACACTTTTAAGTCAACATACACATCTCAATTAAGAAATTTGTTTTGGATTTTTGAGACATCATTTCAGGTCTCGTATGATTACGAGTAGGAATAGGGGAGAAGCTCACAGTGCCCCACTGCCACTATTTTTTACCCCATGATTCTGCAACTGCAGTACATTCTTCTGCATGAGAAATCCTCAAAGAAACTAAAAGTTCAAGAGGAGGAATGAGTGTGGAATTACGAGCTTTACTGCAGGAGTTATTGTCTCTGCTTGATCAAGTTGGAGCCAATTATTAGTCTGTGGTAACATGAACATCCAGGGCTGCAATTACGTCGATAAATACAAATATTAGAGAGTAGAAAACTACCCTTTAAAAGGGTTGAGACGATAGTAATAAATCATGGGTTATGTTTGAGGAACGGCTGTGAGCCGAAATATAACATCTTAGGTCATCTCAATATGGATAAAACAATATGTTTGCTAAGAACACATTTTTTAACTCTTTATCTAAATAATTACACAACTGATGGACAAAAAGTCACCATTTCATCCTTAAATTCACATTAAATAGACAACATTTCTAAGACAGGAGTGCAGTCCATGGTAACTTTATAGTTCTACTATAAATATATCTGAACTTCTACAGTAGAAATACGTAGGCTGACTTGATGTCTTTTCAATGTCAGTTTTAATAATGAGCCATTGCAATAACATTTCATACCTTAACAGTGGAACAGAAACAACAAGTAAACCCGTGAATGCCCCAACTGGAACAAAGGGGTGACATTGGATGCTTTCAATTACATTCTCCTCAAAAGGGATTTACAAAAGTGCAAAGCAGTAGAAAACACAAATGTTGTGTCAGAAAAAAACAGTACATAATGCAATATGTATGTATAATAAATAGAGCAATAAGGCAGCAGTAGTTTCACGAGTCCAGTTATGAGACAGTCAATCACTAAAAAGTGTTTTTGTTCTCACTTTCAAACTCCGAGCGTAGGCGTTAAAATACATACATACAACAGTGCACATAAGAAAGATGGCCATTATGAGATGTATTTTAAAACATAACTGCACACTATTAAAGCCATTACAATATTGATTCACAAATTGAAACGAGTGTTTAGGGATTCACAGATCCATCGTAAATAAAGAGCCAAGATGACACGTTTGCTCCATCCAAACAAATATATTACAAGTATTATTAAAAAATGCTGTGATCCATCGCTGATCATCAAAACTAATTAACGTGCATATAGACTCTCAGCTCAGGATAAATTGCCATCAAAGCAATTTAGCATCAATAAACAAATTGAAAGCAACATGTTGTTTTCCCAATAGTAACACCGTTTCAATACTTACTCACCTGAGTAGTAACGCAGCAGGTATACGGGACCCCGCAGGCCAATGGGCCGGGTGCAGAACAGTTGTGATACATGTTGACCGACCAGTCCGTGTACTCTTGACCCCCGCAACATTTAAACTGCCACAGACAGGAAGGAAAAGGGAATAAAAGAATGGAGCCATAAACGCAGCAGGGATAAAAACAAAGAAGAACTAAACAACAACTCTAATGACTGCTCTTATGTTAGTAAAGCTAGTACTGTTTTGGGATTAAATAATCCCAAAAGTAACAATTTGCATGGCATTATGAGTATGAATTACATGTGCATGTCTCTTTTTCCAACTTTGCAACAATCAGTGCAGCTGTTTGGTTGGTGTTCGGGCTGGGAGATATGGTCAAAATCAATACAACAATAAAGTAGTATTTGTCAATACAAACTCATTCATTTGAACTTCAAAAATACTGTTGACAGAATTTTTAAAATCCGATTACATACAAGCAATGAAAAAAAAAAAAGGTGAATCAAGCAAGCTCGTGCTAGAAGAATACCATGTGCTGGAAATTAAAAACGTTATTTTTTTTAAAAGTATGCAAAAGATTCAAAACTCTACTGGTGTTCAGGCAACAATAACACTGAAACCCCCTCTTCCATTTTCAAAACCCCGTTTGTTTTTCTGCTACGACAGCAACCAAGACAAAATGACGCAGAAGAGTGAACACAAGAACGCACTTTGATTCTCATCGTATGCACTTTATATATCCGTTTATATGCCAGTCGTCTCATGTTATTTTCTCAGATTAACCTACTACACCTTGATGGCCGATCTGGGAAAGTATTGTCTTAAACGACACTGGCCGGTGCTGCTAAGAAGTTTGGGCACCGCTGCAGAAATGGCGAGCGGCGACAGCCTCACAGACCTCCAGAATCTATAACAATTACTGCTCAAATCGACAAAATGGTACAAACCATGACGAACAAACGGAGGAAGAGGAAACAAGCTTAGATAAGACATCTAAAGCACATGCATGTTTAAAGGTTTTGGCTCCGAGTTTTAGCGTCACGTTGATTAAATGCAGCTTCAAACATCTTCCTTTTTGGTTTTATCTCAACCAGTTCAAAATGATATGAACGCCGTTTAGGCAACTAGGATGATGTAATTGTATACTTAACCATCCAAATATGACCCCAATAACCTTCCCATAGCAGCAGAACAACTGGTTTAACAAAGAGTGAAAGGTCCATTTGTAGTAGAGACGTATGACGGAATGTGTGATTATACTTTTACATGTAAAATAGACATATGCCTCCCTTCAGTCATTTCCATTTGATTTTCGTATTCACCTGGTAACAGAGAACCTGAACAACACACCTTTAGCTCTGCTCTGTAGTCAGTGAGACAAATATCGAGTCAGAAAGACAGGAGAGAAGAAATGGTGGCAAAGGTCCTTCAGTAACAGAGGAGCAGACGAGATGAGAGGATGAATAAATGAATACGTATGAAGCTGCTCTTCACCAGGCCGTGGGATCTGTGTGCCGACATGATGTCGGTTTATTCCCTCTCCTCACAGAGCGCCGTTTATCACGACCCCCACCAGGGTCACAGGACGGCAAAGCAACTCTGGTGTGATAAATGTCTGAAAGTGTCGGACTGAACCAGACACTTTATGGTACAGTGGCCCCGACTAACCTTGTAACTCATCGTGAAGTTGGCCTGTGACTTCACAATGAGTTACAAGGTTAGTCGGTGCCACTGTACCAGAAATACAATCCAACAGTCCTGCAGTAAATCCCATGTCTGCAAAAAAGTTTTGTATCCTCACCAGACAAACCTGGTAGACAAAAAAAAAAAAAAAAAAAGACTATGGAGACTTGTCATTTTCAAATTCCTGACTTGATAACACAATTTCTTTACTGCAGTTATTGTAGAATACATCATAAATAAAGTTTAACGCTTCACTTATTTTTCAATCAAATACACATTTTTCAATTCCAAACTGGTATCACAGATGATCCTTTCACAATATTTTTTATTAGATTTTTGGGGGGGATTTTTCTATTAGTCTTTTTTTCCACAGAACAAATCTCCAATTTTCAAAGCGAACTGCCTACTGCTGTGGACCCCGAGACAATGAACACTGAGCCAAAGCGTTAGCTGATGGGAATACAGTTTAAAAAAAATCATCGATGGCTCAAATTAAAGTTTGTTGTTTGGACTCCATACTCAGTACTGACCTTACTAGTCCGTAGAAAAGTATCAGCTGGGTTAGGGAGCTTAACACAGCACTGTAAGAGCCCTCACCAGAGTAATTGATAACGTTAACATCAACACGGACTTAAAAAAAAATGTTATATATAATATATTATATATATATATAATATATTTATTATATATTTATTATATATATATTTATTATATATATATATGTATATATATATATATATAATATGTTCTTAGTATCCTTTTTTAGAAAATAAATATATTTGTTTATGGTAAATAAATTCGTCTCATTTCTGTTGTCATTCATTATTTTCATATATACGCGATTCTTCTTTCGGTTTTCATTCAAATGAATTCCACTTGTATTGAAATGTGATATGTAAATAAGAGCCACTCTGCCTTATGCCACCAACGCCTCCTGAGATGAATCCATAATGAATGCATAAATATGCATGACCACTTTTGCGCAAGCAACCTCACAGCCCTCAGGAAACAAAGTCAATGTCTGCCCAAATGACTGCATGGCTCTGTTGTCACTGCAGCAAACACAAAACTGAAAAAACCTGTCTTGATTTGCTTGTATTCTCTCTTGAAATAACACATAACAGTACCTGATCATATTGGTCTTTTGACTAACCATGCGATTGTATTAATGCAATTGTAGCGCAAAAAGGGCCTTCACAGTCTTCCACAGCTGGGATGGGTGGTATACGTCACATGGCCGTCAGAATACGCAACGTGAAAGATCAGCTTGAAATTGACTTCATATTAGGATGCAATGCGACCTGCCACTAATCCAGAGATTTGTATAGTAGCTCCATGATGAGTTTTTTTTGGCATTTAGCCTCATTACTACTGGAACAAAGAGCTTATAGGCAGGCATAATGATAGAGAGGCTACTGACCCAAGTTCTGTTAAAGCCTGGACCCTTTTCTTCTTGGAGGCAACAACAGTATGTTTTGGCCTTTTAGTGGTTCGTATGGCCACAAGGCTTATTAGCAATTAAGTTACAGAATCATCTAAAAATATATTGATAAATCAGCAATTGTTGACCAATACATGGTAGAGTGTAAGTCTCTATCCCCAATAAGGTTTTCAGAAGTTTTGTTTATTCAAGTACTCCAGGAAAACACTTAAATCTCCCCTGTATGATGAGACTGGAGCCAACTGGCAGTTTAACAAAATGACGGGAAAAACATTGGGGTAAAAAGGCTTTACTTTTCTGCTGCCAAATGTCTGTCCACCATTACTGCGGCACTGTTTGTTGTCTGCAGAGCAAACGGATCCGAGTGCCAACCAGTGAAGATCTTCAAGGAGGTCACATCAAAGGATAAACATTATAACTGCCGCCAAAGCAACGGCGCCTTCTTTTGTTTGAGCGATGATCTGGTAGAACTACTTTTGAAGGTAATACACCATTAAGTTCGCACAATATTGAGACTGTTGCCTGGATGGCATGCCATAATAGTCTTTGTGACTTCAAATTTGAACGCCATATGTCTTTTTTGGGATAAAAGACATGGCTCCAGCAGCATTGACTCTACCTGGCAGAAAACTCATGATCAGAAAAAAGGTGCCGTCACACCTTCAAGATGTTGTTTGGTTAAAACAAACGCAGGTACTTGTAAGCAATTAGTATTCCATTCTAGTAAGCAAGGGTTCATTTGAGCTTTGGGCCAAAGCTCGCACTTGAACGAAATCCGACTTGAGTCCTGCCGTGTTAAACAGGTTTAGTTTTTCACTGCATTGCAATACGACATATTTGGAAAAACTCGTATGGACAATTCAATACTGTCAGATAACAGAAAACATTCATGGACAGAACCTCACCTTCTTCTGTACAAAGTCCATGATGTTTTTGAAGTCCAGGTCATCATAGTAGTTCACTATGCCCTTCTTGATGTTCTTGTTCAGCAAACCCACAGTCTGCGAGGGGGAAAAAACAACCAACAGGAAACAGTTTGTGCGTGTTAACGGGATAAAGGACGTCATGTTTCCGCATTCGCTTTGTTTTCACGACTCCACTGATCTACAATAAATGCGTCGCACAGGCAGCTCCGTGAAGGATATGCATTCATTAGCCAAGGTGACTGATTCTCTGAACTGGATTATTAAGATGCAACAGTTTAACAGCTCACATCTGTCAGTCACAATCTGGTGCAGCACGGTCATTATAGGTTAATGCATTAGTCGATCCGGAACCTCCAATAAATATTTGAGATTCCACTGAGTATGTGCACCAAGAGCTTTTCTTTTAGGGAACTTATCATTAATTCCACTTCACTCTTTGTTTGGGATACATTAGTCTTATTTTTACTTTTTAAGTGGGAGTCAGAATAAGATAGACTTGGATTTCCTTTTAGTCTGAGGGTTTCCTTTGAGACAGAAGGCCATTATCAAATAAGGCGCCATGGTCTCATGTGTCCTTAGCATTTTTAAATATGTTTGTGGAAATGAGACGACGGAAACAAAAAGGAATCTTTTATGAAATCTACTTATAGTGGAAGAAAACAAATCTTACTCAGATGCACTGCAATTCCATTTTAATCTCAATGTGAATGAGACAGTCAAATAAAGAAGGGCCATTTTAGAAGCTCAGATTGTAATATATATTTAAAATAAAATTGCCATTAACACACTGAAATGTATCATTATGTGGATGATTTTCACCGATGTGAACAATAAATGCACCACAAAATATTATTATAAAAAGAAATATTCAAAGAAAGGCCATTACGATGTTTACTATCAAGTCCTGTAAATGAGATGATTGAAACCATTAAAAAAGGAGAAAATGGCTACATTTCCCCACAGAGACATTAAGATATTTATAATGATAAGAATGATAATAAATCCAACAAACATCTCAAAAGAGGACAGTCATTAAGGTACTCACTTGGCTCTGTAATTTGGCTTATTTGGCACCTGCAGAGTGTTTTTGTCAGCTTTAATGATATAAAAGACGAATGCTGTTACTTTGGGAACATTGTTTAATTCAAAAGTTGATTTTTTTTCTAATGATGTACAGTATTTCAATATCACTTTATTGCTTTATTGCTGGTTGTCAACCTGTTGCCCCCAGTATGTGTTTGTAAATGTCCGGTTATTGATCAGCACCGGCGAGCGCTCACCTGATGGCGGAACCCCAGCGCCAATATTCCTCCGAGCAGCTCCAGGATCAAACACACAGCCAGGGTGTACATGAACTGCAACCCAACAAACCCCAGGGAAAGGTATTCGTTATACAAATTGATACGTCTACTCCCATGTGTAAATGTATGTCAATACAATTAAATTGAAATGGTCAACATGACTCTTGTCTTCACATCAGTTGCTTTTTCAAGTACACTTTCCTTTCTAGTAACATTTCAAAGACCGGCATTTGATAACTATTCACTCTGGAGACACGGCGGACCAAGCACTGTGGTATAAGGTGGCTCTACATTTATCCTTTCCACGTGTTGAATAAATGCTCTCAGTACACAACTCACCACTTTCAGTAGGGTGAGATTATCCCTCAGTGAACCCAGGAGTCCAACAAGTGAAACGATGAACATGAGGATTCCCAGGAGGATCAGGATTATAGCCGGGGCCAGAAACACTCCCTCCAGCGTCTTGTACCGTTGTCTCTCCACCTCTGCATAGATGCCAATGCCCAGGATGAAGCCACCTATCAACTGGAAAAAACCCGTCGTCAGGATGAGTTCCCCATCAATTAAAACAAGCAGGCGTTTGATTAGATTCTACTTTCAGCAGTCGGCTGGGAAAATGACCAACGTGTGCAAAGAACTCACTTAACTCAATAGTCACAAAATACAATGTATTGATTTTATGGGGAGACGAAACACACGCTTCTTTTTTAAGATACAAGTATGCTACGAAACAAAAATTAGGCTTTGGCAAAAAAAAAAAAAAAAACTCATATGTTTAATGTATTTTATGTTTCACCATTAAATTATTCAGAGTAGTTTGGCTTTTCTGCTGCTCAAATAGCCTACACTGATCACCTGCTTGATTTTAATTCTGCAGCACGAGATCCAAGGCACCTCAACTAGTACTGCATGGCTGCTGATTGCAGTGCGTATTCTTAAACATGCGTGAAAAGGTCCTTAACTTTAAGGACCCTATTTGATAAGGACTTGAAGCCTGGGCTACAAGGTGAGATTTGGTTTCACTAACTAAAGGAGGAATCACATCCACAGTCATTTACAAGAAAATTAAAATAGTTAATTTGATCCTCCCTCAAAAAGGTCAGTATAGTTATTCAAGGACGCAGTCTGCATTTTCTAGCATCTGGCAGAAGATAATTATGCCACAGCAACGGCCGCAGCCCACCAGGGGAGTGAAGAAAATCTTTGAGGGTCAGTTCACCTAAATTACAGCACAGACATTATACAGTTATGCAGACAGTTTTAGTTGTTTGGGTGGGGTTCACATTTGTGATGCTCACAGCATTTTAAACAATGTGTGGGGTGACTAAGGACAAAACAAGTACCTGCCTGTGAACAGACCTGCTTTTTACTAAAGGAAGAATTGATTGGATGATAACTGGCGGCTCACTGGTGAAACATTGATCACAGCCCTCTGTGAAAACTAGAAAACTGCTACTGCACACAACGTGAAGCCTTTTATCAACAGACCCTGCACTCATATATAGTTTCATCATAGCCTGCTTACTGAGTATTGTCAACGACACATTTCTTACTTCGCTCAAACTTAATGAGTCGTGAAGGCCGAAATGATAATTGCTAAAAAAAAAACTAATTATGGCGAAATAGGTTATTTCTTCTGGTTAACGCAAACTACAAAGCACTAGACAAGAGTTTTCCTTCCGATGAGCTGCGAGCAAATCAAAAGCTGAATAGGCCAACTACATTTCACAGAGTCAATAACAGCCAAATGTAATTTTCTCAGACGGCTGAAGCAAATGGCCAAACACCTAGGACCCATTTAAGGCAATAAGAATTCCGTTATCTTTGTATCCTTTATGCATTCAGGGAGGCTCATAGGCCAATAGGGTTGCATGAGGATGTTGAGCAAGTGTTGTGGCCCATGGCCTTAGTGTGTTTGTTTGCGATTAGAAAAAAAGCCTAGCCGTCAGCACACGTGTAGCAGTGTGGTTATTACAATCTACAGCTGCAGTTATCCAAAGCGATTTAAAACACATGTTGTTTCTGCAAAAGCTCCGCTCTTTCACACATTTGTTGCCCCCCCCCCCCTCACCCCACGGTCAATCTCCAGCCTTCTAAAATACAAAAAAGCCAGTGAACAAGAGGAGAGGAGGAAGGAGGAGGATTGTTGCGTTTGTAGTCATCTGTGTCTTCTACGGGTCCCAAGCACTATTTATAATCCACCATAATGTCTTTTCCTTACAAGTCCCTGCTAGCTGTCTGTTATGAGATCTCGCTGCAGGGTCGTCGCCTCACAACCCTGGACACACTTTAGTTCAGCAAAAAGGGGCACTCAGAGCCCATACACAAACCACGTCTAAATGTCCACAGATTACTTTGTGACAATAGCATTGCATCGGGCCAGGGTGAGGGTGGATTATATAAACTGCTACGCTGAAACTCACATGAAGCTCTGAAACCAAACAGGCTGTACGAGCTGCAGACACGGAGCAAACGTCGTGACACACAAACGTTGTGACACACAAGATGGAGAATAATAGGATGTTGTCCTGACAACGTGATAGGACTTTTCATGAAGCAAACAGGGTGACGTTTACTCTACAGAGATTTCAGTAAAAGCTGCTGGAATGTCAAGGACTGAAGTTGTGAGGATTCTCTCGCTCAACAACCGTTGTAAACTGAATTAAAATCCATCCACAGGAACATAAAGTTAAGTCCTGTAATCACAGTTGTTTCTTCACTAATTTGGTTGGATTATATTCAACCGAGAGAAGTAAACTCTTTATGTCAATGACTGATATTGTATATAAACATATTGCATTCTGTCACTACACGCATATTTCAGAATGAGTTTAAAATATGGCCGTGTTTTTGTTTCGGCATGCATTGCTTTAGTTGGTTTTAGTCTTGGTCTTATTTAGATCATACAGTAAACAGGAAATAAATATTGTTCCTCCAGCAGTTTTGCTTCATCTTTTGGTTACCCAAAACCTACTGCTGTAAATCAAGCTACCTGCTGTGTCAGTATTTTTTGTTTCCATTATTTGTTACAAGAAATGTGGAAAAATATTCAGTCAATTATCGTCATACACCATTTTCATAAAACATAGCAAAAAAACAAGTTGATTTTATTTGTTTTCTGGAGGAATCCATACTATGACGCAGAACGCTCCTTATCCTTGACTATCATGCTGAGATAAGTTGCATTCCTTCGAGGCGGCGTCTGGGCTAAATCAACAAGCTGTAAAGCAAAGTGACTATAACTTGTGAATCCGATTACTAAGTTTCCATCCGGTACTGAATCCATCTGCTTCACCATCCCTCTCTCTCCTCCGCTTAACGCACAGGAATGAAATTGTCACCAGGAGGGAGCTAATAATGTTTCTATGGAAAGTGTGTTGTCAATCTGCCATCTGTCCGCACGAATATGCAATCTGTCACGTTTTCTAACCCTGCGAGCAGCGGCAGCGTTTCACAGAAAACGTCACCTTTAAAAAGGAAGAAACTGCCATGATGAAAAGCCACTAGTTTTTATCTAATATCATGCTCGTTTTAAGAGTTCAGTTGAGGGCCTAGGGTACGATCTTTGTCCTTTGCTGCTAAATGCTTCACTACCTGTAGCATCATGTCAGTTACTCTTTGCCATTTGGTTCTAGCAGGTAATGTCCAGCGGGTTTTTGAAGCTTTTACTCAAAACACCTGCCTGTTGCAGCAGAAATCAACACTGGGACATCAGTGAGAGTGAACGGAAACTCTATACACATACACACACACACACACAAGTCAAGCCGCATCTTTATATGCCAATTCACTGTAGCTCCATTGTCAACCCCTGTATCAACAATCAAACAGTGAGCAACACAATCAGCACATTCCTCCAGTCTTTGGTAAGCGTTTTGTGTAGGTTGTGACTAGTGGTGTAACGGATCGTCGTCAATACGTTATTCGTACCCTCATGTCCCTCATGGTTTGGCACACTTGTGTACAATGGATTAATTACATGGTTGACCTTAAGCATCGCAGCGTGAAAAAATGTTTTATTGCAAACTAGCATCTGCCAGTGCCAAGAAAGTTTTTTCTTTTGTGCACATGTGATCTGATGTGGGATTCAATCTTAATTGTGGCCCTATTCACTCACAACAAAGTAACACCTAAAAAGACTATGAAATATGGTTGTCGGGCAAACGGTTCGGCCGCATGTATTCTAACCATCTCACCAGTCTAACCGACGCGCCAAGTGACATTTGTAAAAACATTCTTCTCCCATAATCAAAATATGTCTCATTTATGAACCCTGTACAAGAAAATTTCCACTGTGATGAAAACATCCAGATTTGATTTGAAAACATTCAACATTTCCACCAATCTTGTTCATCAAATTCTGGGAGGAAGGACACAAATGCAAAGGCAGAGTAGGGCGCCTTTCATCTTTCCTACGCCGCGTAGGAAAGATGAAATTATTCAAACTAGTGCAACTACTTCTGAATGAGTTTCTTAAAACCATCTAACAGATTGAAACACAAAAATACTTCATGTTGATCTTAATACCCACAACCCCATTGGTATGCGAAAGTACTTTCACCAATACTTCAATTCAAGCATTTAGAGGGAGCTACGGGCAGAAATAGAATATTTTCTTCAGTGAATAACCGCGTTAAAATAGGAGCAGAAGTTTGACTTAGGTCGGGTTTTTAAAAACTAGATTTGCAATGAGTCCTCTTCACTGAGGCCGCCACGTTGCGCCACCATCTTTCTATAGAGGCCCAGACCACAACACTGGTTTCTCTTTCTTTTTGCAGTTCTACATTAGATCAAAGCCTACACAATGCCGATTTAATTTCATTACATTCTATTTGTTCTATGGTCACTACCCTTAAGAAGTTGCTCCGAATGTAAACAACACAATTCTGATGTTTTTATGTCTCAAAACCAAAGGGATAATGTCTGAACGGCCCAATTTCATACTAACATGCAGAAAATGTTAGTGGATAAATTAAACAATGGGCGTACAATCAATAAACCAACTTTGCAATTTAGAGTAATTTAATGCCGCTGTATCGGTTCCTTAAATGTACTGAAGACCTTGCTGCCAGTCAGCTGGAGGCTCTCACATGACTCTTTTCTGACCACAGCCGGACAAGACAAAATGTGCACAAGCAGCTTGTGGAATCTCCCCAGAAAGAAAAAAGCCTGACTATAACCCACAGTTGCTCTTATCTGCTCCCTGGTTGTGTTTACCACGTCTGGATCGGGGAGGAAAGGGCAGGGTAAAAAGTGCACAGAGGGCGTGGCCAATTGTAGCACGAGCTATCAAACTCTACCCGACAGGTACAGGAACACCTGTCGCCTTCATTAAAAACTGCTCATCAAAACTGAACGATGTCATTTGAAAAAAAAGGGGATAATATGTCGAACGTCGTCATTTTTAGCATTTTTTTTAGCCTTTCCCCGGAAAGGAAAGGCAGCCACGGCCTTAGCTGAGACGAACGCCCACACCCCGTCTGTATGAGCTCGCGCTCCGGGATATCCGTACAAACGAAGCGCGCGCTCCTCTGCGACACATTACAGTACATGGATTTACTCACCCACCAGATGATGGCATAAGCGAACAGAATCAACTTGAGAAAAATGTATGAGCACCGCTGACAGTATCGCACATCGTCGTTGTCGGACATCGTGTCCGTGTGAGGAGACGCTGGGCGACTCACTTCCGCGTCGTCGTCACACCTGGGAGCGCCCGAGCGATGGATGGATGGGAGTTTTATGGGCGGCAGTGAACTGACAACGACGTCGACAGAGAGAGTTACGTCATTAAAAACATCTTTGTGTTTGCCGGAGATTTGGGAGGACGATGAGTTTAATACAATTTAATGAAATTGCATTTTGACCGAGTATGATCGGCACGTTTCCTTCTTTGATATTTGAAAAAATAAAAGTCTCACTAATATTCAGTTTTTAACCCCCGTTTGAAAGTAGGGTCAATGAAGATAAACGGTGCAACAACACTATGTTACGCTGACCCCCTTAAAAAAAGTTCATAAATAATAAATAATAAGCCACTTTCTGTCGTAAATGTATATCAACCGACTTGACTCTTTGTTGGCACACAGGCCTTTCGTCTGTGGCCGGTCAACCCCCATAGTGTTTGCAGTACTTTGGGCCCAATTGGTCGAAGCTTATCAGCAGCCATTCAGCCAATAAAGTGTGTTGGATGATAAGAGAGAGCTGTCTGGGTGGCTGTTCAGCCAAGTCGATCACTATTTCCAATCCGCTGCTTATCTCATGTTATTTACCACCTACACCTTTCTTTCTCCTCTTCACAAAAAGAGCTTCGACTGATAATGAAGAGCAAAGTAAATCAAACCTGAGCATTGTCAGAAGTAGCCTTTAAACTGTGCTGCAGTGCCAAATTTAATGGAAGATGATTAGAAGTGTCTTTTTTTGCATCACGTGAGATTCACACAGGGATTTACATATTCCACCAGCCTGGTAAAAGCTCTTCTCCCCCTGGCTGCGCCCTTCAACATACCCTTCACTAGGCCCTGCTGACCAATCAGGATATTCAAGCATGAAAGTACACATACCAACCAAATGTCTGACACATTATGGTAATACAAGTTTCCTGATTCCTGATTCCTGATATGCAGTTGCTATTGTACACAGTCACACAACAGAGAGGTTTTACCTAGGAGGAATATCAAACAACACATTTGCCAGCTACATGTCAGTGAGAGCAAAACAAAGAAACAGCCCAAGAGGAGACAGAAGAATAGAAGATGGGAAGCAGGACATTAGCCTCTTCAACAAACTCTCATCAAAGAGTTCCTGTTTCCGAGAAACATAAAGTACTGCAATCCCTGTTGTAAGTTAGTTACGTAATAGGACAGCAAGTGTACACTGGGTTGAGGCCTTATGGTGATGGCTGCTGGATATAAATATTTATACTAGTTCTTTTTAAACACAGGTGCTTAAATGCATATAACAGTTAAAACCACCAGCCCCCGGACATGTTTTGTCATGTTTCACATGCCACAATTCTAACAACAGGTAAACGGCAGCATTGTTTATTCTAAAGAGTTCCACAAAGTTATTCTGCATGGATTGTCAACCTCAATTTTCAAACTTCAAACCCACTCTCCTCTCTATTTTTATTTTTATTTACTCACAGACATTAATTCAGAATCGGTACGGAGTAGTTGATTTGTTCATTCATACAGTACTTCTCTCTTTACCCCACCTCTCACTCTCTCACTCTCTCTCACTCTCTCTCGTGGACGCAGCTCCATGCGCACAGTCGCGTACCCTCCTGCTGGTGCGTCTCCCAGTCACTCAGCAGCTTGTACCGTGATACATTCCAAAGGAGAGGAGAAGGTTGTCTGTGTGTGTGTCTGTCAGAGAGACAGAGAGCGAGAGAGAGAGAGAGAGAGAGAGAGAGAGAGAGAGTTGAGATGCCTTGATGGACTATTGGATGTAACTGGTGGTTCATTGCGCCTACGGAGTCTGATTTACGGACATTATGGATTGGTCAAATTGATGTAATAGCTGACAACTCAACTTCAGGTAAGCCAGAAGGAGATTCTGTCTTGTAATTGTTCAGTGCAGGAATTCATCACCTTCAGCTTGCACCTTGATGCTGTAACACAATTTGTGAGCCAGATGCCCTTGATACGTGCTATCTGATTATTTTCGTTGGTATAATAACAGTTCGACTTTCAGATGTTTAACATTTAAACATTTAAAACATACTTTCAATCAAATGTGGGCCGAAACAAACAGCAGCTTTATTAAATGCAGAACGAAATGGTTGAATAGAACTAACGTGCTATAAGATTGTGCTATCAGTAGATATGCAACTTGCCATAATGATGATATGATGTTTGATTATTAACCAAGGCAACTCTGCTGATGTTCAGTTAGTCAGAGGCTTATTTCTTATTTGACATGTGTGACATATCTTAAAAAGGAAAAATGTTGTACCATTAAAATATGTTGAAATATCTATTATTATACATGTATTATACATGTATGTATACATATACACAGATATATATACATACATACATACATACATACATACATACATACATACATACATACATACATATACATACACCATGGTACTTCCAAATCAACATGAATATGCTTCTGACCCCCCAGGAAAAAGAATGGACATTGAACAAGGCATGGAGGATACTTCATTGCCATATTCGTTGACCACCGAGTGGCTGGAGGACGGAAACGAGACAATTGGCAATCAGTTCCAGCAGCCAGACTGGCAGGTGGGAAACCTGTAAACGCGCAGGGAAGACTTTAATCGAATGAGACAGTGAATCAATAGATCACTAATCCAACCACAAATGTCGTTAAGTGTGTGTTTTGAAAATTATTTGAAGATCCGTAGGATGTAGAAAGAGGAAAGAAAAAATAAATTGCAAGAATCCAACATATTATACATAGTCCCTGGCAAACGAATAGATCCACAAATTAAATATTTTGGGTGATAATATCCATTACTCCTCCAATCTGTATATATTTCTGCCCTTTGATTGTTGTGTTGCCGTTTGAACTGATCACTGTGGCTTTATGTTTCTTCTCTTCCTTTGCCTGTTTGTCCCCTTGTCTTGCCTCTTCCTCTCTCATCGCCTGTATTCTGTCTCTTCTTTCCTCGCTGCTCTCCTCTCATTTTGTCATTCGCTAATCTTTTCTCCTCTCTCCTTCGTCTCCTCTTCCGCTCCTCCCTCAGGTGGCTTTGTGGGCTATAGCCTATTCCCTCATCATCCTGGTGTCCATCACTGGCAACGTAACAGTGATCTGGATCATTCTTGCACACCGGCGCATGAGGACCGTTACCAACTACTTCATCGTCAACCTGGCCTTCTCTGATGTTTCCATGGCAACCTTCAACACTCTTTTCAACTTTGTCTACGCGCTCCACAATGACTGGTACTTTGGCCTGGGCTACTGCCGATTCCAGAACTTCTTCCCCATCACTGCCATGTTTTCCTCAATATACTCAATGGCCGCCATCGCAGTGGACAGGTAAGAAAGCTGCATCACAGTTCAGCGGAAGCTCTCATCCAAACTGACGAAAAATAACCCGATCACTGCAGAAACGGTCTTGTACAAATAGTCGACAATCGTGGAGGCACTTATCCTCATCTCCTAGAACGCCCCATTTAGGATCTGCTTTATGCAAATATTTTCTTAAATGAATATTTGACCACTTACTGAATCAGTAAGCCAGCCATCAGTTAACGCTTCAGTATTTGAGGTTGGAAAGTTGATACAAGAGGCATCTGAGGAAAACACTGCTTAAAGGAGACAGCGGTCGAAAAGCAGCAGAGATACAGATGTCATGAATACGTACTGGAGCATGAATGGTCAGTCTGTTCCTTTAGTGTGAAGCTGCGCCCCATTTACATAACATCTGCCATCTGCTAGGATCCGACCAGGTGTTGCATCAATTTATAGATCATTAATTCCTCCTCAGCACTTTCAGATTTGTGAAGTATTCAGTGTTTTTTGACGGAGCAGGCAGATAACACTTCTACGCCAGCTCCACATAGCAAATACAATCCTAAAAAATGAATCTTTACGATGCCAAGCCAAATTTAAGAGTGAAATACTGTAAATAAAAGAGAGGGTTAACATGAAGCCAAATCTGACAGTGTGTTTTACAAAACAGCCAGGATAATAGATTTACATGAAAAACAATTCTCTTATGTTCAGAATAGACAGATATACATATGGTCTTTATCTTTTTACTTGATGATGAATGGCAATTACCCTACTCTTCTTGAGTATTTTGAATGGAATCACACAGACATGGATTTAGATTTAGTGATTTTATTGCTTCGCTTTGCCCTCTTTCTCTAAACGTATCACCTTTCCTGAAGCATATATGAAACGACAGAATTTATCTAGTCATTATGTCATTATATCAACATATTATTTATTATATAAATTCTTCGTGTTAATATTTTTTTTGTTGACAGATCTTAATTACACTTGTGTAACGAGATGTACCAATATATAAATACTTCAGAGTTTATGGTTTGATGGAAAAGTTGGTGGATTTCTTAATAAAAATAAGGCCCCTGGCACAGAAGCCCAATAACAAAGATGCTTCCTGGGGTCACTCTGAGTCCTAAAAGCTAAAGATAGACTTGGATGGATGAATAAACCAGTTGATGTCCTTCCAGGTACATGGCCATCATCCACCCCCTCAAGCCCCGTCTGTCCTCCACCTCTACAAAGGTTGTGATTGCCCTGATTTGGATCGTAGCAATATTACTGGCTTTCCCTCAGTGCTACTACAGCGTGACGTCGTTTTACAACCCCAGGACAGTGTGCATGGTCGACTGGCCTGACGACTATGGTGGAACACATCAACTGAGGTAAAAACAAGTAAATATCACCGCAAACAGGGTGTGTAAGACGGATACAGTCACTGCTAACAGATGTTTGAGGACACTAATGCAAATCAGTACAAAAAATGCTATTTTAATGAATAGTTAAAAAAATCAGTGTCTATGAACATAGAGTACATGGTGCAGACAGACAGGTTTGTCTTTGAACCCTCGTCTGGACGTAAATGTATTTACTCATGACACACTAGCGGTTGTAATCGGAGGCTCATTATTTAACTTTTCTTTCTTCGCTGTTAAATGGCAGAGGATTATTATCAACCAAGGGAACCTTGAACAAAATGTGTGTTTCTATAACACTTGAATAATAGGCTGCTTTCCCTCCCTCTGCAGTTACCAGTATTCGGTGATATTACTGATCTACCTGCTCCCTCTGTTGGTGATGCTGGTGACCTACACTTTGGTTGGCCGATCGCTGTGGGGTGGGCACATCCCTGGAGAGGCAACAGACCATTACCACAGCCAGATAACAGCCAAGAGAAAGGTCACGCGCGTTTGATCTTCTACTGTTATCCTTATTCTGTTGTGAGCTTTGGACGTGTGACCACGCTATTATCAAAATGCTCCGATGAACTGGGCCACGTTTGTCAAAGCTGAGCTGAACTGAGCCATTTAAAAACGAGCCAACATTGTCTTGGTTTTATTCTTGCTGTGATTTTTCATAGGTGGTGAAGATGATGGTTGTTGTTGTGCTGACCTTTGCCCTTTGCTGGTTGCCCTACCACATCTACTTCATTTTGGGATCATTTAACACAGACATATATAAACAAAACTACATCCAACAGGTTAGCAGCTGCTCTTCTGACATTAACAGACAACAATAGTTTGAATTAGTTTTAGTCGGAGGTTCCCATTTACTGGTGCCCCATGTTCACCTTCTTTTTCAGGTGTATCTGGCCATATTCTGGTTGGCGATGAGTTCAACCATGTACAATCCAATCATATACTGCTGTCTGAACCAAAGGTAAAATACATATTCACACACACAAACTCCTGTGGTTACAGCATCCTGAAACTCAAAATCAATGCTCCTCCCTTTCTGCAGGTTTCGTGCAGGTTTCCGCCACGCGTTTGCATGGTGTCCCTTCATCAAAGTGTCAGAGGAGGACAGGATGGAGCTGCAGCACACCAACACCTTCAGAGTCACCATGACACGCAGCCACCGCAAAGACAGTACAAACACACACACGTCCAGAAACACAGCTGTGAACCCTGAACTAAACACAGAGAGAGACGCTCGCATGCCGCTTAAAAAACAGCCACAAACTAAAACACACAGCGAACACAAATATACATGCGGAGAAGAGGCCGGGCGATGCACAATCCCCAGCTGCAAAACGTTTGGCGCACACCCATTGACCACCGGATCAAATCACGCTGAGGAGGTAACAGGGTTTCTCTACGGCTACAGAGCCGATGATAAATAGAGACAGAATAAAGCCTGCCGACAAAATTGATCGTTTTAGTACAGAGTTGTTCATTGGAGTTGGGACGAATCATTTTTTTAAATGTGAACTGATGCGATGCGCATAACACAAGAGATAAACCAGAGATAAATCAGGTGTGATTCATTAGTTTCACTGAAGCCCATCCTCCTCCCTCTACCATCTACACATTTTTTTCATCGCTGACTTTTTAACCAACCTTTTCTCTTCTTTCGAAGTGGCTATTTTTGCGTGGTTATTGGTCTTCAGCAGCATAAAATGGCATCAGAACCAAGCCTTAATAATGCTGTTTTTGTAGTTTCATTTGAAAACATTTATTTTTGTTGTGTTTATCACGTTAGAATGAGCCCATCATATTTACAAAGGCTGAGTCGGGTCTTCTTCATAGAGTCTGGCAGCATGTTGCAAAAAATCATGGCACAAAATTCTACACAGCTTTCTGTGTCAAAGTATATTTAAATCAAATCAGAATTTATTGCCACACACACATAGCACAAAGAACAATAAGTAAAGCAGGTGACCATACAGCAGACTGTACAAACCAACACTCAGTAGCAGTGAGGGCTCTACCTCGGCCATCTAATATAAATACAACATTGACATTAACTGGCTATCATCCATTGTAGAGGGGACATTGTACGCTGAGCATGGACCCGTTAGTGTACAGTTATAGTATTTTGACAAATCTATATGTGTTGTGAATTCACTGGTTCATATACCTGTATTTATGGGTCTTTGTACAGTAGAGCCACCATTAAAAAGTAAAAGTGCTGCTACTTAGAAGAATGTGATGTACATCAATGCTAAACATGCAGATGAAGTGCAAAGGGAAATATGGGACTCATCCAGTTAGATGTTGTAAATACTTTGGCTGTTTAGCATTGATATTTGAGAATGTAGAGAAAACTACTTGTTTCCTTGATGAACTTTTGACTCTTTAAACACATAGTGAGAATTTGGTTGTTTACATAAAGAGTGGTTAGTTGTGGCCCAAATAAGCAGGATTTATATGTTTAATAAATTTATGTGTTGTCAGTTTCTCTATTGGAATAATCATTTCTGACTGCAGTACAGTAATTATGATTAGGAGACAAAGCCCATGTGCAATTGACCAGTTACCTCTGAACACACCAACAAACAACAGATCTACAAAAAACAACAACTCTCGATTGACAGCAGAGTTTAAAGTGTCTCTGTCTTTGGGGCCGGCTTTTAGATTCTTATACAACTTTGGGGAACATCTAAAGGCAATAAAAGTAGGAGCGCTTCATCATGGGATTAATAAAAAGTGCGAATAGAAACTAAACTAATCGGTCACCAGCCAGAACTTAGCTGTGCTTAACAGATATGGCTGTAAATTGTAGCATCAGACATTGCTGCACCACAACTTTTAACCACAATTTTCTTATTCTAAAAGCTTTTGTTAATTTAGGGTCTGCGATGCAAAAATTGTAAAAAATTTCCCAGTGGTCTTTAAAATCATTAACAGCAATAACATCATTTGATTTTATTAGAGAACAATAAACATTCTTTTTGCATGAATTGTGCTACGTGAATGAGCTTTACACCATCTTACTGAAACAACCATCTGAGTTTTTAAGCGCATATGGAGTCCAGTGAAATAAGGACAGTGAGAAGCTTGAAATTATTACATTCTTGTTAAAGTGTGTTACTATCATAATATTCTTATCCCCAGTTTTAGTCACTGTTGTTCTGCTGGCATTTACTGTAAGTTAGCACCGCATTCCTGTGAGATGGTTTTTGCTAAGTCATTATGACTGTAATGATGTAGTAGCCAGCACATCTTTAAACAACAACGTAAACGTATCAGTTGTTATAGATCCAACAACGGGACTTCTACTTAGTATACAAGTGAGTAGGCCAGGATGGCATTAGTCAAAATATGCACATTTAGCAAGCATGTGACATCTCCTGCAGAGCAGTCATGGTCAACGTCCCCTTTTTGTCACCCTTCTGCCTGATTTGTTTTTTTAAATCCTCCTCCACAGTAAAGCTGATGACTGCGGGGTCTTTGAAGGAGGCTTCACTTCTGAGCCTCATTACTGCAACAGCAACATTTCTTAACATCGCCAAATACAAAAATAAAATAAATAGTAACAATGTATGTATAACATATTGCATCATATATCTGGATAAGTTACTACATTTTTTTAAAGCAACAATATTCCCTCCTTACAAATTATTATTTAACCCTCATACCCCTTGTACACCGTGTTGTAGAAACCGACAGCATCCTGCAGCAGAAACAGTTAATAAACTTTGGTCTGAAGTTGTGTTACTATGTTCCTGCCTTTACCAAAACTGTTCTAAGGATATACGGTTCTCCGACATACTTATGGACGTTAACTTTCCACTATTGTACTTGGTATATTGTATAAGACAGCAGTTATCAGGACTCCTCCATATGGCGATGATAAACAGATCACGTGTGGACTTTTTTTGTCAACCTGCTTTTTTTAGTATAATGTGCATGAGTTATCTATTTAGATCAGTTTAACTAACCCAACTACAAACGTTTAATTAACCTAACTACTAACTATCCTAAGAGTCTGGGTGTCGTTTCAAACGGTTGTTAAAAAGATAATCTAATTATTACGTAGGCCTGACTCTCTGCTACCTAACACAGAAGAGAAAGCTATCGCGTCCTCTCTGGGTCGAAAGTGGGGAGAAGAAGAAGAAGAGATGTCTTTTTGTCTATTTGCTGTTCAGCTCCTGTCTCAGTCGGCAGCCCACCGCTGTGATGAGAGCAGCTCCTTTCCCACTTCCGTCCTCCGACAGCAGGAAGTTGACGTTGCACTGAGGAGCTAATTCGATCACCGTCTGGTGCATGATCTTAGAGAAACTAGACCGGGACAAAATATGTTAACAAGATAACAAATGAGAACATGTAACAGAATAGAGAAGAAAACCAAGCTTCCTCTCCTCCGTTATGTGTTTTCTTTTTTCAGATTAAGACTAGCAGGTGTGGAGGCTCAACAACAACATAATTACTTTTCTGTGTACTGTATATGAAAAGGTGCTAAATGGCCAGGAGTGCATCCCTGAGTGGTTAAATGGTTGAGCCTGCTTGGGATTGCAGTTGCTTGTCCGCTGCACAACAACTTCTACAACCACTTGCTGACAAATACAGTTGTCATGCAAATAATGTAAACGAGTGTCTAAACAAAACCTTCAGGCAGGTACAGCGCGGTCTCCATATTTACATCTCATCTCTCATCCTCAGACTCTTTTGAATCTGCTTCTAATTCAACTCACTGTGGATGTAGTTTGTAGAGTGTCCCGTCCACCCCTACGGTGATGTTCAGATGGTCCAGTCCTCGGTTTTCTCTGATCTTATCGACCACGGCCGCCATTCCTGCCCCACACAGCTGAGCGGCACGACATGACACCGCTCCACACACCTGCACAAAAATGAGCATCATTATCATCATTGCAACACTTAACAGACTAACTCAACAGAAAATGTATCACTGCACAAACATTGGAAATACATTGTGACATATCTGTTTCTGACACTTGTATGGTGACATATGCGTACTTCTTTCACAAGATGATAACAATACATTGTGGGGCTCAGATTCTTGCACAGCATTCAGTGACCACTATCTACACTCAGCTGATAGTTAAGGTAGAAAAAACTAAGCGCAGTCCAATAAAACATTTATGCAATGAGTCATATTTTCATGAAGGTTGCAATCTTTATATGCACTCAAACTAGCAAGGTGTTGATTGACGTAGAGATGTGCGTGTGACTAATAAACTGGAAACAGGGTGTCAATTCTCGTACTCTCTCTGAGGTGCAATAAGGGTCATGAGTCCGTGTTCATAACTTGAGACTGGACTAAATACTAAACATGCTTAGTTGCTACAGTTTAAAAAAAAACATTATCTTATAACCTGATTGATTGTTATGAGCACATATGCAGTGCTTACCTCTTTAACTATGATACTGTCATCACAGGTGCTGTCCAGCCCCAAGTGCTGCAGGATGGATCTCACTTGAAGTAAAGCCAATCTGTCACTGGAAGAAGACAAAAGGCGTGAAAAATGAGCACTCTGCTAAAGAGAAGTTCATCTCAGTTTAAGAATGTCTAGCAAAACGGTGAATAGTTGCAGATACGGTCACCGATGGTTTTAGCTTGGCCAGATGAGAGACAAAAGTCCAGATTGCTTTTTGCCGTCTCGAGTGGACACAAACCAGGTAATCCTTATGCTTACCTCTCTATCTGTGAGAGGAACTTTGTCTCGAAGATGCCTCTTGTCTTCAGTGTTTCAGAAATCTGTCCCCTGAAGAGGAATCCTCTCTTGGTCATATCTATTAGGATGTTCCGCACAATTTCACCCAGATACATGCCGCTGCACATTTTCTCATATCTGTTAAAACACATGCAGGCACATGAATCAACACACACCGGAAGACATTAATAAGGGTGCTAGTCCATGAAATAAAGGGTTGCTATGTGTGCGTGTGTGAAGGAGATTTTCACCTTTGTTTGCCTGAATTGAGGGAGAAGTCATCCACTGTCCGGTCATATTCTGTCCTGATGTCATCAAGACATCCGTTGTCTCCGAAAGCCCCCCACTCCATGTTGACACACATCCGGCCCTCCTCGCCATCAATCATCTCAATGTTCCTCAACTCCTCCATGTAACACGCATTGCTGCCAGTGCCTATAATCAAACAGAAACGTCAGACGGACAGAAAGTATAACAGAAAGGACAGAAAAATTGATATTTACCCCCCCAAAAAGTAACTAACCAGCAATTAGTCCAATCTCACAGGTGGGCTCTTCGTAGGCACAGGTCATCATGGTTCCCACTGTGTCGTTCACTACGGCCACAACATCCAGATCAAATTCCTGAAGAAGCAATAAAAGCACATAATATGATGCAACTTCACACTCCAGAGAGAGAGAGAGAGAGAGAGAGAGAGAGAGAGAGAGAGAGAGAGAGAGAGAGAGAGAGAGATGTTGAACCAAGTGGTGAAGCTGCGCGTATCTCACCTCTCTTCTCTTGATGGCCTCCCTCAACAGATTCACCACATCTTCTCCTTCACAGTCTGTTGCCTTGAAGCCCTTGGTCCATGTCACAAGGATGCCCTGCACACATAAACACATGCACACACACACACACAGCTAAAGATGGTTGTTGTTATCTTTCATAGGATACAAGGAGTTCTTGGTCAGCTCAATAATCCGAAAACTCTACTTTTGTGTTCATGAAACACAGTATTGCTGAATGCTTAGAAACGGAGCTGTGTGGATTTTCCTCGTGAAGCCGGTAATGTGAGTGTTTATCAGTGGAACCATTCAGCGGACGCAGCAGATCAGAGGGAAGGAAGAGCTGAGCACTCACAGCGTCCAGGCTGGTCTGCCGGCAGGGGAAGGAGAAGGTGAAGCCCAGAGGAAGACGAGTGTTCTTCATCCCCATGTAGTCCAGGAAGTCACTGATGCACTGCACAATGTGATCGAACAACTGGAAGAAGAAAGATATGACAATATCTGAAACTACAGTATTACAATTATCATTAATTTAATCATTATTTTACTGATAAATTACTCAAAAGGTTGCTTATTTGTTACTGGTGTAATTTAAAAAAAAAATAATTTTATTGACCTTTAGATTTTTATTTCATAAAGAATATGAAATAATAAAAATCTTTGTTTTTAAAGACCCTCTAAGCAACATACAGACCTTCTTCTTTGCTCTTCCCACTTGCCACTGAGCGTCACAACTGGTTCCTACTGAACTATGCTGCTCTTTACAGTACAATTACCAAACCAACCCTTCTGACTTTTGCTGGAATGCATTGCCCGCATCACATTTGTCCATTTAACACAGATTAATGGGTCAAATAACTGATCAATCTCACCTCCTCACCCGTGCCCGTCATTACTTCCAAAGGAATAGAGTAGATCTTGTTGTGCATCTCTACTGTTCTCCTCTTGCCGGAGCGAATCTTGACCAAAAGAACTCTGAAGTTGGTTCCTCCCAAATCCAAAGCCAGGAAATCGCCGTGTTCTGAAAAATGAAATAAGTCAAACCGATGAATCGATGACTAAATATTATTAAACTGTAACACTAGATGTTCCTTGTAGAATGAAGGAAAAAAAAAAAAAACGATGAAAATAATAGCCAGGGAAATCAATTCCAAATCCTTCATCGGAACATCATCATAGTGTTTAAGAAGATATAATACAGATGCAAATGTGCAGTCAAATTGACAGCTGAAATATGTACGTGTTCATGTGTGCTTCTGTGTGTGTGTGTGTGTGTGTGTGTGTGTGAGTCACCTGAACCATCAGGAGTGCTGTATACAAAGGTTGGCAGCATTTTGACAGTAGCAGCTTCCTGAGTGCTCTTTGAAAGGCCATTTTGGATCTCTATCCTCATTCTCTTCTTCACCTGGGAGGGAATTTAGGAATATTTTCAATAGCAATGAAATGCACAGTTAACGCAAACGCTTCTTTATCTACGGGTCCTCACCTCCAGCAGCTGTTCTGTCGTCAGGCGGAATTCGGACAACGTTTGGGTAATTTCTCGCGAGTGTTCGGCGAGCCGGTAGGCGACGGCCGTCACCATAGCGGCTCCTTTTCCGCTGCCGCTCTCGGACAGGAGGAATCGGATGTCTGCGTCCGGCACCAAACGACGAACAGTCTTATGAAGACGACGGGCATATCTGAAGCACAGAGAAGAGGGTTTAAGAACATTTTCAAACAAAAGGTATATCCTAAATTATGTAGTAAGCCACCTCCGAACACCTGACAACAAATCACAGCTCCATTTGACATCAAAACAGTAATACAACATAAATAAATTAAGGAAGTATTCCTTTTACTTACTGCGGGTGCATCTTGTATAGCGACCCGTCGATCCCTACAGTGGTCCGGAGTCGTGACACACCTTTGTTCTCCTTCAGCCTCAGCAGGATGCCTGCCAGCGAGGCCGCTATCAGGTTGGCAGAGCGGAACGACACGATGGCACAAACCTGAGGGAGAGCAATTCAAACTTCATGAATTGAATGAAAAAAATTAATGGCAGAATAACATTGTCCCAAAAATTTGAACAGAAAACCCCAAACATCCAGAATACTGTTAAAATGTCAATAGTTTGAATACTACATTAAGTGATTCTACAAGACTCAAATACAGCCATGTCAACAACAACAATACACACATGCTGCACAGCGATGCAGTCGTCGTCTGAGGGCTCCACCCCGATACTGGTTAAAATCTCTCTGGCCTTGCTCAACCCCTCCTTGCTCCTAAACAGGACGGACAAAGCAACAATGACGGGCTGGAATTAGATCTCATTCAAAAGTTAGAGCTAGATCCATACAAATACACAAAAACAACAATGGGTGATATTTACATGAAGTGTGACTTACTTCTCGATAGCGGAGATCTGTTTCGTCTCAATCCTCCCTCGAGTGAGAAGCTCCGGAGTGATTCTTCCCTCGAACAGCAGGCCCTCTCTGGCCATCTTCACCAGGATCAGACGGACCAGCTCGCCCAAGTACATACCGCTCACCATCTTTTCAAATCTGCACATTAAAAAAAGACCAAATGAGAGGTAGGTAAAACAAGAAGCCTCAAAAACAGCGTTAACATTTTTTACATCACTGACATGACAAGAGCCGCGTCACTACCAGTGGACCACCGCTCTACCTCCAGAGGGAAGTCATATTTTTGGTGCAGCAGTGGAAACGGCTCATCAGCCTGTTTTGTGGTTCCTCCGCAGCTTAAAAATGTGAACAAGACTGGAATTTAAAAAAAAAAAACTATAACCGCAATGGCTTTGGTGTGACTTACAGCTGTTGGCCAGGGTTGAGGGAGCCTCGGTCTATCTCTCTGTCAAACTCTGTCCTGATGTCCTCCAGCCTGCCGTCGTCCCCAAAGGCCCCCCACTCTGTGTTCACACACATCCGGCCCTCGTCTCCCTCCACCAGGTCGATGTGACGCAGCTCCTCCATGTAGCACGCATTGGTCCCCGTACCTAATCAAGGGGTAACACATCGCTACAGTTCATCCTCATTTTTACTCTACTCCTCCGACTGGACCGCTGAATTCTATTGTACTTGAACGACTATTCCAATGCAGACAGTTGCAATACCAATAATAATGCCAACTTCACAGCGCTGGTCATCGAAACCACAGGTCATCATTGTTCCAACCGTGTCGTTCACCACCGCCATGATGTCAGCATCGTAGTCCTGAAACAAATAAAAGCAGCCACACGTTTACGGTCATCTGTGCCCTTGTGCATCCCAGCTTGAAATCGGACAAAAGTCCTTTTAGGAGAAATAAGTGAGGACTCACTCCTCGCTTCTTTATAGCTTTGTTGAGGAGTTTGACAACATCCATTCCCTCCACACCACTGGCTTTGAAACGCTTCGTCCATGTGATCAGAACGCCCTGAAAACAGCAGAGACAGATGTGATAATGGAGACTTGGTTTTGCTGGTCACGATGTTGTGGAACAACAATGGTGGCAACTCATAAATCCAAAGGCCAGCATATTAATTGTCACATATTTGACACAGAGATAATAATACATGGAAAGTGCTGTGAGTCAGTAGAAGTAGAAGAATACTAAACCACGATAATAAAAACAGTTTACCTCATCTAGTTTAGTCTGCTGGCAGGGGAAGGAGAAGGTCAACCCAACTGGGAGTTTCTTGTCTTTGATGCTGTGTTTTTCCATGAAGTCCCCGAGACACTCTGCAACATGGTCGAACAGCTGGAACAGACCGATGTGCAGGGTGAGAAGTTGTCTCAGATCATGAGGCATTGTGTGCGTTTTCAGTATGAACCTACTCTTGTTCCACTGCCGTGAATGATGTCTTCTGGCGTGTCATAGATCTGACTCTCCATCTGAACCGTCTGTTTCTTCTCGTGACTCACTTTGACGCGGAGGATCCTGAAGTTACTGCCGCCCAAATCCAACGCAATGAAGTCTCCCTTCTCTGTCAGACAGACAACGTGGGAAGAGGGAGACACGGGAAGACGAAAGAGAGAGAGAGAGAGAGCGATGAATATCATTTTGCAATTAGGAATAAGACACAAGGTTGCTGACATTCAGTTAAAAACACACATCTGAATCGCAGCAACCGATTAGGAAGACATTTCCATTACGTCTCTGATAAAGAAGACTTGACTAGAATATTGTTTCACTCCTTTTCATACCTCATCATGGTATTGTTCCTAATATATCTCAATGGTTTAACAAGAGGTGCAGACAGAAACACATTGTGTAAACATTGCATAAACACTCTATCTTGATTCTGAGTAAAGGGTTTTAAGAGCATTGGAAGCATTTTTAACTTTAACCAACAGTTCTCTTCCCCACTGTGAGATCATGTCCCACAACCTTTTTGTGCAGATCAGAACGCAAGGTCAGCAGAGTTGTGCAGACTGATAATGTATCTGAGAATAACTTAAAAAAATACCCAGAGGCTAGTCTGTAAAAAACAATCATAGTTTCTAGATCAGTGAGAACAGAGCTGTAGTGGTCACAATGGGGTCGTCCATGTCCCTGTTGAGTCAATACCATTTTTTTTTACTTTGAAAGCAAAAATACAAACGCCAAGAAGGAAGAGAGGATTGCTTCTTAACTTAATAAATGTGTCACTATTTTATTTTGATATTGGACTGTGTAGCCTTACTTTTGTTGTCAGTGCTGAAATAGGAAAAGACTCAATGTAGGTCAGTTAAACTGTGGTTTAAATGTGCTTCAGAGGTGGGGCCTACTAACCTGAGCCATCGGGGATCGACTGCACAAAAGTCGGCAGCATTTTCAACGAAGCAGTGGGATTTGTGTCCCGCCCCAGTCCTTTGACCAGCTTCCATCCGAAACCGCTGGGTGATTTCCTTCAACGTTTCGTCAGAGAAACGCATGGAGTACAGGTACTTGTCGATCTACAACATTAGACAAAAACAAAAACATCAGAACTCTGTAACCACAGCAATACTATCCATCCCGTTTTGTAATGACCGTCTTTATTATCTGTAATCATGATGATTGTGAAAATACAGTAAAACTGACTCTCTATCTATAACGCTTTTAGTCATCCATGACAATCATCCACTTCCTGAACTAATTGATCCCAGCTGGGCAAAACCCGCAATGAACCAGAGCCGCAAAGCAACATCACTCATATGTCTATATCGCTTGAGTTTGCACAGCCAATATCTAACGACACACAGCCAGTCCAGGAAGAAAAGGACACTCGCTCCATTATCAAGGCCTTCTTTGCGACTTTATTATGGATATGATAAGGAGGCGGCCATGAGAGACAAAATAGGTGCATCTTATCAGCATGTCTGGCACATACCGTTTATCGAGCTCGCTCGATAAACTGTGACATTCAGCACACAACAGCCTGAGCTGTTCGGGAACAGGATATTAAACAATCTTGGTGAAATCCTTTGTTGCCTCAACCCCTACAATGAAGCAAAGACCTACTTTATCCGCAAGTGTTACGACACACACACACACACTCACACACCCCCTTTGGTCGAATGTCATGTTCACTATGACTTGCTTTGTGAAGTAAGGAAAGTTAACCCATTACTGGATTATAAATCAGTCGGTTTCATGACAACAAGAATATGAGGGAATATATATATATATATTTTTTTTTTCAATAATAATAATAATACACACAAACAATCTCACACGACTCATTACACACACACACACACATACACACAGTTTGTATGCGGCTGTGACGTCCAAGTGAAAATTTACTGGTACTACAGCCTTAAGCGGACACGGGCAGGAATGTCCCAACATCCTGTTTTAGAAGTCACACGTCATTTTACAGCTCTGGTCTTTGGTAACTGGTTCAGGACAATGCCAGTTTAGGTGTGAGGGTATATAACGTTTGCCAACCAAAGAACTCAATTTCAATGAAAAAAAAAAAAAGAAATGTGTGGTAATACTTATGGATAAAAACAACGTTTTCATCAGATCAGATTTCACAGTCAGATTGCATTGTCAAAGAACACAATAGATGTCCAAGATAAGGCAATCAATGAAGTATACGCAGGTTTTGATATGAACATGCGTGTTTGCATATAAAACCATTGCAGGGGGTCAATCTTGATATTGTCATACACTGAATGAGACTAAACATGAAGACAAACATTAACATTGAAGACAAAACGTTCTTGTTCTTTTAACCATGCAGTCATGTTTAAATAGTGTGAGTAAGTTGTGGGTCATTGTGGAGAAAGAGTAGCATAAATGTGAACCTAACTGTCCAACTGCTAATGTGTTACATTCCCTATATTCTGGCTGGATGTAGAATCAGTGTCTGAGATGAAACCTCCTTAGCACATGGTCCAACCCGGGTCTACCCCGGGGTGCGATTTGACAAAAAAGCAGAGGGGGGGATTTTTTTTTTTGCTGCCGGTGTCGGTATGCGGGCTGACCCGGGGGGGCTGTCGACCGGCGCACCTCCGCGGATACGCGCGCGTGTCCATATGATCGCGCATTATGTTCGCGGAAGTTGCATCCGCACACGCACATCACGCGCTGCGCGTAGGGAACCAAATGTGTTTGTGTTGGATGACGTTCAGGAATATGCGCCGTCTGCCAGAAAGCTGCTGAACAGCTACTCTGATGTATCGACACTGAAGATCGTTAGATTTCAAGAGTTTAAGTAGGCGAGCAATTAAGTTGCATTCATCGCTATCAAAGGGGGGGAAATCTGTCTCCACCGGAGATAAGAATAAAAAAAAAACCAAATCCCCCCCATCCCCCCCACAAATCGCACCCTGTGTCTACCGACGAAACGTGAATTCAAATCTTAAGAGAATCAGTAGGATTCTGTGACATAAGCCAGCTAGACAGGTCTAAACACACCGAGTTCTGTTTTACACTGGTCTACTTGATGGTTTTAAGAGAATTCTTAACACCGCCGACATGTCAGTGCTTGACAACGCCCTCCCCCCATGACACAGCTTTCGCAATGCACAAAAATAAAGCACCTTCTACGTGTCAAACGCACACACACACATATTTAGAATGAAATGCTATCCTGATCTCAGTACAAATCTCATGTGTACGATAAACAAAAAAACATGATGATTTGATATGATTTCATCTCTTTTTGTAACCGTCTATGTCTTGTTAAATACGGGATGAATAAAGTTGATGAGTAAAAAAGTTGCGAACCCACAAAGACTAAACGGTGTAAAATACTGTATATGAAAGTCAACTAAACAAGCATCTTGCCGAGTTATGACACTTTCCTCAATCGTGATAAAGCACAAAACCGGTCAGAACTGCAAACTAATAGGGCCTGTCACACTTGTATATGCTGTTTGCAATGAGGTCGGTTCGAACCAGGTCAGCTGCCCAAACTGAGGAAGTGAAGGCAGAGTAGATTATGAGATGGACCTACTACAAATATCTGCAATGCTCAAATGGAACATACTATGGAGTAGATATGCACAGCTAATAAGAAATCCCCAGCTTGTCTCCCAACTTTGCATCGTGCCCTACTGACCCAAATGATTACCTTCACCGATTTGTGATGATGGCATTAGATGTGCATCCTCGTAATGAGAGGCCATTGCCAGTGCTGCTGAGTTCGATGGGAATCAATACTCTAGTCTGTAAGTCTGTGTTGTCTGCACAAAGCGATTGAGTTCGTCCATGTTTGAGCTAGAGGCCGAAAGCTACATCAGCCGCTGCTGCTGCTAGCATAACACAACTGAAAGTCCAACCAAACTGTCAGCATTTAGAGTTGGATTGTGGGTAAGGTAGAGGGAGAACAAGAAGCAAAACAATGCAGTGTAACGGCTAAGTGGGAGCAGTGCAGAGCAGTTAGCTGTGAGCTAACGCGCTAACAGGCCCGGATATGCACTAGAAGCAAAGGCAACTAGGATATAAATACAGACAGAGGGACTTTGTTAGTGATTCATGCAGAAGTAGCTAGCGGTCGAAATTATAATACATGTAGAAATGTTTAGTGTTAGAATTGCAGCTGTGTGATGATTCACACCTGGATGTGAAGGGGACAAACCAGGAGGAGTCACTTTAAAGGACAAGCCACTGACATTCCATTGCACCCAGGAAACACACCCGGAGGTTTCAAAGGACCAAAACAACAGTCACAATTGACTTGGTCCGACAATTCTCTATTTGCGAAATATTTTACTGTTCGCATTGTCCTTCACTTTGTATTCCTTCTCACTTTGTTTAAATATTAAATATGTTTAGATTTTTTGATTATTTGGGCCAGGTGACTCAGTTAATCATAGTGTGATCTCCCTCGAGGGCCTTCGAACCATTAACAACTTCATTCTCTGCTCAGGTAGAGATTACTTCATACAACTTTACATAAAAAATAGTTTGGTAAATAGTAGGGGTGTAACGATTCAGCTGTTACATCGATGTATCGATTTTAATTCCTCCGATCCAACTACATCGATCTGTGCTCTTACGGACGACATATATCGATCTAACATTTATTTGAAATGTAATAAATCGATTGTATCGATACTAACAAATAACCCATTAGATTTAAGCCCGTCAGACTTTTTTCTTAGCACTTTTAATGATAAAGGCTGTCACGGACTGAACCGACAAACCGCCTGCCCGAGCGGCGATTCAACTTCCGGGTTTCACGGCAAAGCCGATGGGACGTTCCACAGAGGTTGAAATATAGGGGTTTTGTGGGGGTTGGTAGGGGGAAACCATTATTTCAGGGGTGTTTTTGTGTATATCACTAATACGGGGTTTTTCTGCTACACTGCTACAGCAGTGTTTGCACTTTATTCAAAAAAAATGTGAATGCATTTGCCATTCATTGTTGTTTACTTGTTTATTTATATTCATAATTAAATGATACCTGATTCTATTACAAGAAACAACAGGAATCTAGGAAATTTATTTTAGTCACACTGGTTGAATTTTTGGCTAAAAAGTTACTGAATCGATTTTAAGTCACTGAATCGTTTTGGATCGTATCGTTCTAAATGAACCAATATAGTCCTTGAATCGTATCGACAACCATGAATCGTGATCGAATCGAATTGTTGTTAAAAACGAATCGTTACGCCCCTAGTAACGTCCTCTAAATGAAGTTAACCAATGAATGCCTAACAGCATAAAGCTATGCCGAAGCATTTTATTATAGCAGCTTCCACTTTTCTTAAAATTTCCTGATAAGGTAAGGTCACCTCAATGTTGTTTGAGGAGGCAATGAAACATGACTCCATTGTGTATGTACATGTGCAGGCACAGCACAGTCAAGGTCACTGCAGGTATTGTGGGAAGTGGGGACGCACTCAGCTGATTGTCCGCTGCAGCTACACACAGTTTGTCTTATACCACATTAGTGAGTTCCTTATCCTCAACTTTCACATCCTGACAGCTGCAGAGGTCCTAGAAGCTCCAGACAAACTTGGACCATTGAAAAGCCACACACCTGGCATAGTGTGTGTGTGTGTGTGTCAGTTAGCTTTCCTCCTGTCACGTGGTTTAAAGCTGTCCTATTTCAGGGAGAGAGGTAGTGAGAGAGAGAGGCTGCTGTAACTTCACAGAATTCAATTTAGGAATAACAGCTTGTCTGTCGCCTTATGTAAATAAAGTTGTAACCTGAGAAACAGGAAACGGACGGAGAGGAAAATGAGGGAAGGTACGGACATCTGACATCATCAAGGAGCGACCTTAAAGGAACCCTGCACCTAATGTTAATAGCACTTGTGAAGACACAGCTTTGGAATAAATATAACGAGATCAGGATATTACAAGTAGTGTAGAGATACAGCTCAACAAGGATAAATAACATTACACAAATGGGGTACAAACAGTATTTTAACTTCCTTTGACTCAGTCATACAAGACATGGAATGGCACATTTATTCCAAAAGTGCTGAAACTGTTGATCTTATCTTGTTGTCTAGAAAAGCCAGACAAAAAGTCACTGTGACACACAAACATGCTCAAAAAACAGATCCTAGTCAGTTTTACACCAGAAGTTATGAAGTTATGAAAGACACACATTCATTGTGCCCCACTCACCTTTTTTCCACCTTAAACCTTTGATATTCAATTCATACTTTAAAAGCAATCATTTTTTTTCCTCTTATTGAATGTTGAACACACAGGTATCATTTTAATTCAAACATGACAGGAACGCGATAATCCAAAATAATTGGACGATTTCTTCTCTGTCATTGCCACACCTCTAAACAGCCTACATGACGACAACAATGGCACACCTGTGAGTCCTGTCTCCCTACTCACGAGCGTGTAAAGAGACCCATGTGCAGTTCGACACGTCCCACTAAGCCAAGTCAATTTAAATCTCACAATAAAACAAAATGTCAAATGACCACTGCAGTTCACCCCCGACGTGCTTTCGGTTTTATTCACTTCCTTAAAGAGATGCATCACGGGACTCTGATGTGCATTGAAGTGGAAAACTTTCGGCGAGGTAATGATGATGACGACGCTGTGAGTAAACTCAATGACCTCTAAGAACACATGCGCTCCTCTCCTCTCAAACCCAGCTTCTTACCCCTTCAGTCTGCCTTGTAGGACATGCGGTTAAAAAAAAAGGACGGAAGAACCAGAAAGCACTCACCTTTTTGACCTGATCATCCTTGAGTTCAGTGAAGTAATAGGCTAGTAGCTGGGCCGCAATCATCCTGATCCTTGCTCCCTCACCCAACCATGCAGACTCACTTAAACACACTCTCTTTCTCTTTGTCACGCACGGCCACCCACAGTTAGACTGGGAGAAATCCCAAAATTAAAAAAGGGAAAAACAAAGTAACTTAAGGTCTGCTCTGGCTTAAGATTGTACCCACACTCTCTCACACTCGCACAATATATTTAACTATCTAGTACAATCCTGTGTGGTTTAAAATAGACACCGCTTCCTCATGTGCTGCTAAGACTCTTCAGCTCTTTATTCTCTGAGCATGCGAGTGAAGTCAGGAAGCATGAGTGAGACAGCAAGTTTAGCTGCAGGAGGCACGCACACACAGAGAGAGAGAAAGGGAGAGAGAAACAGGGAGGGACAGAACATGAGCCTTCCACTATCTCTGAGCTCATTGGTTGCAGACGGTGAATGGCCATTTCTGTGATTGGCTGGGCCTGCTGTTTCAATGGAGGCCAACTCAATGACAGAGGAGGAAGAAAAAGAGAGGGATTGCCTAATTTGTGTGGGGGCGGAGAAAGACAGAGGGGCGGAAGGTAAGGAGAGCATTTGGGTTTTTAGTGTCTGGGGAAGTTCTAAAGTTACATACTATCCAGCGTGTGTTAGTAAAAAATGACTCACAGAGGCATAATAGCAGTTAGTATAGTTCTTTATAGCTTTTCGGTACAGGAGTTTAAGCTGCTTTAAGTCTGCACAACTGTGAAGGGTGACATAAACGTATGAATGAACCTGTGACTACTCCATGTCTCTTCTGGCCTAACTGTCTGCTGTTGTTATGCAGACAGGGGTTCTTAAGTCTGAACATACTGAGGCGGATGCGTGAACAAAAGTTTATGGTGTGTTGCGTTTTGAGTAAAACAAGCAATCTGAGTAAGGCCCATGCACAAAGTGCACCAGCTTATCTATATTTTTCTATAATTGAGGTAAAAAGAAAGCCATCACTCACTCACTCACTCACTTGCTCCACCATCCGAAGAGTCAATCCATCAAACCGCCACTTTCTCTGGCTTAACTGTCCTCCACTGTCCAGACGTGGCGTCATTGTTACAACAGCTGCCTGTTGTCTGACCTCGCCGGAGAACAACCACTGACACAGATGAGCCTTAATCCTTCATGACAGATTCAATTCCCTTGCAAAAACCTCACCTAGATTGCAGCAATTTGGTAAAGACAGTGTAAATGCAGTTAAGTCTTCAGGGAGAGATAGAGACAACTAGTGTGTGTGTTCCCTCCAATAAACCCCTCCATGCAGGGCCTTGTTATACTGTTAAGGGGCTTTGTCCACACTCTGCAGTGATTATCCCCTTCAGCATCTGTGGGACACCTGAAATCTGCTCAAGCATCTGAGGTGAAACCGTCTCTGCCTTGCCTCTCTCTCTCGCCACTGAGTCATTGACGCCGTGCACCATCTCTACCGATCACTTGTTAACATTAAGGCGGTCATTATTCCCGACCTGCTTCTTCTTAAAATGTACAGCTCCTTAATGCAGATGTTCAGAAGTGGTTGGTTGTCCTGATACCAGCAGGTCTTTCTTCAGCTAGGCCTTTTTGTTGATAATTGATAATTAAAAACTGTCGTATTGTCATCAAACTCGATGATGGGGCTGGAGCTGAAAGTGCAGTGTGCCAAAAACTCAGCCCTGAGGCGCTGTGGTGAAAACCAATGTTGTCCATTTTTTTAGTTTGAACAATTCAAAGAGTTCATGAAATCTTCCCTTAATACTGTAACATGTATTGTGTAGAGAAGTCATTAGTCTCAGTCAAGTAGAAGTATTATTCATAAGAGCTTTTCTACACGCTTTTATTGTGACACATGCATGTAATAATTATCCAACTATCAGCACAAGACTCAACAAGCCAGCTGAATCCACAGTACAGATAATATTTACAAGCTATCAGTAGCCATCTCGCTCAGCTGAAGTGTAAGACATCAAGGAGGGTGGGTGTCTGCGGCGATGTGATACAAGACAACACACAACATTTACAAACTGCAGCCGAAGTTTACCTACACGATTGGGTTTTGTCTCCTCCTTCTTCACGCCATCATCCATCTGCAGATAGTTTTTTTGCCCTTTTCTACTGACTTATTACATATAATTCCAGCAGTGTTAGCCACCCCAGTTGTATTATCTGGATAACTAAATTATCTTCATTGATCAAGTGGAGCCAGCAAACAGTTGTCATCACCAGGACGTTTTGGTGCGTTGCGTTGTCTCATTTTCCTACGGTCCTCGTCTACCAGCGTGACGCCTGAGCTCCCTGATACGTTTTTTTTCTTCAATTTATTTAATAAAATAAAAAAAAACAGAATACAATCCTTTGAAAAAAGGACTCCAGCCCGTAGGTCGAACCAGCATCTCCACTGGTGACCATCGCTGTGTTTGTGTGTCAAAGCTCTTATTGTTGGCATCCAGCACGCAAACAAAGAGACGGACCCACCCACTCACAGAGCCTTGAACTTGCACACATGCAGACACACACACACACACACAAAGAAAGAAAAATAATGATTAAACAACGTCACACACTGAAAACGTAGGTGCATATGAGGTTATTTAAACTCAAATTAAAGCTAAAAATAAAAAAGAATGTACAGTATTTGTGTACAAACAAGAAAAGAGAGAGTTCATGTGGAATGAACGGGTGAAAAGAGATCGAAGGAGACGCAGCTTCTATCATTCACTTCCCTCCGCCTGCTTCCTTCAGCAGGACAGATGTGTTTGCTGCATTGAAGCTGCAGAGTGAGTGCATGAAGCTACTACGTCACCACTAGGCCAGTAAGGGATTATCAGTGTGCGTCTGTAGGTGTGTGTAGGTGTGTCTGTGTGTGTAGGTGTGTCTGTGTGTGTGTGTGCGCGTGCGTTGTAGCCCTCATTTGGTAGCATTGTAACGTCTTAATCCCTGATGGATTAGCTACTGTTTCACTGCCGCTAGCACGCATTCTTTCTCAAACTATTTCTTCCCTCCATTTGCATAATGGCTTATGATTTGTCTTCCTTTATCCTTTCTAATATTTCCATCTTTGGTTTTGCTTTGTGTCATCTTCAACACATCTAAACTGTCATGAGTGGATTATCATAAATACACTAATCATCGCTCTGATTGTTCTACTTTGTATCCAATATCCAAGAACGTCAAATCATGAGTTGGAATTTACAATGCAATACAATCACAATGGGTTTCTTAGTATTCTTACCATTAGATTCACAACAATACACTAGAGGCCTGACCTCATAATTCAGTTCCTTGCACTGAAAGTTGATCAGTGGCACTAAAACACATCTGATGAATTATTTCATCATTTTTCTGAATTTTTGTGTTTCTCTCTGTACTGATATTTAATCACAGACCAAACATAGACTCAGGGAATCGGCCAAGACTCCAGTGAGACAGATAAAGCAGACAGACCGCATGGCCAAACTCCACAGATGCAAAGACAGACAGAGAGACAGACAGGCAATCACAAGGACGCAGGGTCAGTCCAGAATGACCCAACACAGAGCTGGTTGTTTTGATATTTTCGGAAAATGTGGTCCGCGGCATTCCAAACCTCCTTCCGCCCTTCATCAATACCAAAGTAGTGCTGACTAACGGGGAAACACACACACACACAACTTCTCTTTGTCTCTCCGTTATACAACGCACACCATGACTTCTAGATGGATCAAAATTGAATAAAAATCAATCATTTCTCTAGTTGAAGTGAAAGAATCATGGGGTCCAAAGCAATAAAGGTTAACGATTAAGCAAATTACTGCAGTTTAAATTGCTTGTAGAAACACAAACGGAGTGTGTGTGTGTGTGTGTGTGGTGTGTGTGTGTTTGTGTGTGCGTTTCAGAGGAGAAGAGACGGTTCAGTTCTTCAGAGAATCACATCAAATGTTGATTATATTTGGACAATTAAAGCTCACTATCGGCTTTGTATTACAGTTACCATGGTGATGGTTATGACAGCTGCATATATCCTTTTTGTTTGATAACTTGCTAAGCGTAAGTAGCCTAGCTGGGTGCGAGTTAGAAACAAACCACTTTTACTCAGCCAGTCACATATTTAACCTGAAAAGTCTTTTAAACTAGCAAAAATCTGTTTCATTTAATCCCCTTCTTCAAATATAAATGACTAAATTTTTGTTGCTGGCGACACTGCTTCCATTTTTTCTTTCTAAAGACGCCTCACCAGGATCCTGCGGCAGAAGCCTGCACGTTTTATGCTCTTTAGGTGAGAGACCTTGTCCTTAAGGGTGAAGGAAGCTGTTGGCAAATCCATTTATAGGTGAGACTACAAATGTCCCCGGTGTGCGTCTCTTCCACTGGAGAAGCAGCGACGAGAACAGCAGCAGTGGGGGAAACCTTTTTTTCAGTCATGTGAAGTTACATCTCCAGCTTCTGTCTGGCCGCAGCTGCAATAAGGGCGGCACCCTTCCCGCTGCCTTCTTCTGATGGCAGGAAGGTCACCGTACACTGAGGAGCCAAATCTCTGGTAGTCTCTTGGAGGATGCCGGAGAAACTAAAGACAGTAACAAAAAATATCTATATTTTATGAAGCAAGGTAAGAGGAAACTATTTTTTTTAAAAGAACAAAAAAATAATTAGTTTTGTTCCCGCAGCAAACTATAAATAATAAAATGACTCACTGTGGATGTAGTTTGTAGAGTGTCCCGTCCACCCCTACGGTGATGTTCAGATGGTCCAGTCCTCGGTTTTCTCTGATCTTATCGACCACAGCTGCCATTCCTGCCCCACACAGCTGAGCTGCACGACGTGACACTGCCCCGCATACCTGCACAACAACGCACACTATTATCGTCATTGCAACACTAAACAGACTGTTTGCAGAGCCAGACAATATTATATGGCTCCTGAACCGTTAAAATAAATCTTACTCAAACCTAAAATGATGTTGCAACAGGAAACATGGCTTCTTGGGAAGTATCTAAAAACGTGAACTCTTAACCTTTTACTTGCATTTGAGAAAAAAAATATTGGCCAGAGTAGCGAAGTATTATATTTATAATGTTCTTACTTTTAACCATCACGTAATGACGGCTGCATTGCATTTAGGGTTTGTATTTCCAGGGTGTAAAGAAAACCACAGTTGTGCGGCAGTGTCTTTATCCCAGTGACTGAGCTAATGTAGATTTACATCTAGCGAGAAGGAGTCTAACTGTAGTTTGCTACTAGAGTAGTGAAATATTATAATTAGTAGAAAAGATATCAAATATGTCTACAATAAATATCTATGTTTGTGCCCCAGTGATCAGTTACAGTGTAACAAAGTGTAAGCATCCTTACTATTGCAGTTAACTTTAAAGACATGCAGGTTTAAAAGTTGGCTAAAGTCTGAAACTATTCAGAAACAGCTGTTTTAGCAACAAACATCAGATAGAATGGCTTATTTGTTTTTTCTCTCCTACCTCTTTGACAATAATACTGTCATCACAGCTGCTGCCGAGGCCCAGTTGTTGGAGGATGGTTCTGACCTGCAGTAGAGCCAGGCGATCACTAGAGGGAGACAACAATGTTACAGCAGAATACAGCTAGCATTTACAGTCATACGCATAAAAAGTACCGTATAAAGGTATGAACATGAATACACACAGTTTCTCCTACCTCTCTATTTGTGAGAGGTAATTGCTTCGGAATATTCCAGGTGTTTTTAAAGCTTCAGAGACTTTTCCTCTGAAGAGTAATCCTCCTCTGGTTAAATCCAACAATACCTGGCGAACAACTTCTCCTAAATACATCCCACTTGTCAGCTTTTCAAACCTGCACGAACACAAAGACACAAAAGCATTAGATCCACATAGACCACGAGAACACCTCATCAAGTTTTCCAAACGACTCGATTGAAAAAACGCTACGAATCACTGAGGCGTGACACACATCAACATTCACAGAAGTATGCATGAAGTAATATGAGGCCGAAACACGTGATCAAAAGAAACCATATCAATATTTACAGCTATTAGAATTTCCCCGTAAATATGCAAAGACATAAAAATCCAAAGAGACACAAACTCGCCGATCAAACATACATTTAAACACGTGTCAGTTTGATGACCAAGTATGGAGAGGTCAACAAACACACACACACACACACACACACACACACACAACAAGTAAGGGTTTGTTACCGTTGTCTCGCAGGGTTCAAGGAGTTTTGGTCCACCTCGATGTCGTAAGGTGTGATGATGTCATCTAGAGAGCCGTCGTCCCCCAGACCCCCCCACTCCGTGTTTATACACATCTTCAGCATGCCAGCACGGCCCTCTGCTCCCTCCCTTTCTCTGCCATCATCCTTCTGAGAGCAGAAACAAATGACAGGTTAAATGTGCAGGTTAATAATATGTGGGTTATCCCCCAAAAATCAATATAACAACAGCACAGCAACAAGCTAAACACCCTGAGTGCTGTATAAGACGTCTCCTGCCTTTTCCTCCTCTCTTTCGGGCGTCTCCCATCCTCTTTCTCCTGTCTTTCGTTGATTCTTCTCAATGTTCTTCAACTCCTCCATGTAACAGACATTACAGCCAGTTCCTGTGAAACAGAGGCTGTTAGTCACCTCAGTAGCTTGTGTTTGGCAACTTACACTAACGGGCATTTTTTATTACAGCACCCTTTTATTTTTAGCTTGACAATCGTAAATACATGACTAAACACAACTATAAACAAAATGAAAGTCTTAGCTGGAAAACAAACACGTAAGTTACTGACAAATAGCCAAAATATTTAGCAAAGAATGTAAGTACTCATACCGACAATTAGTCCAATCTCACATCGAGGATCTTCCTGGGCACAGCTCATCATGGTCGCCACTGTGTCGTTGACTACGGCAGCCAGGTCCAAGTCAAACTCCTAAAGGTACACACACACACACACACACGCACACACACACACACACACACACACACACACACACACACACAGTATAGAGGGCAGGCATTTAGTTCATGCTGAAGCTCCATTAATCGCACTGTAGGACAACAGGCGGGTCACGGAAGGTCGCCAAATAATTAGCAAAGGATGAGCCACATGAGGAAGCCTGAAGATCTGATTGGTTCTGACAAAAATTGTAGCCCCATCTATAACATTTAATCCAAAAGAAAAGGTGAATGGGTATTCAGCTTGTTTTACTGATGAGAGAATAAAAATAAAGAGGGAAAATAAGGTTGAATTGTGTTGCAATGGGTCTTCGGGATAAAAAGCCTACAAATAAAGTTCACTTAATCTCTCATCATAACCAACATTCACTGTATTACATAAACAAACATGTACAAATTAAAAAGATTGCAAATGTATCCTTTTATCTCATCTGGCAAAAAACAGATCCTCATTCTTAGTTATTCGGATGTGATCCGTCCCAGGAGGATCTGAAGCTCATGGACGGATGGTTGTGCGTTTCTACTCACGTTGCGTCTCTTGATGGCTTCCCTCAGCATGCTGACAACATCGTGTCCTTCACAGTCTGTGGCTTTAAAACCTTTGTTCCAGCTCACCAATGTGCCCTAAGGAACAGATCAGCAGTTACAAAATGGACGTTTCTCCTTTTGCTGTCTCTTAAGCGTTGAAATGGACTCTCTAATGTCCAGACTGACCTTGTCAACAGCTGTGTGCTCACAGGGGAATGAGAAAGTGAAGCCCGCCGGAAGACGAGCCTTCTTCATCCCCATGTAGTCCAAGAAGTCTCCTACACACTGTGCCATGTAATCAAACAACTGGAAACAGACAGAACGGGTTTCAATGAACTGTTGCGCTCTGTTTATCTAAAAGACAACACGTTTCATTTTATCTAGCTTCTTACCACTGTCTAGATTAATTATCACAACAACTACATGTCCTACCTCCTCTCCACTTCCCTGCTTTATCTCCAGCGGTATGGTGTACATCTTGTTGTAAAGTCGCGAGTTATGTTGCAGACCTTGTTTGAAATTCACAAGCAATGCTCGGAAGTTTGTTTCTCCCAGATGCAACGCTAGATACTTTCCACGCTCTGAAGAACACAACAAATACGTGTGTAAAACATGATTTGGGTGCATTTCGTCATGGTCAGTTGATAATTTGTCTTTATTTTGGGTGCCTACCTGTGCCGTCAGGTGTACGGTAAACAAAAGAAGGCAGCATCTTGACAGCACAGGAGCCTTTGCTCTGCAATCCTGCTTCCAGCTCCGTCCTCATCCGGGTCTTCACCAGCTGGAGCTGCTCCCGGCTCAGTCTGAAAGGTGACAGCATCCCATCCACCTGCGATCACACCAAGAGATGCTTTACGTCGCCAGATATGCTAGCGTTGAGGATCAAATGCATGCATTTGCAAAAACACAAAACACATTGTGCCACGGAAAAAACCCGTGCGGCGTCCTGACCTGCCGCCTGCGTGAAGCCAGCCGCTGGGCCACGGCTGAGACCAGAGCCGCTCCTTTGCTGCTGCCGCTGTCGGAGAGGACAAACCGGACATGGCACTCGGGGAGCAGCCGCCGCACTACTTTATGGAGACGGTTAGGATACCTGAAATGAAAAGGAGTCTGACGTTAAGCTGCTCTTGGTCATCCGTAGCAGCTGCATTACTGCCATTGGACGGCAAAATGTGGCAAGTTAATTAAACAAAAGAGACGCCTCAACTATTATGTCCACCATGAGGATCATCATGTAATCAACTGTATCTCTACAAAGCTATTTTTGCAGGTGATAACAAGTCTTATTTAAAGTAATTTCTATTAAAATGTAACTATTAAGGAGGATAATTTAATATACTATATTTCAATAATGTGGACTCAGAAATATATTTTAATTTTGTTGAATACTTCAAAAATAACCTACTGTGGATGCATCTTGTACACAGTTCCATCCACACCAACAGTGATCCTTAATGTCCTCAAATTACGGTTTTGCTTAATTTGAGTCAAGATGGCAGCCAGTCCTGCAGACACCAGGTTCGAGGACCTGAAGGACACGATGGTGCCGACGTGTTGAACGGCAACGCAGTCATCAAACGTTGGGATCAAGTCGAGATCCATGAGAAGGTCTCTGGTGTTGTTGAGACCATTTTTGTACCTGAGATAGACAGAGGTGAATGGAATGATTTGGTTGTATACAGAGAGAGTGTCACACAGGCAGGCAGGCAGGCAGAGAGAAAGATGACTTACTCCTCCATGGCTGCTACATGTTCAGTGGTTACTGTCCCTTTAGTCCTCAGGGCATTAGACACGTGTCCCTTAAACAGCAGGCCGAGCTTCGCCATCTTTAATACAACCAGCCTCACTAACTCGCCCAGATACATCCCACCGACCATCTTCTCTAGGCTACGTGCGGGAGAAAAGGGAGCAGAGGGGGTTTGTAGTTGCCGTGGTGTCAAATGATGATGTCATATTACGAGAAAAAGCAACAATGTTCTCCTCACGTTTGTTTTCCTGGGTTGTTGGAGGCCGCGTCCAAATCTCTGTCAAACTCCGTGATGTAATCCTTCAGAGCGCCGTCGTCTCCAAAGGCTCCCAACTCCGTGTTCACACACATCCGGCCCTCGTCTCCCTCCACCAGGTCGATGTGACGCAGCTCCTCCATGTAGCACGCGTTGGTGCCAGTACCTAATCACACAAACATACACGATATCCATGGTTTTACTTGCAAAGACGCCCCTCTGGTTGCATTCATTTAAACTTTAAATGAAATCCTTTTCTAACTTTAATCTACACTATAAAACTATTACCACAAAGCAATCACATTTTATTTCCACACAGCTGGTGTTTGCTCTGCACTGATTTGTTCAGGTTTTCCTTTTTTCGTCCATCCCTGTAGACAAATGGTACACTTGTGGACCAAAAGACCATAACTGACACAAAGATTTAAAAAAAAGGCACATTAGAGCAGCTTTTTACTTGGTACAAATTCACACAAATACTTTTCACAACAAATTGGCTTTTTGTCACTTAATGGCGTTCAAAACATGAATGTAGGGAATTGGCGATAACGTGTGTAACCATTAGATACAGTGTGCTCTCTAGTGACATGCAACGGAGTTGCAGGGTAATTGTTTGTCACAGCGTGCAGCTCAGTTCCAGTGCAAAGGTCTGATTTAAGAGCTGGTGGATAATTAACATGAGAATATTAAATCTGTATCTATCCATATTTTTATACTCACCAATAATGAGTCCGACTTCACAGTGCGGATCATCAAGGCCGCAGGTCATCATAGTTGCTACGGTGTCATTGACCATGGCCAACACCTCTACGTCCATTCCCTGCCGTTTGAGGGATTATCAACACAACAGTTTATATACAAACAAGTATTTCTACAGAAGTGCCAGGTGATAAAATTGGGTATGGTCTTTAGAAGAATGACCTTTTCACCAAAGGTAATTTCTCAGTACGTTTATTGGTGTCTAATGCATGAACAATAGTTTGTGAGTACACGTTTACAGATGTGCACTGTGGTGAATACAAGTATCCTACCCCAATTCTGTCGATGGCGCCTCTGAGGGCCTGGACCACATCTTTACTCTGAAGGCCTCCAGCCCGAAAGTTCTTACTCCAGTTTAACAATAATCCCTAAAGAGATTAAAATGATAGTTGAAAAGTAAGATAAACTTCAGGTGCAGTTTGTTGAAAGCGACATGGATTTAGTGTCATTACCTGATTTAAGGAGGATTGTTCACAGGGGAAAGAGAAAGTAAAGGCGAGGGGATGTTTCTTCTCCAAACTGATGTTCTTCTCATGTAGGAAGTCCTTCAGAGACTCTGACACATGGTCAAATAGCTGGAGAAGGAGCGAAGGCAATAATAAAAATAAGAATTGCAGTCGCCCTCGACCCCTGCATTCCCCCCACCCCCGCTACCTCTGTTCCTCTCCCAAGGTGCAGCTCCTTCGGTATGGGGTAGGTCTTCTCCACCATCTCCACTCCTCCCTTCTTAACACCCATGGCCTCTCCCACTTTAACTTGGAGCACCTTAAACCTGGAGCCTCCGAGATCCAACGCCAGAAACTCCCCTTTCTCTGCAGCACAGGGTTGCAACGATGTATAATCTGTACCGTATGTGTGCGTCATGTGTTTCTCCACGTTTACCTGATCCGTCGGGGGTGGAGCGGACGTGCGTGGGCAGCATCTTCAGCGCTGCTGCGGCGTTGCTCTTCACCGAAAGGCCCTTCTTCATTTCAGCCTGGAAACGAGCCGAGATGTCCCTTAGCTGGTCGTCATGGAGACGCATGGCGTACAGGAACCTGTCCACCTAAATGATTCAAGGTGAAACAGAGCGAACGCTATAAGCAAACAAAAAGGGCAGAGAGAAACGATACGGACGACAAAGTAATAAACACAGAGCTGCAGCTGAAGAAATGTGTTGCTCAATCCTAATCATTATGACTATTTGTGTTGTTGTGAAGATTTCAACTTAATGTGAAGCGTTGACCAAATTCAGCTAATTCTTGTTTATTTGATCTCGAGGGTTTGTGTGTGGCAAACACGTGTAATGTCACAAGACTGCAGCCCGGGCTCGACTCAAATGTGACACATGTATCAAAAGCTTAAAGGTCATTTTGTGGCGTTCGGTGACTTATATTCAAGGAGTGTCGCATGAAGGTAGAGCACACACACACGAGACTCTGGACTTTTTTTTTACCACACGTGGTATGGGAGCAAAGTATAAATCCTCTCAAGAAATGAGGACAAAAGGAGCATATTGATCAACAAGCCTTTGCTCAGCCCCAACCTGCATACTCAGCAAATCTATCACAGCTGTGTCATTGGGAGGTGAGGTGGGGGGGGGATGTGTGCGTGCAGCGTTTCACGGGAGTGTCGATACTTTGTCCCTCAGTTTGTGCGTGTTGATCCCATCTGCACTAAGAGGAGCTTATGGGGAGAAATGTTAATCATTGCTCAGGAGAACCGATGGGTGACACAGTAACTAATGATAACAGCACCGTGATCGTCTTATTGCAAAAACAGACGGCGGCTTTTCTGCTGGACAAGAGATCATATGAATAATGTCTTTTTTTGTCTTTAATGAATTTTGTTGCAGCACTACACTGGTGCAATAAATCAGGAGCAGGTATTCTTCTATTTTAAAACAAAAGTCTGAACGTGCCATGATTTCATATACGCTGTTTTACAGTAATGAGGTCACATGGCCACAAACAATTTACCAAATTCACTTTATAGAAATTGACTAGTTTTATAGATTGCAGCAATCCATTTAACACAGTAGCTTGTCTGTATCAGTAGTCCCTTTAATGCTGAAAATTATTGCTACTGTAACAAAAGTTAAGTGAAGCAGAGGGGCAGCGCTTACCTTCTTTGTGGGATCCTCTTGGAGTTTGGAGAAGAAAGAGCCAACGATATGAACGACAAACATCGTGATGCGCAACACAAACCACCATTAAAAGTCTCCAATAACAATACAAAAGAGTGTGTGCAACTACTGAAATACAGTCGGGTTTTCTCCCTCTGATAGTCTTGTTTTGTACCACTGTGCAGAACTCAATGATTAACAACAAGCCAAGCCCCTTGATTCCATCATTTCCTCCAATCTCTCAGTCCCTCCGCCCAGCTCGATCTTTTTAGGTTCAGTGCCGATCTGCAGTAACCTCAGCTAAACAACATATTAGCAAAGATTAGGTAAAAGGTCAAATAAATGTTTTTTTTGTAACGTACGAGTTTACTTTTAAACCATTAGTCTTCAGCTTAAATGATTCAATACGCAGCATTGCAACTTGTTACTACAAACTCATGTTACACATTGCATAACAAACTGTATATGCTGATAGAGAATCAAGTTCCAAAAATATAATAAATGAGGTAGATTTCCTGCAAAAATGTCCATAATGCTCAGAACACCTACAACACTTACATTTGATAGAGGAGAAGAATTGCAGAAAGCTGACAAAGAATATTTACGATACTAATAACATATCATTAAAACTACTTAAGGCAACCAAAAGGGGGGGGGAGACGTATGCTGTTCAGGCAGAACATGGATGACGATAACATACATGTATGCTTCCATCACGTCCCTCAGTACAGCAGTAATTGTTCTGTAATGACGTCGTAACACATTAATACACATTATCTCTGATACCGTGTGACCTCCTTAAAAGCTGCGGAATAAAAATTCAACAAGATATCAAGACTCCTAAAACAGTACATTTAATCAACATTAGCAAACATGAAAAAAATACGCCAATATGTATCTGTACACCAACAGGGATATACTTTGCATGTGCATTTCACACACAGTATCACTGCACTGAAATGTTGTGGTAAACCAGAAGGTTAACAACTGTGCCTGTATTGTAATATTTGTAATAAGTGGGGGTGGTAAAGTCTGTTGTTGGAATCTTTTGACAGATCTAACCTTGTTCAAGTGGATTCTGAGAGTGATTCAACAGGAGATTTTAGCAGTGTAAAAACACAGAATTCGCATAGACACTTAAACGACCCAGTACTCTGACATTTGGTTTCTTTTCACTGCCAAAACCAGCAGATATCATTCAGGTCTTGTGTCAGATATCAACCTCCAGTGTGTTTTGATCATTTCCTTTTCTTCTTTCTCTTCTCCTTGTTACTATTGGCAGGTTCTGTGGCAAGTGGGCTCTGATTGGTTAATTCCTGCTTCCGATCTTTCGACCACTCCCTCTGAAGCTGCCGGAGCAGATCGGGAGTCAACAGCCCGTCTCTGACCAGGCGACCGGCGAGAGAGCTGTCCATGTCTCCAAGGCCCCTTTGTCGCCTTGGACCTTTGTTGCTTGGGTTGGCGTTTTTACCACCTGCTTGTCCACCGCTGCCGCCGTGCGCCTGCAGCGGCCCCGTGACGCTCGGGTCAGCGGCTCTGATGAGGCGGGTGATGTTTCGTACGCCTTGCTGTATGATCTCATCCAGTTCCTTCTGGGTCCCCCGAACCAAGGCCGTGTCTGGAAACATGTCCATGAAACGGTAGCTGGGGGAAGGACAGAAACACATTTAAACTCCGCTCTGCATCTGCCAAACTGCTCGTTCCTCCCTGACTGAGAGCGAAACACGCGACAAGATCACGACCCTGCCGTCCTCGCTCCGAAATGGTGGAACGAGCTCTCTGACTGCAGAGAGCCTTCACATCTTCCGCCGAAAACTAAAGACAGACCTCTTAAGACTTTACCGTGACTAAAAACACTAACAAATTGTAGCACTTAAATTGTACTTGAGTTGTAAGTTGGCTTATTTGATGAAATTGCACTTTCTTGGAGTTTGTATCCCTTTGGTTGAAATGCACTTATTGCATGTCGCTTTGGATAAAAGCGTCAGCTAAATGACATGTCATGTAAAGACGACTAAATATGGTTATGTTTTCATGTTGACAACATGATTATTTCCAACAGGAACTGCCCATAAAACACATTTATATGACAAGTAGAGGAGGAAAAAAAACATAACATTACCTTAACCAGAGGTAAAGATCTAACACATCGTGAACAGCTTCCAAGTGAACCAGGTCCTTTATGTTTTTGGGTGCAGACAGAGGCCAGCTGACATGACGAGCCACCCAGTCAAAGGTCAGGGGTTCGTCACGACTGAACTGACGGGCAAACTGAGAGAAACCACAAGATTTAAAAATCTGGAAATATGTAAAACTGTCGACATTGTTTTAAGCTATGAGATGATCTTTGAATACAGTTCAAATGTCTTGTTTGATTTTTCACTCTGTACGGCCCGTCTGACACCAAAAAAAAAAAAAACATGACACAGATGTAGCTTAATTATTTATATTTTCCGCTCAGTGATTCCCCTGCTTGTCGACCCAACCTTAATGTACAGGTTTCATACACATTCTTGTCAAAATATATTTATCTGAAATGTGTGTGAAGCATTCAAAATAAGAAGGGTCGGAGTCTGACGCAAAGAACAACGTGGCGTCAAGAAATGTGACCGATCGTCCCGAACGTTAGAATATTGTTCAACAAATAAATATTTTTTATCAGTCAAGTGTGAACTGAACTACAAGTTAAGCACTTGTCAGTGACATTTATCAAACTTTCCCAAATAAAAAGGGTCCATGGCCATTACTTTTCAAAATTGCATGACTCTTCCAGGTTTACATACAAAAACCTACATTTACCTTTTTAATGTCCTTACCTTTAGGAAGGAGGTGCATACAAAAGGTTGTTTTTTGTTGATGGGAGCAGTACAGAAGACATAGCGAGACCTCAGGTTGAGTGGAATATGTTGAATCATATCAGCCAGAAACTTGAAGTCGTCGATATTGCAGACAAAATACATACCGTCTACCTGAGAGAGGCTGACAAATATGTCCTGCGCGAAAAAGGAGTCAAAGCACTTGTCAGAACGAAAAGATGAGGCCACAGTGAACATGCAATAAACCAAACTGGATGATTTTTAGAGGGAAACTTCTAAGCACTTATTTGTATTCTTAATAGACACGAAGATCTCTTCATGTAAAGCCCTGTTGTGATCCGGTTCTCCCGGTGGGATAATGACCCATTACATTCAAAGCATTAGAGACGAGTAGATATCTATACTCACAACAAGGTTTGACAGCGTGGCGTCCGGTAGATGATAAGCAAACATCTCTATCTGCTCTGCTGTAGGATGGAGACCTGCCGTCTGAGACCCAGAGGAGGGGGAGGGGCAGGGGGGGAGGTAGATTACACCGATTAGACCAGTTTTGCTCCGTATTCCACTGATACCGTTACCTCAGGGTGGGATTTCAATTTTATGTTTGTGTATAAACAGTCACCTTTATGGGTTCTACAGAGAGGCTGAGTATTTCTTTCAGAACAGGCAGATCGTTTGTGTGCATAGTGGTAACTTCTCCTTCTTTAAACTTTGAGGCGAACCTGAAGATGTGAAAGAGGAAACGGGTTTTAGAAAATAACATAAGACAGTTTGGAGTGCCTTCCTCTGTGTGTGTGTGTGTGTGTGTGTGTGCGCGTGTGTTTGCCTCCCTCTGTCGGTTTGTTTGAGTGTGTGTGAGAGTACTGCATCTTTTCTCAACACCCCCTTTGATGATGTAGGAATAGGAACACAATGTAGGAATCCTGCTTTTTAAATGGTGTATTCTCTCATGTTCACACTGTGTTTTTCTCTACATGTTGAATTCCTGCCCTATAAAGCACTTTGTGACCGTGGTCTGTGAAAAGCGCTCTATAAATACATTCGCTTACTTACTATCTTCACAACTCGTTTACAACCATAATGCAACTCTTAACCGTCCTGAATGGGGATAATGTGGGAGTGAATGAGACGGACCTCCCTGCGCGGCCAGATATTTGCAGAGCTTGTGATGTGCTGATGGTCTCCATCTGTTTCTCCCCTTTCTCATTAACATTAGGCTTTATCAGACTGTTGAAGATGACACGTCTAATACTCCTGTGGAGAGCCAAAGACGGAGACAAACGGATTAAAGGATTAAATCCTCTCTGACATGAGCACCTCAACATGCAACCAAACCGAAACAGACAGACAGATGTTTCCCAATTACCATTTCAGATAGATATAAAACACAAAACAGAGTTTGATACAGAATCTAAATAGAATGTGACCTTCACTGAGCTATTTTAATATCATTTCAATGATGGAATACCTTAATAGTACTACAGTGTGCGTGGTGATGGTACTTACAGGTTAAGGCCCATGCCTATAGCATCTGTAGCAACCAGTATCTTGCAGGGGTCATTAGGGTCGTTGAACTTTTTAGCCTGTGACAGCTTGGTGCCTGTAAATCACAGAGCAACCGATCTCACATCCAAAGTCAGGAGCATTATTTTATATTTATGATGTTGAGAAAAGATGATTTTATTTCACACATTCACTTAAAATACTCCGACTCACCTGGAGGTAAACTCCCATAGATGACAGCACATTCCAGCCCTCTGGCCTCAATCTGTCTGCTTATGGAGTAGATGTCATTTTTACTGAAGCAGACAATGCAATCTCCTGGTTTCAAGTTTTCTAATGACTCCACGGCATGATCCAAAACAGAGAATGGAGTCAACCGTTTGTAGGTGTTGACCTGAGAGACGGAGGAGTGGAGGGACACGGAGAGGAAAGAGACAGTTAGCCGAAGAACATCAAAGGAATGAAGCTGCGGTTAATATCAGTGGGACTCCATATCAGAGCCTCACCTCCACCTCCTCTCCAGTGGTGTACATCAGCTCTCTGACAAAGTCTATGGCTGCAGGTTCGCCACACACGTGGATCTCCTCAGCGCACAGACCTACAATGATAAAAAGATGTCAGCTGACCAAGTTGGAAATTACAATAATTGATGAAATTAAAACTGTACAAAGAAAACATGCTATATCTGCATTCAGAAGGTTTATTAAAGTTGTGCTTTTACATATTTGTTTATGTGTGCTTCATTAACGAGTCATCCACAAGTCATCATTTTCAATAATTCCTTTTAAAAAGTCTCACAATTGCAAATAGTCAGTGTGGGCATTATTGACTGAATGGTAAAAGGAGATTAAAATTCTGTATGTTTATTTTGTCTTATGCTAAATAAAAAAGCTAGAGAATATTTAGCTGCTCAACAGGTTGTGTATACGTTTGTGTTTGTATTTTTAAGCGTGCGTTACAAACCCAGCAGTGCTCTGGTCCAGGCCCATCCTCTGGAAGGATCTCTAATCATTTGAATTTCATCAATTACAGCCACCTCATCTGTAGAAAGACATACAATGTGATAAGCTACAATTCAATGTGATATACAACAGAATTGCTGAATCTTCTTGTTATATTTATGCAATTAAATAGAATGTTTGAATGTGTTAGGTCTACTTACAAGGTGTGGTGACATTGCACATCTCTATGGTACAGGCCACATGACCAGATGCTCGACCATCTGAATCCATGAAGGTCCTCTCCTCTCCAGTAACCAGGTCACAGGGCACACCCTGGAAATACAAATTAATTCAAAACAGGACAATACATCAAGTGACCAAACAATCTTAAAAATACAGACGTGATAGAAACACAGATTATAATGTCCCTTCAACAATGCGACACTCGTGTTGTAGTATTCCCTAAATCAGTGGAAACTTTAATTTAAACTAAACAGATGACAAAGAGAAACACATACAGCATCGTTGCTCTTCTCAAAGATCTCATGGGCCAGTAGTTTCAGGGGGCCACAGTAGACTCCCGACTTAGCAGCCAGGTAGCGCTGGATGGCATGGTAGGTTTTACCACTGTTTGTGGGACCGGCATGAAAAATCACCTTCCTCTGGATGGCACGAGCATCAGGGTACCTGACCAACACACAAAGTACTATTACTATGCATAAATAAACCGTTGCTGTGACTCTCCTGAGCCACGCTCCAGGCCACGTACCAGTTAGCAGGGACTCTGAGATCCGAGATCTTTCTCAGGTCATCCATACAGTCCAGCATTGGAAAGATTTGCTTGGCATGACGCATAAAGTATGGGTATACATCATCAACATGTCCTGTGGAACAGCAGACATTGAAGAGCTTTATAATCAGAATTTAATAAATGAATTAGTATGATATATTGAAGTCCATCTTGAACTTGAACTCTAATATTATCATTATTATTATTATTATTATTAATAATAATAAAAGAAACCTGCTCCAGAGCAGATGTCACTAAGGATGATGTGGAGATCGGCGGGAAGTGATATTACATCCAGGACAAACTTCCTGAAGCTTATGAAAGCCTGGTGGAACAGACGAGCTGTATAGACACAAGAAATTAACGTAAATGTCAATGTTTTGTCCAACAAAACATTGACATTACAAGCTGCCTCTAATTTAAGACATTTAATTGACATATTTTCAAAAGATATGAATTCAATCCTCACCATCCAGGCCATGGTCTGCCGCCAGCTTCTGCATCTCCTTCTTCTTATAAAACCGATTCAGAACTTTCAGAAGTTCACCTGAAGCAGAACATGCGGTTTAAGTACATTATTAACAATACGTCATTGAAATAATGTCCATGCAAAGTGTCCGAGATAACGTCAGTAGACAGAAAAGCAACAGCACAGGGTTAATTGTCACCTAATGTTTCTACGCCACCTGCTCAAGTAGATCTACTAACTTTTATCGAGTGGTTGCGTCAGCTCGATTCCCACGCTCCCATCCGACAAGCTGTCCGTCTTCAGGGACACGGGGACAAACAGAGACGTGTCCAGAGGTTTTGGAGAGGAGCCGTTAGATGAAACATGTCTGCGGCAAACCCCCGGACCAGCCTGATGTGTTTTGTGGAGCAAACCAGACCCAGCAGTGGAGCGGGTAGTCCGTGTGCTAATGTGGCGTTGAAGTCGAGAAAACAAATGCACACACCGGTTTAGCGACATCTCTGCGGCTCGTTTCTACCGCAGGTGTCGGCACCTCATTCGGGCTGCGAACAAAATGTGTGCTACTGTTGCTGCATGCTGCTAAGCATTTTAAAATGTGTGGATTACACGACACACAGTCCACCAGAGGACGGTCAACACATTTCTCTTCCTGCTTCTACAACGTGGAACAGGACCAGTCGCTGTATAGCCGCCCACAAATGTGCCGGAATGGAAATCAAGTTAAACACGTGTTTTTTATTAAAACACATAATTTTAACACCTTCTAAATACAAAAAAATATATTCAGTACAATGGTTTGGTCTATTTTTTGTTTGGTTTTGAAAAACTGTGCAACAAAGCATAAACGATATCAACAGGCATCTACGGGTTTCTCTATAGCTCAACCCAAAGATCGTATATCCAACTTTAATTTGTCTGTCCGTCCAACAAATGTCCAGTTTACAGAGTCTCTTTGAACCTGCCTCGAGTAAAAACGATCTTTGAAGGTTGTCAATGTCTTGCCCTGACTTTTGTAATCTCTCCAGAAAGAACTCGCCCTTTATTGTTCAGACAAACTAGTCCTGATTGTGTCTTTTAAATCAGTGTTTGGGTTAATATCTCCATTTCTATTATAGACTGATCAATTAAGACTTATCAATATAAAAATTGGTTGTTTTCTGAATGTATCGTTATCTATAAGCAGACTTGTGGCCATTATTAGAGATATACTGATGTCATAACCATAGATTCACCCCAACATCAGCTTTGACAGAACATCGCTTCTCACTTTGAACCAAATGCAATGTTACAACAGCAACATGCGATATGTTGTTTTAAAGAAAGAGTATTGTTGAAATGATATTCTGTATAAATTCTTTATTCACGATTCATTTGGGATATATATTTTGGGCTTAGTGTATATCTTGAGCGCGCGCACACACACACACACAAGCGCACACAAACACGCCATTAGACATTATGTAAAGATGAACATGCCAAGACAGGGGCAGAGAGCTTGGGCCTTATTGATTCTTCATTACCTTGGAAGGTACTTATAAAGTACACCAAACAAACCCTACCTGTACAGTGTTTAAAAAGACACATAATGGCTTTAACTTCAGATACATTTCACTGCTGCCATTCAAATACTAACTAAAAATGAACAAATACAGCAGAACTGTAAATGAGACATGACAGTGGGACTTTTACATGAGAAAAAGAGCAACCACATTTTGGACTTTTTAGCAAGTCCAATGAACACAAGTAGTATAAATGTCAGTATTATTTCAAATATAGACACAGGAGATCTTTGAGGTGGTGTCGTCCTTGAGTGATGTTTAGTTTAGCTTCAAAGCCCCTTTGAAACCAGGTTGAGCAGCGAAGGGAAAAGTGCAAAACCGGCCCCAGATCAGCGCTTGAGGCCAAATGTATCCAAGAAAAGAGCCCGCTAACATCACAGGACTGTGTGGACGTGTGTGTGTTTAAAGCATGACCTAATTCTCCCGTCACAGTGGAATATTTCTGCATCCCTTCCTGCCTAACAGCAGACTTGAGACATTTTTAAACATGAATTTCTACTTAAACCACACCAACAGGCTGTCAATCTTCAGGCTGCTTTTATAATGCCTGTCATTATAAAAAGTGTTCAGATGACTCATTGAAAACAAATAAATAGCTGATTGTGTGGTGGGGATGAAACAAACATTTTCAGGTTTAAGAGACAAATTGCTCAACTGTTTTTTAACTTTGATTTTGACATATAGAAGAAAAATCTACTGATGCGATATTGGAGTTTTACAGTTCAGCTAACCCAAAAAGGTATGCTATACAAGAAATAAAAAATATTTAGCCAGAAATATTTTAATAAGATATTAATATGGCCACTGGGCGTGATCTCTCTTCAAAAATGTTATCCTTGAATCCAATCAAATGGAGGTAAAAAAAAATTGAATCGTGTTGCATAAGACAGGGAAACTCAACTCCAAAAGAATCCAGATAAATCAACTTGAAAAAAAGAACCCAAAATAAATGTTTTTGGTGATTTAGGTGAACCTACCGTTAAAACCATTTATAGAGTACAAATGGTTTGCATCCCGCAAGATTATTCAGAAATAAACAGCACTCCGAAGATGAAACAAAAGCTTTGTGCCAGAGGGAATCCCCAAATCAACTACAAGTGCATCAAATATTCATCTTAACATCAGACTAATGTCGTATTGAGCTTAAGAATATTGGACAAGCAGCGGATATGAATGTTTGGTGTTTTCAGAGCAATAATTGGCCCATTTATAAATAGACTAATGAATCGGTTCTCTGGTTGAGCTTTTAAATGTGAGCATTTTCTGTGTTCCCTCTGTTATTTAACTGCAAATTGAATACATTTGGACGGTTGGTCAAACAAAAAGCAGACATTTGTAGACGCAACCTAAAGGCGCTGCGATCACTTTGATGGACATTTTACAAACCGAATAATGGAATCAAATGTTGCTTGATTGGAATGAAAAGGTGAGACACCGAAAACATGGAAAAGTTTGGAATCTTTTTCATTTTCACAAAACAGCCACATCGAACCATGGAATAGAAGAATAGGTTTATGTTAAGATGGACATTTGTTGCACCAGACAGACACGTGCATGGAAGAAGCAGCCTGCGGACCGTTACAACACACTTCACTATGAAACTCCGGATTTCCCAGACTGGTGGATGAGTGAGAAGACAGCGGCTCAGCGTAGCTTTAACTCAGTTGCGTGTTGCCTCACAGCTTAGCCTCTGGTGTCCTTTGTTCATGCGGATCTCCACATGACTCGACTACTGTAAATCGCCGGCCATCGCGTCCAGACTTTTCACATTTTGTGACAAAGCCCAGAATGAGGGCTGTCCAAATATGCAAACAAAAGAAGTGGAAGTGTAGCCATCCCCTCTCTTCCGTCTTTGCTCCAGTTTTGAATTTTTTTTATCCTTTCAGCAAACTGTATGGCTTCACTTGTGTGTGTGCGTGTATGTGTGTGTTTTCAAGGCTCCGGACAGGCTTCTTCTGTGTTCCTAATGTGGGTTTGTTTGATTTGGAGTCTGACCTTGACCTTTAGCCTTCAGCCTCCGTGGGTTGAATGCGAGTGGGTGTGTGTGTGTGTGTGTGCGTGTGCGTGTGAGAAAGGATTCCGGACACTCACATCTGAAGCTGTGGAGTAGTGATAGCCATGTCTGTATGTATGTTATGTGTGCATTTCTCAGTCCAGGGAGATTGGTGAGGCAGCCCTGCCACCTCTGGCTGGTCAGCAGTGACGAGTTGGTGTGTTTCTGGGTGTATTGTCAGTTCACAGCATTGCAATCACATCTCCGGCTGCTCGGCAGTAACTGGCTGGGTTCGGGGCTCGGGTGACTCGTAGCGCTGGAAGTTTCTTTTCCTGATCTTTTCTGGAGCTTTTCTCCACAAAACAATCTCCTGAACAGAGGGAGAAAAGAAATGTGTATTGATAATGTTCCTAATAAAAAAAATGAATTCAGTGGCAGACATTCAGTGTTGGTCATCAAAGGTCATTGTGGCTAACAAAAGTGTGTAATGCGTCTCAAAAGATAGAGCAGATGTACTCAAATCGGCATTGTGTACATCAATGTTGTGGTCTTCTTCACGTTATCATTTGTTGGAAATAGCCAGAGAGATTTGAAGTAAAGCAAAGACACATATGATACAATATAACTATATGAGACGGACCCAACTCTACATGCTATTTTCTTTATGTGTTTCAGTGCGCTAGAGAAACAATGGCATGTTTAGGCATCTAGCTGATTCAGAATACTAATGATTTGCATGCGAGTGTGTCACCTGTTGTTTAAAGTATCTCCTATCTTCTTCATCTACCAGCACCAGATTAAGGAAGTAGCGTACAGAGAACTTCTTGTTTACATCCCTCATGGTGGTCGTCAGGTCGTATCCTGTGAAGACACAGAAGATGTCTTCAAGTACAAAATATGCTTTCAAAGGATTTTATAAGTGGCAAACTGACTCCATGATATGATGCGACTTGCAGTTGACCGTCTTATATCTGCAGGAGAAGACAAAGGAGAAAAAGAACCATTTACCTGCCAGGAAGAGTCTTATGGGAATGGATTCTCCTTTAACCGGAGCGCCATCCATGATTTCATACTTTGCCACCGTCTCCGTCTCTGTGGTGGTACTTGGACCTAAAACAGAGGACAAAAAAAATCAAACAAGTGATAGTATATGGAAAGTGGAGCAGAGCTGACCGACATTTCTGTTCTTGTCAGGACTGAAGCAAACCAAACCCAAGTCGTGTGTCGGATATGTGTTTACAAGTGGCCTCTCACCTATACCCGTTATCTCCTTCTTGATGAGCTGCAGCTCCATGTGTTGGATCTTGATCCTGACCAGCAGAAAGTAGATCTTCCCAACAATCACATCCTTGAGGTGGTATCTAGCAAAGAAACGCATTAAGGAAGCTGCTCAAACTGACGTGAGCACAGGTCTTATTTGGTTGCGTGGCCTGTGAAAGAAGAAGGCTATAAAAGGTGTTCACCAGGAAAGCTACAGTGGTCTTACTTGGATTTATTGTATTCAAACTCAATGTGCAGACAGTCTTCTATGCCGACCTCCATCTTGATTGAGTTGTTGACGTCCGGGTACGTAGCTAACTGGTGAATAATAAGCTCATATTCCTTGACCAAATCAGACAGACGACGAACTATTGTCACCCTGAGGAAATACCTGTGAGAAAAACACACTAATGAACACTGATGGACACGTTCTGCATCAAAAATGCAGAATGTGTTGGCCTGCTGTTACCATTTTCAGCAATACATGTATTGATCCCTGCTCCCCCTTGAAAATGCTCTTAGGCAGATTATTTGCTGCCATAATATAGAACTTGGGTACTAGATGTTGAAGTTCCAGGCTCACCATCACATGGGTTTCATCAATACATCCCTTTGGATTAATATGATTAAAGAACCTGCCTCAAGTCAAACTGTGTAATAAACATACCGTAGCCTGACGTTGGCTCCAGTGTAGGACTCATAGGGCTTCTCCACCTGCATGAACTCAAAGTCGTAGCTCCTGTTCTGGGTGAGTTCTCCAGGCAGAGCCAACTCTTTCACCAAGTCCACAAATTCATGGGTGTTGCTCTTATCAGAGAACAGCTCTGAAATACAGCGGAGTGGATTTAGAATGATTGCATATAATTCAGGACAGTTTAGACGCACTACCAAAAGACTTATACATGAGGTTACTTGAGATTCCATGCTCTTAAAACACAACTGTCACCCCCCTCCTCCTCCTCCTCCTCGTCCTCCTATCGCAAACACAGTTGGAGAAGGGTTTAGCTTGACTATTGCAGGCGGCACATGACGACCACATGCTCTGCTTAACCTTTTAGCTACATGAAAAAGCCGGCATGCCAACCAGCTGACAAGTGCTTTAGTCCGGCTATAGGGCAATGCATTTAATTAGCATTTGAAATATCATATATCAATATCAATATCATAGCACTACTTGCATGAGGCAATCTAGAAATAAATCTAATTAAAACCAAGCAAACAAAAGAATTGGGTACTGGAGTTGGTGTTAGAATCCATACATTGTATGCTCACCTATCTGTCCAACAAACTCGATGCGGATGCCCTGATGCTCTAGTCGCTTTCCTCCCTGCTTGACATTTAGATTCACCTGGGAGGAATATGTAGGAGTAGCTCAAGTATCATACAGACAAAAAGTATGTTGTCACAATAAGAGTCGGACACAACCAATTAAACAATCTATTTGACCATTACAGGGAAAAACTAGAAGGTTTACTTTTTATAGAACACAACTTTTCTTTTAGATGAGCTTTCCGCTGTTATTACAGATATATTGGACACAATGATATTGGTTAATAAAGTTGTTGAATAAGCTGATACATTTGTAGCTCCTGAAAATCTTTCACACACATGGGCTCAGTTAAAGAGAGGATCCAAGAATAGACTGTGGTACGGTCAAGAAGACCATTGTATACAGTAAGACAGCAGATTAAGACCATCATTTGTGTAGGAACACCTAACTGAACCTTGTAGAGCTCTGAATCCTAAAGCAATCCTGTTCTTACGTAATTGAATGAGAAAGTGTGTAACCGTGTAAATAATGTAAACTCAGTTTACCTTGCCAGACACAGACTCTCCATCATAGAACAGGTAGTGTTTCTCCACTTTCCCATCTTCTGTCTTCAACTCTGCGGTCTTTCTGTTCTCTGCATCATTCAGCAGTACGTCTATCTCACATACCGGCCCAAACAGACCTCCTAGGAAACTCTGAAATCACAACAAACGGCGTAGAAAACAGTGTATTACATGCAAAAAACAAACAGACAGTGTAAGAAATGCAGGTCAACTTATTAAAAGTTGACTAACTCGTGATTGTCAGAAAAATATGTTGACTCAGACTTCAAAAAAGATAATTAACAGGATCAAATGCACAATATGACAACTTTTCTCTCAATCATGCAAGTCAAAAGAACAACTGATTACTTAACAAAAACAAAAAGCTAATTAAGAACAAGTCTACAAAAATCTATCATCACCGTGATATGCCTGGTTTTTTATCTGAAGAGACTAAAACAAAATGTCCCAATATTTCATCTGACGTTATGGATAATTGTGACAATGCTGAGGATTCATTTGTGGTTTGCAGGCACTTTAAAACTAGACATACCAAGCCAAAGGTGTTGGAGGTTTATAACACGCATCTCTATCGACTCTAATAACAGACAACACCATGAACAAGGTTCACATCTGTATATGTGCATGTGAACACAACGGACAATCACAGTCTGACGTGGTCACTAATCCCGCACCGCTACCACCTACCTGTTATTGCCACACTAACTCAATTATTTAGCACAGACACATTATTTTCCTCTGAGCTGGCAGTCACAAAAACATGCTTAAGCATGCAGCAAATCTGGAGGAATCAGCCCATTCGTCAAGATGTCTGGGAAACCAGTCAATGTCTGGATATATATGTGTGTGTGTGTGAGAGAGAGAGATGCTTTTAGTCCATTGCATCCCCTGAATTAAGGATGCATAGATAACATAGAAGCAAATCAAAAAGCAACCAAATGAGGTACACAAGAGGAAATGGCATTGTTAAAACCGCGCAAAGTCAAAGTTAGTGGGCGACAACTAGCAATGGTCTTAAAATACTAGGTTAATTGCCATCAGCACTTTTCTAACGAACCTTTCTTTAAACATTTAAACATTTACGTCACGTCAGAGTTGTTGCTGCAGTTCAACATGACTCTGTCACACTGGACCAGCCGGCAACGTTAGATAACATTAACATCTACACCAGGCCCGCTGGCAGCCACAGTAACACACAAATAAACGACCTCAAAACATATTTAAGTTGCTAACCAACCCCGCTACTTAGTTGCTTTCATGATTAAACGAAGCTCCTGGGCCGTGAGCTAACTGCCGTTGGCCAAAACACCTTCTATAAAGAGAAGAGGGCCGCGGTCTGATGCTAATCCCACCGGCCTAGCTAGCTGTCCGGTGCGCTAATAGATATCGAGTTAGTAGATGTCAAGCGAGATTTGGAGGTCTGACCAAATGTTGTTATTTCACGATTTAATAATCCGCTTCATTTCAGTACGGGCCGAACAGCTGGCGCTTGTTTTACACTCACCATCTCGGCCGCCTGTCAGTCCGGTGGTTGAAGCTAACAGCTAGCCTCGCTCAGTGAAGCAGGAGGTGGTGTCGAGGCTTGACGTCATGTGACCCGTCATGTGAGGTGTTCGGGAGGGAGGGGGGGTTGATAATGTCATGCAAAAACAATGTTAATACTGTTGTTATAAATCCTTTATTTTATTTCAAATACAAAACAGCCAATGTTCAGCATGTTGAAATGCATGCATTTGCACAATATATGTATATATATATATATATATATATATATATATATATATATATATATATATATATATATATATATTTATATTCAATATGAATCAGGTCACAGTGATTAAGATTACACAACTGTATTCCTGAGGGGTTTGGGTTTGCAAAAATCTCTTTTTAACTTTTATTCATCTTTTTCCAAATTCCCAAAATATGTTGCATAATTCTCCTTTGTATGTGTACATTTTCACAACATTTGAGACAAAGGTATCTAAAAACATTAACACATGTTTTTTTTGTGTGTTTTAAAAGAATATAATCCAAACCACAGCTGTTCAGCAGCATAGCGTGAGCAATGCACGGACAAATGTCTTATTGCACTGGTATTACAATTGTTTTTAATTTGATAGTAGAAAAAGCACATGGAAGCTCAAGGGCAGGTTGAAAAAGTATGTAAGTGTCTTATTTATGCAGACTGTTCTTTAACTTTGGCAGATACATTTTGTCGTTTACAGTCATTACTTCTGCCCCACAAATAACCCTGAGAATATAAAATATATTAGGCATTTGTGAATCTCTGGGCAACTGTGTTTTTACACCACCAGGGGGCGTTGCAAAACTAGGTTTACAATTTACCATTTGAATAAACAATGTGGAACAGATGCTAGCCTTGTGTGTGGTTCTTAGAGCTGGTGGGTGCACAAGTTCTACAGCTGCAGAAGGTGGTCTTCTCTCAGCTCGTGCTCTGCTGGTCTTGCCTCAGCAACCACAGACTTGCTTGGGAACAACCGCCTCATGCCTGTCAAATCCCCATCTACATGAGGAAAAACAGGGTCAGATCAGACTACATGGAGGAGAAGAAGCAGTGCCTTGAAAACTATGAATCCTTGCAGCTTAAGATGTGTGTCACCTCTGTATTGCTCCCCTTTCTCTGCCCAGGACTCTCCAGAGCCGGTCTCACCAAATCCCCAGTCTGCCGCGAGTCCGTCTGCAGAGCCTTCAGATCCTCCAGAACCGTCAACGGTCTCGACAGGTGACTCTCCCTCCTCACTTTCGTTGGGCTCATCCATCTCAAAACTCACTTCTTCCTCACTCTCATCCTCCTCCTCGGGCTCAGCCTCTCTGGAAAGGAGGCTCAGTCATTGAAAAATGCTGATGGGGTTTTTGCAGGTTCTAGCTATCTGCTTTTAGAAGTCTGTCCTACTTCATCATATCAGTTAATAACACTTACTTTCATGTAAACTCATCATCAATTATGTTTTCACTGCATATCAAACAACAACAAAGTAACAAAACGTAACTAGAAAATGCATTTCCTGTGGAAAATGCGTGGGAATGCTGAATTGCTAAAGCTAAACTGGTTGAATAGCTTAAAGCTATAAGAAGAATTTGAAGTAGTGAGAGTAGTTGAAAAAGTGGAAATCGGTTTAATAAGTTTGAATTTAATTAAAAAGTAAGATACACTGCATAGAACGAAAAAGCATCAATTTAGCTGAGATGAGATGTGAAAAGTAATGAAATAAATACATTTCAATAGATTTGATGACAATATATGGATGAAAAGGCTTAAGTGAAGTACAAAGAATTGCTGAAAATACATACACGGCTGAAAATATACATAGCAGAAGCTAAATACGAATTTCAAAAGACGGCTAAAAATACAGAAGTAAAAGTAGTTATAGTATCAATAGCAGTAGAAAAACTACAAGTTTTAGTACTAGAGCTGATAATACTAGTACTACTACTAATACTATTAGTCATAGTAGTATTTGTAGTACCCTAAGCAGTAGTTGTCATATTACAATCAGCAGAAATTCTAAGTTATTAATATGTGGATGGGAGAAAGAAAAAGACAGAGCGAGGCAGAGAGACAGACAGTGAGTGATTGAAGGAGTAGAGAGGGGAGGGGCTGTCATGTGACTGTGAGAGTAAGAGTGCAGGTGTCTGAGTAGCCGTGGCAACGACCGCAGCTGCACGAGCTGATCAGAAGGACACAGATTTACACAGAATCCACGCCTCAAACAAATTGCCGCTAGAGCAAAACTATTATGGGAATTAAAAAAATAACTGCACGGTGACAGTCCCAAGACTCTACCGAACGCATACATATATACTTTTATGTCTCAAGGGTTCATAATATGGCTTTTAAAGCAGTTTCAAAAACGTGTACTCTCTGGCTTTTTCTGTTAAGTTCTTCACCAGTTTTGTATTGCAGTCAATGGGGCTTGAGACAGACTTTGTCTCACTCTCGAGCCCCTCAGGCAAAAAGTAAAGAACGCTGGGATTCCATTCCCACATCATTCCGACCAGCACAAGCACGGCATCATTCTGTGCAAAAATGAAGCTTTTAAATGTAACATTGTGGTCGTGAGTGCAAAAGATCCATATTTTTTTTACCCGATTCTCACGCAGCCGCACACTCTAAATTTGCATATTCTCACTCTAGAGGTGCACACACACACCCATGTTAAACTCAGAAAAGGACTGAAAAACTAGTGAAACATAATCATTGATTATGAAAAAAGTATAATAGATATCCAAATTAAAAGTAGACCCCAAATAGCTGAATATGTTGTGAACAGTTTAAAGTTTAAACCATGTCTGTAGGTTAAAAAATGTAGGAGGAGATACATTTTGCAGCAGAAGAGGATTTGAAGCATTTGAAGCTTGCTCTCATTGACTTTAGTGTTAAAAAAAAGTGTTAAAAAGCTTAATATTTAAAAAAGTATAAATAGTAGAAAAAAAGTTGAAAAAGTCCCATCATTAGCTGAAAGAGCTGAACATTTGAAGGGTTGAATGGTTTTAATAGCTGAAAGTATGCAGAAGTTACGCAGAGCCAAAAAACGTACGGAACTAGAAAATGCATTTCCTGTGGAAAATGCGTGGGAATGCTGAATTGCTAAAGCTAAACTGGTTGAATAGCTTAAGGCCATGAGAAGTTGAAGTAGTGAGAGTAGTTGAAAAAGTGGAAATCGGTTAAATAAGTTTGAATTTAATTAAAAAGTTATATACACTGCATAGAACGAAAAAGCATCAATTTAGCTAAGATGAGATGTGAAAAGTAATGAAATAAAATACATTTCAATAGATTTGATGACAATATATGGATGAAAAGGCTTAAATGAAGTACAAAGAATTGCTGAAAATACATACACGGCTGAAAATATACATAGCAGAAGCTGAATACGAATTTCAAAAGACGGCTAAAAATACAGAAGTAAAAGTAGTTATAGTATCGATAGCAGTAGAAAAACTACAAGTAAGTTTTAGTACTAGAGCTGATAATACTAGTACTACTACTAATACTATTAGTCATAGTAGTATTTGTAGTAACCTAAGCAGTAGTTGTCATATTACAATCAGCAGAAATTCTAAGTTATTAATATGTGGATGGGAGAAAGAAAAAGACAGAGCGAGGCAGAGAGACAGACAGTGAGTGATTGAAGGAGTAGAGAGGGGAGGGGCTGTCATGTGACTGTGAGAGTAAGAGTGCAGGTGTCCGAGTTGCCGTGGCAACGGCGCAGCTGCGCGAGCTGATCAGACCACAGAGATTTACACAGAATCCACGCCTCAAACAAATTGCCGCTAGAGCAAAACTATTATGGGAATTAAAAAAATAACTGCACGGTGACAGTCCCAAGACTCTACCGAACGCATACATATATACTTTTATGTCTCAAGGGTTCATAATATGGCTTTTAAAGCAGTTTCAAAAACGTGTACTCTCTGGCTTTTTCTGTTAAGTTCTTCACCAGTTTTGTATTGCAGTCAATGGGGCTTGAGACAGACTTTGTCTCACTCTCGAGCCCCTCAGGCAAAAAGTAAAGAACGCTGGGATTCCATTCCCACATCATTCCGACCAGCACAAGCACGGCATCATTCTGTGCAAAAATGAAGCTTTTAAATGTAACATTGTGGTCGTGAGCGCAAAAGATCCATATTTCTTTTACCCGATTCTCACGCAGCCGTACACTCTAAATTTGCATATTCTCACTCTAGAGGCTCCACACACACACCCATGTTAAACTCAGAAAAGGACTGAAAAACTAGTGAAACATAATCATTGATTATGAAAAAAGTATAATAGATATCAAAATTAAAAGTAGACCCCAAATAGCTGAATATGTTGTGAACAGTTTAAAGTTTAAACCATGTCTGTAGGTTAAAAAATGTAGGAGGAGATACATTTTGCAGCAGAAGAGGTTTTGAAGCATTTGAAGCTTGCTCTCATTGACTTTAGTGTTAAAAAAAAGTGTTAAAAAGCTTAATATTTAAAAAAGTATAAATAGTAGAAAAAAAGTTGAAAAAGTCCCATCATTAGCTGAAAGAGCTGAACATTTGAAGGGTTGAATGGTTTTAATAGCTGAAAGTATGCAGAAGTTACGCAGAGCCAAAAAACGTACGGAATAATAATAATAATAATAATAATAATAACTAGAAAATGCATTTCCTGTGGAAAATGCGTGGGAATGCTGAATTGCTAAAGCTAAACTGGTTGAATAGCTTAAGGCCATGAGAAGTTGAAGTAGTGAGAGTAGTTGAAAAAGTGGAAATTGGTTAAATAAGTTTGAATTTAATTAAAAAGTTATATACACTGCATAGAACGAAAAAGCATCAATTTAGCTAAGATGAGATGTGAAAAGTAATGAAATAAAATACATTTCAATAGATTTGATGACAATATATGGATGAAAAGGCTTAAATGAAGTACAAAGAATTGCTGAAAATACATACACGGCTGAAAATATACATAGCAGAAGCTGAATACGAATTTCAAAAGACGGCTAAAAATACAGAAGTAAAAGTAGTTATAGTATCGATAGCAGTAGAAAAACTACAAGTAAGTTTTAGTACTAGAGCTGATAATACTAGTACTACTACTAATACTATTAGTCATAGTAGTATTTGTAGTAACCTAAGCAGTAGTTGTCATATTACAATCAGCAGAAATTCTAAGTTATTAATATGTGGATGGGAGAAAGAAAAAGACAGAGCGAGGCAGAGAGACAGACAGTGAGTGATTGAAGGAGTAGAGAGGGGAGGGGCTGTCATGTGACTGTGAGAGTAAGAGTGCAGGTGTCCGAGTTGCCGTGGCAACGGCGCAGCTGCGCGAGCTGATCAGACCACAGAGATTTACACAGAATCCACGCCTCAAACAAATTGCCGCTAGAGCAAAACTATTATGGGAATTAAAAAAATAACTGCACGGTGACAGTCCCAAGACTCTACCGAACGCATACATATATACTTTTATGTCTCAAGGGTTCATAATATGGCTTTTAAAGCAGTTTCAAAAACGTGTACTCTCTGGCTTTTTCTGTTAAGTTCTTCACCAGTTTTGTATTGCAGTCAATGGGGCTTGAGACAGACTTTGTCTCACTCTCGAGCCCCTCAGGCAAAAAGTAAAGAACGCTGGGATTCCATTCCCACATCATTCCGACCAGCACAAGCACGGCATCATTCTGTGCAAAAATGAAGCTTTTAAATGTAACATTGTGGTCGTGAGCGCAAAAGATCCATATTTCTTTTACCCGATTCTCACGCAGCCGTACACTCTAAATTTGCATATTCTCACTCTAGAGGCTCCACACACACACCCATGTTAAACTCAGAAAAGGACTGAAAAACTAGTGAAACATAATCATTGATTATGAAAAAAGTATAATAGATATCAAAATTAAAAGTAGACCCCAAATAGCTGAATATGTTGTGAACAGTTTAAAGTTTAAACCATGTCTGTAGGTTAAAAAATGTAGGAGGAGATACATTTTGCAGCAGAAGAGGTTTTGAAGCATTTGAAGCTTGCTCTCATTGACTTTAGTGTTAAAAAAAAGTGTTAAAAAGCTTAATATTTAAAAAAGTATAAATAGTAGAAAAAAAGTTGAAAAAGTCCCATCATTAGCTGAAAGAGCTGAACATTTGAAGGGTTGAATGGTTTTAATAGCTGAAAGTATGCAGAAGTTACGCAGAGCCAAAAAACGTACGGAATAATAATAATAATAATAATAATAATAATAAATAAAATCGAATAACATAAGTTGGAATGCTGTTGAAGCATTCCCACTAATAAATAAAATCGAATAACATAAGTTGGAATGCTGTTGAAGCATTCCCACTAATAATAATAATAACTAGAAAATGCATTTCCTGTGGAAAATGCGTGGGAATGCTGAATTGCTAAAGCTAAACTGGTTGAATAGCTTAAGGCCATGAGAAGTTGAAGTAGTGAGAGTAGTTGAAAAAGTGGAAATCGGTTAAATAAGTTTGAATTTAATTAAAAAGTTATATACACTGCATAGAACGAAAAAGCATCAATTTAGCTAAGATGAGATGTGAAAAGTAATGAAATAAAATACATTTCAATAGATTTGATGACAATATATGGATGAAAAGGCTTAAATGAAGTACAAAGAATTGCTGAAAATACATACACGGCTGAAAATATACATAGCAGAAGCTGAATACGAATTTCAAAAGACGGCTAAAAATACAGAAGTAAAAGTAGTTATAGTATCGATAGCAGTAGAAAAACTACAAGTAAGTTTTAGTACTAGAGCTGATAATACTAGTACTACTACTAATACTATTAGTCATAGTAGTATTTGTAGTAACCTAAGCAGTAGTTGTCATATTACAATCAGCAGAAATTCTAAGTTATTAATATGTGGATGGGAGAAAGAAAAAGACAGAGCGAGGCAGAGAGACAGACAGTGAGTGATTGAAGGAGTAGAGAGGGGAGGGGCTGTCATGTGACTGTGAGAGTAAGAGTGCAGGTGTCCGAGTTGCCGTGGCAACGGCGCAGCTGCGCGAGCTGATCAGACCACAGAGATTTACACAGAATCCACGCCTCAAACAAATTGCCGCTAGAGCAAAACTATTATGGGAATTAAAAAAATAACTGCACGGTGACAGTCCCAAGACTCTACCGAACGCATACATATATACTTTTATGTCTCAAGGGTTCATAATATGGCTTTTAAAGCAGTTTCAAAAACGTGTACTCTCTGGCTTTTTCTGTTAAGTTCTTCACCAGTTTTGTATTGCAGTCAATGGGGCTTGAGACAGACTTTGTCTCACTCTCGAGCCCCTCAGGCAAAAAGTAAAGAACGCTGGGATTCCATTCCCACATCATTCCGACCAGCACAAGCACGGCATCATTCTGTGCAAAAATGAAGCTTTTAAATGTAACATTGTGGTCGTGAGCGCAAAAGATCCATATTTCTTTTACCCGATTCTCACGCAGCCGTACACTCTAAATTTGCATATTCTCACTCTAGAGGCTCCACACACACACCCATGTTAAACTCAGAAAAGGACTGAAAAACTAGTGAAACATAATCATTGATTATGAAAAAAGTATAATAGATATCAAAATTAAAAGTAGACCCCAAATAGCTGAATATGTTGTGAACAGTTTAAAGTTTAAACCATGTCTGTAGGTTAAAAAATGTAGGAGGAGATACATTTTGCAGCAGAAGAGGTTTTGAAGCATTTGAAGCTTGCTCTCATTGACTTTAGTGTTAAAAAAAAGTGTTAAAAAGCTTAATATTTAAAAAAGTATAAATAGTAGAAAAAAAGTTGAAAAAGTCCCATCATTAGCTGAAAGAGCTGAACATTTGAAGGGTTGAATGGTTTTAATAGCTGAAAGTATGCAGAAGTTACGCAGAGCCAAAAAACGTACGGAATAATAATAATAATAATAATAATAATAATAAATAAAATCGAATAACATAAGTTGGAATGCTGTTGAAGCATTCCCACTAATAAATAAAATCGAACTAGAAAATGCATTTCCTGTGGAAAATGCGTGGGAATGCTGAATTGCTAAAGCTAAACTGGTTGAATAGCTTAAAGCTATAAGAAGAATTTGAAGTAGTGAGAGTAGTTGAAAAAGTGGAAATCGGTTTAATAAGTTTGAATTTAATTAAAAAGTAAGATACACTGCATAGAACGAAAAAGCATCAATTTAGCTGAGATGAGATGTGAAAAGTAATGAAATAAATACATTTCAATAGATTTGATGACAATATATGGATGAAAAGGCTTAAGTGAAGTACAAAGAATTGCTGAAAATACATACACGGCTGAAAATATACATAGCAGAAGCTAAATACGAATTTCAAAAGACGGCTAAAAATACAGAAGTAAAAGTAGTTATAGTATCAATAGCAGTAGAAAAACTACAAGTTTTAGTACTAGAGCTGATAATACTAGTACTACTACTAATACTATTAGTCATAGTAGTATTTGTAGTACCCTAAGCAGTAGTTGTCATATTACAATCAGCAGAAATTCTAAGTTATTAATATGTGGATGGGAGAAAGAAAAAGACAGAGCGAGGCAGAGAGACAGACAGTGAGTGATTGAAGGAGTAGAGAGGGGAGGGGCTGTCATGTGACTGTGAGAGTAAGAGTGCAGGTGTCTGAGTAGCCGTGGCAACGACCGCAGCTGCACGAGCTGATCAGAAGGACACAGATTTACACAGAATCCACGCCTCAAACAAATTGCCGCTAGAGCAAAACTATTATGGGAATTAAAAAAATAACTGCACGGTGACAGTCCCAAGACTCTACCGAACGCATACATATATACTTTTATGTCTCAAGGGTTCATAATATGGCTTTTAAAGCAGTTTCAAAAACGTGTACTCTCTGGCTTTTTCTGTTAAGTTCTTCACCAGTTTTGTATTGCAGTCAATGGGGCTTGAGACAGACTTTGTCTCACTCTCGAGCCCCTCAGGCAAAAAGTAAAGAACGCTGGGATTCCATTCCCACATCATTCCGACCAGCACAAGCACGGCATCATTCTGTGCAAAAATGAAGCTTTTAAATGTAACATTGTGGTCGTGAGTGCAAAAGATCCATATTTTTTTTACCCGATTCTCACGCAGCCGCACACTCTAAATTTGCATATTCTCACTCTAGAGGTGCACACACACACCCATGTTAAACTCAGAAAAGGACTGAAAAACTAGTGAAACATAATCATTGATTATGAAAAAAGTATAATAGATATCCAAATTAAAAGTAGACCCCAAATAGCTGAATATGTTGTGAACAGTTTAAAGTTTAAACCATGTCTGTAGGTTAAAAAATGTAGGAGGAGATACATTTTGCAGCAGAAGAGGATTTGAAGCATTTGAAGCTTGCTCTCATTGACTTTAGTGTTAAAAAAAAGTGTTAAAAAGCTTAATATTTAAAAAAGTATAAATAGTAGAAAAAAAGTTGAAAAAGTCCCATCATTAGCTGAAAGAGCTGAACATTTGAAGGGTTGAATGGTTTTAATAGCTGAAAGTATGCAGAAGTTACGCAGAGCCAAAAAACGTACGGAATAATAATAATAATAAATAAAATCGAATAACATAAGTTGGAATGCTGTTGAAGCATTCCCACTAATAACATAAGTTGGAATGCTGTTGAAGCATTCCCACTAATAAACTAAACACGCTTTAAAGAGCCCAAGCAAAGAAAGACCTTAAATAAATTAAAACCAGGGAGAATTTCTTTTTTGGGGGGAATTTACTCATTCATGCTTATTCTACAGCAATTTATACGTATGAAAATATTTTTATTTTTATTTATTTTAATGGTTTGACTTCAGATAGATTGACATTTGATAGACCAAAAGATAAATCAGGAAAGCTACTGGTTGTAGCCCAAATAAAGCAAAAACACATGTTTGGGTGAAGAAAAGCTTGTTCATGTTGAAGTTGTCTCTTCAAAAAAGGATTTAGGCCTTTGTTATGTGTTAGGGTTTTGGTCTGCTTTCAAGCGATTACTGGTCGAGGTGTCATAACAGCGGCTAAGGAATACCAGGTTCTGACTCTCAGGCTTTTTACATATTTTGACCGGTTAGACTCCATCTGAAGACCGCGTGGCCGTGCAGACACTCGGCTTGAAGGTCTCACTCTGCCTGAAACTAGGAAGTTTGATGTTCTCATGTAAGGATTTTCTTTGACGCCATCACACTGTTGCTCGCTTATGAGAAAGGTTGGTTTTCTGTGAATTAAACAGTATGGCTCCATATGAAAAGGATCAATACAGTAACTTTTGATGGGATTAGGCACTAGATTAACTAAATGTACTTGACTCCCTCTTGACTAACTTCAACTAGAAAAAATGGAATTACCCAAAATAGTGTGTAGGGTCTTTAAATAGTTTTCAGTATTGAACGTAAAAACACATCACGAACCAACCAACTCTTTGCCTCATAACCTGCTAATGCTGATGATTTTAAAGAAAAAAGGAAAGCTTGAAAAAGCAAAAATGGTTTCTTTCCCTTTTGGAACAGCAAGATCTTGAAATAAACCAGACAAGGTTTAAGATGAAGTGCTGTTTACATATAATCTCTTACTTTTCACACATTAGTATCAGACTTGTGTGGACCAATAGATAAACAACAATGGACCAGAAGCAGCAGCCCACCAGGCGTCAGAGCCCACTTCCTCTTAGCACTTCCCTCTGACTTCCTGTTCAAGGCGAGCTGTAAAAGGGAGGGCTGCTGCTTCTGCTGCTGCTGAGGTCCTGGTGTAAACTGATGTGAGGCCAGTTAAGACCCAGACTAACAACACAAAACATCCCAAAGAATAATCCAGGTTTTAAAATCTGTACATTATAATTCATTCCGTTGTTCCCCCTTTACATTCAATCTGAAATATAGAATTGTTTATACAAACATAAGAAACACCTGTAAATATTGATTAGATTATATGAAGATGTATCTAATGAGTTAGTCATAACAAAATAAAGGTATTGGTTCAGTGGAATAGCATCCAAAATGCACTTTGGTGCAACGCAATCAGCCTTTGTATTTTTACTGTACATGCATCTATGTACATATCTGATACACAAACTATGCTTAAGAAAGTGTGATATGAAGCAGCATGTTTTTAAAGCGGGTTGAATATTCCGCTTTTTTTGTGTCGTGTGAGTGACAACTGATTAAATCTATTCAAAATGTAATGTGTGATTTCAGATGGAATAAGACAGAATTTGTGGTTTAAATTTGTGAGAAGTTTTCTTTTTTTTTTAAAACATTTGGTCATTATCTGATCGATGTGGATCAGAGGCAAGAGGAACCCTAAAAGAGGAAACTGAGACCAAGACTGAGACCACGTTTTCCTCACACACAGTAAAACAGTACGTTTGTATGTATTTCTAGTTTTTGGCATATTTACCCTTTAATAAAACGTTTTCCACTTCATGATGCGTATAAACCACAAATAAATTTTTAAAATAGTTCAGCTCAGTTGATAAGTTAAAATGATCTGTTATAGAATTATCTTTCTATTCTATTTTATGTCTCAATTTTCTTTTCCAGAGTATGTGGTAGTGAAACAAAACTGTCCATTGATATACTCCTACTTCTGTACAACTTCTATACTGGTGTGTGAAAATTTCAAGTAGGCCATGAACTCGGTCTTTCTTACTGTAGATCTAACCTCTATCCCTCTCTTTATCGCTGCACGTTGTTTTCTAATTTGGCTTTTCTTTGCTGCTTACCTCTTATCTATTATCACTTTTACTACTGTAATTAACTTTTCACTGGGATCACTGGCAGGAATATCCTAAAACTACAATACATCCAAAACAGCGCTGCCAGGATCCTGATAAGAGTCCGGAAACGTGAGCACACGACTCTGTCTCATTCCGCTCTACTACTCAAAAATTCATAAATGGATGTGGAGCTCTTTATCGGCAAGATATACTTCTTCCCCAAACTCCCCAAACCGCCGCCTGCACCTTCGGCAAGCTGCAAGCAGCTCGCTCTTCCACGTCGCAAACACTAAGCCCGTCACCAGGGGCGACCGGGCCTTCCGCTCGGAACCGGCTTGTTCAGGGAGGCGTTGTTCACTCTATGTTGTGTTTTTACTGGCTTTGACTTTATTTGTATTATGTTGTAACTATGCTTTGCTGTCTCTGTTGCATGAACAGTGTGTTATAAGTCAAATGTGTTCTTATTTATCAAACCCAAGCAAAAGACATGCATACACAGAGATGGACAGAGGTTAAGTTATGTTACTCTAGATACCCTAGATACTGGGTCCAATGCTGCATTCAATACTTTTGACAACATCATACTATACAACTAAGTTTTGGTTGTTTTTTCCAGAATAATAAGAGTCCAATGCTCCAAAGACACTCACAGTGCAAATATCCCACCACACCCCAAGCCTGCACAGGCGAATAGAGATACACACTGAATACTTACAGATAGCGTGCAGTTGAAGCAGGCAGTTTTTCGGGTAGCTCTGGACTCCATGCCATGGATGCACTTTGTTGGGTCACACAGTTGGCCTGGTCACCTTCCGGGTTACATTTCACAAACTTATACACTGCATTCCTAGGTGCACCTAGAGAGAGGATTTGATGTTCAATTTGGGTTTTTATGCAACATTTTATGCAACAATTCAGCTTGATCAAAGGGCTCTTGTTGGGCAACATCCGGTTTGTCATTTGGATCAGTGCTGTGTGACAAGAAGGGTTTACTAATTCCACGTTTGTTGTGTTTCAGGACATTGCACCATTATTTTACAATAGAGTAAAGTGACGGTTGGCCTAATGTGGTTCAGAGTGGTTTATTTTCTTTAGTGATGTGTAAGAAAAGGAAGTTAGAGCTACACAGCTTTTTTTTTCTCAACACATCGCAGCAAGAAAATCAACATTATCTGATGCTAAAATCACTGACTGTTTCCCCCCCCCAACCTATTCAGTGAAGACATTAGGAAAAGCTGTCCAATGTTGATGATCAATGATGAGTATTCATGTTATGTGACAATAAAACAAGATAATTTTCGTCATTATATTTTGAGCCCTCAGACAAAAATGATTATTTAGGCCAATGATTACTAGCACAAATTCAAGAAGACAAAGCAACAAGTAGTTTTCTTAAACCTTCCTCAGCTTTAAAGATTAAACCCCAAAATCATCATTAGTGGTTTAAAAAGTATATAGAAGGTAAACATTCCCTGAGTGACTAAATACTTTGAATGTGGAGGGTTATTTCACACATAAGTAGAGTCTTTAGTTCTACATTTTTTTTAAAACCGTGAATAAAATCAGATAAAATTATTCCTACGTAGGCACATCAAAAGTTTTCTATTTTTAAATCACAGGGTTTCCCCATGTTTTTCCCTTTTCTCATTTCAAAAGCGACACTACTCGTGTCGTGTTGATGAGAGTTCAAAAAGCCCCTGAACACCTACAACACGAAACATCCCTCGGAAAAGGAAACTCTTCTTTCGGTAGTATGAACTCGATCCCTCTCGTTTCTCCTCCTCAACATATTTACGCCTGTTCCTCATCGTCACTTATATGAAACAAACACGCTTGCGTCATCAAAGTCGTCTTTTTCTCTCATCTTCCACCAGCTCAGCAGGAGGGGCGGATGAAAAACATGAAGGCTGTCATATGAGTCACTTATTCGTGTACGGTAACTCCGTTACAGTGAGCCAACCAGTGGAACTGTTCCCAACTTTACGCGTCAATAAACGCCCCGCGACCCGTTTGGATCGCGCGCTGCTTTGCGTGAAAAACACCAAAGTTGTCAAGGATGTCACAGCGTGCGTCTATACTGCCTGTCAACATAAAGTCGACATTAAGTTCTATACAGCAACACACGGAAAGACGCAGCGCCCGACGCACCACTGTCGACTTACCGGTTCCGTTTTGAAAGGCGAGGCAGGAGACCGCGAAGAACAGGATCAGTTTCATCCTCAGCTCGGGCTTTTTTTTCCCCTCTTAAAACAATAACACCGAGGAAATGCGAAAAGGCGTTCCTTCCCAAAATCGGAGGTGCTTGTGCGCGCGGCGAGGATCAAGTGTGAAGTGAGCGCGCAGAGAGACAAACTCCCCCTGCAGGAGCTCAGCCCTCCGACTGCGTCACGGCTTCCTGGAGGGGTCGTGAGCAGAAAAAGGAGGCTGAACGTCCTCAGTGGAAACTTTCGCACTAGCGGCCCCAAATACTGTATCAGACGGCAGGTCGCAGTTTGCAAACTGCACGCATCGGAAATACCACGAGATGTAATCTGCGTAACTGATAACAACGATAAAAGGAAGCGACAATTTGTCTAAATCGGCGGCGGAGGTTTTGTGCAGAGATAACAAGACGGAAACTTTTTTTAATGATTGCAATTCGGTTTAATTGAATTTTTCTTATAGTTCTCTTCAGTTCATCCCAAAAGCAATATCATGTCATCTGGTACCACTTCAGTGTCCTGCAGTGGTCACTTTCCTGCTAAGTGTTTGTGTTTTTCACACTGTTGCACGCTTTCATGTGCTTGATTCTGCTCTTCCATCGTGTATTTTAATAGTCTCCACATGTCTTGCAGAAGTCTGTATGCTTGTGAATCAACTGAATTGAAGCATGGACTCAATTCATGGTTTAGGGTATTTGCCATTTCTTCTACCGTTTATTTGTAAAGAAATGTACTTTTTACTCATCTGCATTTATTTGCCAACTATTTGTTTCTTTATTAAAACTATTTTAAAGCTCAGCTATTGAAATGTTTTGTATCTTGTAGATTAAACTTTCCAAATAGTGTATAAATCAGTTAAAGTCCCCCCCGCTCCCCAATTAAGATGTTGCTTACTCTTAAAATGCTATAAATTCCTATAATATGCAGATGATAAGCAACCATGAGCAAAAATAAGGAGCTTGAGTTTCAATACCTTACTTACTTGTAGCATTTATATACTGCATTTCCACTTTTCTTTGGGTCTAAGATGCTTCTTCCGCCACTCTCATGTGTTCATCTGCGTGTCTCTCTTGCTGTGACATCAGACTGTGCTGGTAAACACAAGTTGAGGCATATGTGGAGCACCTGGTGTGTGCCGGGGCCTCAGGCACATGACCTGTATTTATCAGATATACTCAGTGGTGATTCAGAGGTCAAACTCAGGATGCAAGTGGTTTGAGCTGGAAGAGGAGGAACATAAAAAATATGTTTTAACTTATGTCGCAACCATGTGATGTGATTCACATGCGATTTTAAGGAAGTTACAAAGCTGGTTAGATATTAGCATACTAAGAATTTAGTGAGCTTCACAGATAACACCCTTGATTGAAACCTTTGGGTATGACATCCAACAATGACCTGTAACTATAACCGATAACTAACTAAGCTAAGGTGTCGAATTAAGAGTTTATTCTCACATGCTGTCCTCTCACTGTCGATTCACCCTTAATGATTATCACTGGTTGGTCGGTTTTTCTTCTTGGTACACATTTCTTTCCTTGTGTACGCTGTATGGAACAAGAAGGAGCTTCACACCCTGCATGCACAGACACACACACACACACAACACGCACACGCACACTAACATAGGAGAAGGGGTCAGACAAAAACAAAAGAAAACCATCCAAACATAAGTGTATGGTTCAAAGGTTTGTACTGTCTGGACGTGTGTGTGTGTGTGTGTGCGTGTGTGTGGAGGCGGGGCTCGGCAGCCTAGCGTGTCATTTCCTGAAGGAAAATGGTAGCAAAAGATGTTACCACTTCCTGCACCATCATATCAATGTGTCAACTGAAACAAACAGTTCTCTCTCGAAGGAGGGGGAGAAGAGGAGTAAGAAGACCACAACCACAAGTCAATGAGATTGTATTTGATTGAGATTGAGATTGAGATGTATTTCATTTAAGCTTTTTCATCCATATATTTTCAGCAAATCTGTTAAAATTCATTTCAGCTTCTCCCATTTGTTTATTTTCAGCTATTTTTTTAAAATTCATTTTAGCTTTTCTGATGTCTGTATTTTGAACAATGTTTTAAAATGTATTTATGTATCTATTTGAAATTCTTTGAAATTTCTTTCAGCTTTTCTCAGTTCTGTTTTTAGCAATCCTTTCAAATAGTTAATTTCACCTTTTTGCATTTCAACGCATTTTCAGGAGGAAATGCATTTTCTAGTTACAAATGATTCACTCCCAGTGTGTGAATGAAAGGTACAGCAGGTTCATCCTTCCTGTACTGTCATGCTGCACAACAAACTATGCACCCAGTGAACCACAGGACATTAAATCACTGAAAATATCACTAAAGAACACAATAAAGACTACAATGTGCATTAACCACTGTGGTGCGTGTATATATACATATACTGTATTTATTTAGTTCTTAGTATATTTAGTTGGCCTTTGCACTTGTTTTTTAATTTTATTTTTGTTGTCATTTTTCATCATTATTATTATTGCTCTTGTTTTTTTTTTTATCATTACTGCTTTTTACCATGTATCTTATGTGTGCTGTCCCCTTTGCTGCCGTGATCCTGTGAATTTCCCCCTTGTGGGACTAATAAAGTAATAACTTATCTTATCTTAACCAATCAAATTCAAACATTTGTGGATGAATCATATAGAAATACAAAAAATAACAAGTAGAAACATCAATAATTATCAAACCAAAATGTTCTCTGTTTCTTTAGACAGAATGAAACCAGATGAAGTGACCGGACAGCTTAATAAACCCTAACCTTTAAAAGCTGATTCCTTTGGTCGACAGCAAAGGGTTTGAATCTGTTTACATGTAAGTGGTTTTAGTTGTCTGTCTTCATTTTCTGAAAACATTCATAATTTAATATGTCCCATAAAAGAAGCATGGTCATTTACTTTAAAAGTGTATCTTCTTCTTCCACCATTATTCTAAAATAGGTGTCTTATTAGAGAAGGTGAGTAAACAAGTAAAATAATGTTTAAAATGTTGGAACGAAAGCAATCAAAAAAATGTGTGTGTTATACAATTATTAACTTTATTGAAGTCAAAGTAATACTCCTGGGTGGTTGTGGTTGGTGCAGCAGTTGTTGTCTGGGCAGCTATTGTTGTCTGGGCTGCTGTTGTCGTTGGGGCAGCAGTTGTTCTTAGGGCTGCTGTTGTAGTTGGTGTGGCAGTTGTTGTTGGGGCAGCTATTGTTGTCTGGGCTGCTGTTGTCGTTGGGGCAGCAGTTGTTGTTGGGGCAGCTGTTGTTGTCTGGGCTGCTGTTGTCATCGGGGCAGCAGTGGTTGTTGGGGCTGCTGTTGTAGTTGGTGTGGCAGTTGTTGTTGTTGGGGCAGCTGTTGTTGTCTGGGCTGCTGTTGTCGTTGGGGCAGCAGTTGTTCTTAGGGCTGCTGTTGTAGTTGGTGTGGCAGTTGTTGTTGTTGGGGCAGCTGTTGTTGTCTGGGCTGCTGTTGTCGTTGGGGCAGCAGTTGTTGTTGGGGCAGCTGTTGTTGTCTGGGCTGCTGTTGTCATCGGGGCAGCAGTGGTTGTTGGGGCTGCTGTTGTAGTTGGTGTGGCAGTTGTTGTTGTTGGGGCAGCTGTTGTTGTCTGGGCTGCTGTTGTCGTTGGGGCAGCAGTTGTTCTTAGGGCTGCTGTTGTAGTTGGTGTGGCAGTTGTTGTTGTTGGGGCAGCTGTTGTTGTCTGGGCTGCTGTTGTCGTTGGGGCAGCAGTTGTTGTTGGGGCTGCTGTTGTTAAAGCAGCAGTTGTAGGTGGTGAAACAGTTGTTGTTGATTTAGCAGTTGTTGCCGGTGCTGTTGCTGTTGGGGCAGAAGTGGTTGTTGGCGCTACTAGAGAGAGAAGAAGAATAAATGTGCGATCAAGAGACTGTAAAATGAACGAGAAAATGTTTAATACACTTAAAAAACTGCAGCACTCATTACATTGAATAAAGAAATGTATCAGGAGTTTTAGCTGGTACTATACAATGTTTAATTCCAATTAGTTTATTACCAAATGTTCTAGAAATAGTGAGCTGATCCGAAATCAGGTGGGGTCCAAGACACGTCCTGGCAGAGTCCAGGTCATCAACAGAGAAAGAAGAAGAACAGTGAGAACGATGTAAAACAATATAAAAAGATGCGAGTTATTTACTTTTGCCTCTGTGTGCATATATTGTTGTGCGCCTCTGTGTGCATCTATTATTTTGTGTCTCTGTGTGCAACTATTGTATGCCTCTGTGTGCATTTGCATTTATTGCTGTGTGCCTCTGTGTGCATCTATTATTGTGTGTCTTACTGTGCATCAATTTTGAAGTGCATCTGTGTGCATTTATTGTTGTGTGCCTCTGTGTGCATCTATTATTTTGTCTCCCTGTGTGCAGCTATTGTGGGCCTTAATGTGAGTGTGTGTGATGTGGACTTATGTGAGCCATGGTTGGACCCTGAGCTGCTCCAAGGTGGGATCGTTCTCCTGGTCGTCGCTCAAACACGTCCGGATGATGTTCTTTCATGCTGGAGAGAGACAGAGATCAAATGTGAGGACCATTATCAGAATGCAAAATGAAAGGAGCAGATTGTTGCCTTTGTGTGCATCTATTGTTGCGCGCCTCTGTGTGCATCTATTATTTTGTGTCTCTGTGTGTAGCTATTGTGTGCCTCTGTGTGCATCTATTTTGGAGTGCATCTGTGTGCATTTATTGTTGTGTGCCTCTGTTTGCATATATTGTTGTGTGTCTGTGATTCTCAGCTATTGTTTGCCTCTGTGTGCATCTATTATTGTGTGTCTTACTGTGCATCAATTTTTGTGTGCATCTATTGTTGGCGCCTCTGTGTGCATCTATTATTTTGTGTCTCTGTGTGTAACTATTGTGTGCCTCTGTGTGCATCTATTTTGGAGTGCATCTGTGTGCATTTATTGTTGTGTGCCTCTGTTTGCATCTGTTGTTGTGTGTCTGTGTTCTCAGCTATTGTGTGCCTCTGTGTTAATCTATTATTGTGTGTCTTACTGTGCATCTATTTTGTGTGCATCTATTGTTGTGCGCCTCTGTGTGCATCTATTATTTTGTGTCTCTGTGTGTAGCTATTGTGTGCCTCTGTGTGCATCTATTTTGGAGTGCATCTGTGTGCATTTATTGTTGTGTGCCTCTGTTTGCATATATTGTTGTGTGTCTGTGTTCTCAGCTATTGTTTGCCTCTGTGTGCATCTATTATCGTGTGTCTTACTGTGCATCAATTTTTGTGTTCCTCTATTGTTGCGCGCCTCTGTGTGCATCTATTATGTTGTGTCTGTAGCTATTGTGTGCCTATGTGTGCACCTATTTTGAAGTGCACCTGTGTGCATTTATTGTTGTGTGCCTCTGTTTGCATCTATTGTTGTGTGTCTTACTGTGCATCTATTTTGTGTGCATCTATTGTTGCGCGTCTCTGTGTGTATCTATTATTTTGTGTCTCTGTGTGTAGCTATTGTGTGCCTCTGTGTGCATCTATTTTGAAGTGCATCTGTGTGCATTTATTGTTGTGTGCCTGTTTGCATCTATTGTTGTGTGTCTTACTGTGCATCTATTTTGTGTGCATCTATTGTTGCGCGTCTCTGTGTGCATCTATTATTTTGTGTCTCTGTGTGTAGCTATTGTGTGCCTCTGTGTGCATCTATTTTGAAGTGCATCTGTGTGCATTTATTGTTGTGTGCCTGTTTGCATCTATTGTTGTGTGTCTTACTGTGCATCTATTTTGTGTGCATCTATTGTTGCGCGTCTCTGTGTGCATCTATTATTTTGTGTCTCTGTGTGTAGCTATTGTGTGCCTCTGTGTGCATCTATTTTGAAGTGCATCTGTGTGCATTTATTGTTGTGTACCTCTGTTTGCATATATTGTTGTGTGTCTGTGTTCTCAGCTATTGTGTGCCTCTGTGTACATCTATTATTGTGTGTCTTACTGTGTATCAATTTTTGTGTTCCTCTATTGTTGCGCGCCTCTGTGTGCATCTATTTTGAAAAGAAAATACAGAAAATATACATAGCAGAAGCTAAATACGAATTTTAAAAAGACTGCTAAAAATACAGAAATGGCAGAAACTGAAAGCTGACAAAAGCTGAGAAGAATAAACATTTGTACCTTTTGAAGTAATTTTGGTACTAGTTTTGCGAGCAGAAGAAGAAGTAAAAGTAGTTTTACTATCAATAGCAGTAGAAAAACTAGAGGTGTCAGTACTAGTATTATCAGCTCTAGTTCTATTAGTCGTAGTAGTATTTGTAGTAACATTAGCACAAGTTGTCATATTAAAAGCAGAAGAAATACTAGTATTGATAGTAATAGCTGTACTAATATTAGTACTAGTTGAAGTAGTAAAAGCAGTATGAAAACTAAAAGTACTTTTTATAGTAAACGTAGTAATATCAGTTGCAGTGTCACCAAATCTGGTAGAAGTATTTTTAGTATTAATAGCGGTTGAAGTACTAGTAGTTATACTATCAGTTGTAGAAGTACTAATAGTAGTACTAGTAATATTAGTAGTAGTAACAAAACAGCTTCATTCTGAGCTTTGCGGTTAAGGTACAGATAATCCTTGAGGCTTTTATTTTGAAATGTTGGAATTGGGTGGGGGGGACAGAATGTTTGTTATTGAAATCAAGTTTTTACGCGATAGGCCTCATCAAACATCACGGTAAGAACTCAATGCTTAATGCATTCCAACAATGATCGCCAATGCAAATAAAGGGAACGTTAAAACAGGCAAAATGTCAATATCCACAATGTTGACAGATGTCCTGAGATGTTATTGAGTATGTTTGAACCATAGTCATAGCTTTTTTTGTAAAAAAAACCGATTTCACTCCAAAAATTATAATACCCAAAGCATGACCTGCAGAAGGAACTTGACTCCTTGGGGCTGTGTCCATGCATAATAAACAGTGCCGTAAGAAAGTATTCTGTCAATGACACAATCTTTATTTGGCTTAATGGCTATGCACTTCAGCTCCTGGATTTTAAAGGGTTCACTGAATTCAAGTTTGAAAAAAATTGCCCTCAGAAATGCTTGTTGTTTGCCAAAACTATATGCACTGCATATATGCATTTTTTTAGATGGCTTTATTATTATTAATCTACAGTTTTAAAGGCATTTGGCTGGATGTTAACAAAACATTACACATTCGGCACCAAACATTGGGAAGTGAACTTTTTTTGCTGGCTTTATATAAATGACAAGTCCAAATGCATACACATCGTTATTTTCAACAATGCAGGTTAGTTTCTATGACCACCACCAAGCAGCAGGGGGCAGTGTTACACCGTGGTTTGAAAATATGATTAAAAACAAAGGTTTTCTTTTGTAACAACTTCTAGAATATAAGCTTAAATTTGACTGGGCTGTGATCGAGTTTGAGAATGGTTACAGAGTGAGAAAAAAATTAAACGGCAATGTTTTAATGGTGCAATAGCAGATCAGGTTACTGATTTAAAGCATTCTTTAAAAGCCAGTGTGATCATTGTCCTTCCTGACCTCACCTGTATGCCGACGTTAAGGCCCAGAGTCAAACTGACTGTGGAATCCTCTCTGCACTCAGCAGACCCAGTCACTCTCCCCTTTGTTCCATCAAACTTCAGAGGACACACAGGTATTCTTTAAGAGTAAGTAGTTCCATAGCCCAGCCTGCTGTCAAGGTCTGTGCTGGTTTCTTATGACCAAACCTCAAAACAAGTCAGGGTTCAGGATATTGATTTCATTCCTGTAAACACTGCCAGCACTCATCAGGGTTTTCATTCGCACGGTGTAACTCAGCCACATTGGAGAGAGCAGTAGAGAAGTGGTGACTAGGGGTGTAACGATTCGTTTTTAACAACGATTCGATCCGATCACGATTCATGGTTGTCGATACTATTCAAGGACGATATTGGTTCATTTAGAACGATACAATCCGAAACGTTTCAGTGACTTGAAAATCGATTCAGTAACTTTTTAGCCAAAAATTCAACCAGTGTGAAATACATTTCCTAGACTCCTGTTCTTTCTTGTAATAGAATCAGGTATCAATTAATTATGAATATAAATAAACAAGTAAACAACAATGAATGGCAAATGCATTCACATTTTATTTGAATAAAGTGCAAACACTGCTGTAGCAGTGTAGCAGAAAAACCCTGTATTAGTGATATACACAAAAAACACCCTTGCAATAATGGTTTTCCCCAACCAACTCTGCAAAACCCCTCTAATTCAACCCTTTTGGAACATCCCCTCGGCTTTGCCGTGAAACCCGGAAGTTGAATCAGGGCTCGGGACGGCGCGACCTGCGTACTGCGTGGGCATATCACGGCTCAGTCCGCAAAAGCCTTTATCATTAAAAGTGCTTGATTTATTACATTTTAAAACAATGTTAGATTGATATATGTCGTCCATAAGGCCAACTCGCCAAGCACAGATCAATGTAGTTGGATCGGAGGAATATAAATCAATACATCGATGTAACAGCTGTATCGTTACACCCCTAGTGGTGACAATAGAGAAGTGGGGATAGAAGTCCAGTGTGTATGTAGATCTGTGTATAGATTGTCACCAGCCTACCAGGGAGTTGACTATTATTTCAAGACGGGAGTAAAAAAGGTGCAGACCTTTTATACTGAATCAACACTACTTGTGGATCCCTAATGGACGGACTAAAGAACGGACTCCCTATTCACCTCCTCATTGGCTTATCCCGTTACAGTAAGACCAAAGAGGCAGTGATGGACTTTAGAACAGTCGGAGCTCTATTCTGCTGTGGTAATGAAGACAGCCGTTTTTAATTCAGCCTGCACTCCTAAGCCAGTGACTGGCTGGCTTGAGTGAACCGTCTTCTATTCAGCCCTCTCTATTCAGCCATCACTCTCTCTCGGCCTCCCTATCTGTGAGCATCTTTTTTTCTTCACTCAGCGTGCAATCTCGTTTTAGGATCCTGCGGCTAAAGCTCTCCCGCCCCTTCAGCTGTGTCCTCAGTAGGTCTCAGTCACATCGGGAGCCTGCTCTGCAACTGAGGACATCCTGTTAGTCTCTATTCAACTTACACTCTTCTTCGCTATCCACAGATGGGCTTTTCTGTGGGTCTCTGTTTGTCTGACGTTTGTGTATCACAAAGGAGTCACAGAGGTGAGACATTTTATCAAGCTTTGCAAAAAGGCCACGATTTTTCCAAATGCACCTCAGGGTGCATATGTGCTGTTAAAATCCTCATGGAGGAAAAATCATCACACACATCTTACCTGCCCTGCATGGTGGATGTGCACTTTATTTTACAGTTTAAGTTGTTCATGCACACAGAACACAGTGGCTCTTTGACTGTCTGCTGAACAGCACTGCTCTGTATACAACAAGAACTGAAGTGTTTCCCAAACAACCACTGCTGACATATACTTATGTGTAATTATATACACACACACACACACGAGAGAGGTGAATATATATATTCTTCTTACGGCATATTGCAGAAGGGGACCTTTTATGCTTTTACAAATTAAAAACGTAACTTTTTAAGTAATGTTGTTTTAATGATTTTATTATAGTTGTACTAAAACCAGAAAATATTAATTCAATATACATAATATAAATGTTAACAGCATAGACTGTCAATTACAAAAATGGCACTTTGATGGTCTGTCTGCATTTTCCCAGTTGAATGCTGCTTCACATTTTGCTACATCACGTCATTGATCTCTTATAGATAACACACTAATTTCTACGTGAAATAAATATGTTCATCCATACCAAACAGATTCGCCCATATTCTGAATCCTTTATTGCATGCAACACAGGTGTTTATTCTTCCATCACTCATAATGCTTGTTTGTCCAAAATTCTTAACTGAATCCTATCAGACTTCTGTTTTTCGACCTCTGTGCTGAAATTCTTCACTTTTTAAAACTCATACTGGGAAACAAACATGGTGATTTTGGTGATGTACCTCCCCAGCTGGACTCGCCTCTCTAGCTCGTTCATCTCCACTTCTGCTTCCAGTGTGGCAGGGCCGTGCACGGGGTTCACCAGCATCAGCTGACCTGTCACACGGTCTGAACACTGGACTGTGAAGTGGCGCCGAGCTTGCTTTCCCCCCAGCAGGGAGAATCGAAGCGTATCTCCAATTGGACGTAATGCTGAGACCCTGAACATGACACGAGGGGCTGACAGGTTGGGCTGCGCTGTTTAATTTAGTGATTGAGCCAAGATCAAAGTTTGCATTTCGTCTAAAACCTCATCCCCACGCCAACCTATTCAAATAGAAAATGCTTAGTATTTATACAGTGGGGAGGGAACCTGTTTTAGATGCAAAGAGAAAGGATTGAGAATGCTCACATAGGCGATGTCTTGACATATGTCGCATTAGGGATTTTAGGGCAGTCAACACGGGCACACTGGAAAGCACCGTAAGTGTTGATGCACATTTGGTCCTTGGTGCAGTTGTTTTGTCTGGTGGCACACTCATCAATGTCTGAGAAAATATAAACACAGTAAAGACATTTACACACAAGAAAAAGTGAATGTCTCACAACCAAGTTTATTGGGTGATTTATTCCTTGCTGTCTCCTCACACACTATTCTTAGCACCTTTATTGTTAAGGGTGTAGTAGTAACCATCTGGTGGAAAACTTAAAAAAATGAAAAGGGGTATCCAATCAAAATATGGAAAAATAAAAAATAAAACCTTTACAGCTTCGTCCAGCGCGGGTCACATTGTATCCGATAGGACAAGAACAGCGGTAACCTCCAGGTGTGTTAACACAAGCATGTAAACACAGTCTCCCAGCCTGACCATTATGGAACAGCTCACATTCATCTATGTCTAAATGTGGAGAACACACACAGAGTTAGCAATCCACATGGGGAAAAGACACGCTCACAGGGGAGGTATTAGTCCTACCGGAACAGGTGTTGCTGTCCCTGCCGGAGATGGTGTATCCCGGCTCGCAGGTGCAGTGGGTGGTCCCCTGCACGACAGTGCAGCGTGATGGACGAACAAAAGGCCCCACGGTGGCAGCCGGCAGGAGGGAAGCAGCGGCGGTGGCGGCAGAGGTGTTTGTCATGGTGACAAAGACTGAGTGGGAAAGGTGAATAGTCAGTGATTTCGTTCTCTGCTGTAATATTTTCAGTTATTTCAAAGTTGGCTTTTTCACTGTAATTAAATATGAGAGCATTAATCCATTGTGCATATAATCTCCATGTCCAAATTCAACATCAATGGCATGAAAAGCTTCAAAACGCCAACATCGATGAGATTTTTTTCAAGATTTGAGGGAAATATTTTACACTCAAACATGCAGTCAAAATCACTCAGCTTTAATCTACATATAGCAGTATATATGTCGGTTGCCGAAAACAATTAATAATTAGAAACAGACCTAACAAACTGCAAGTCAGAATGTTGTCAATGTTGTCTGCTAAGGATTTTGATACAAGCCTTTAATAATATGCTGTGCAGAAAAATACTTTTTAATTATAAAATGCATCTGCTAATATCACAGTATCAAAACGTTTGGTGCAACTATGAGGCCCAAACCCCAGGTACCTGAACTGCACTACTGCTTTATACTTACACGTTGGCACAGGGCTCTGACAGGTCACTCCGGCCCAGCCTTTGGTACAAACGCAAGAGAACTGGTTCACTTCATCCACACATGTCCCACCATTCAGGCACGGTGACGATGCACACTCATTGATGTCTGAGGGAAGAGACGGACCGAAGGGTTTTACATTTACTACATTTGCACATTTGCTACATTTAATTATTCTAACAAACAACCAGATATGCAATAGAATCCATGCATGAGAACAAGAGGACGTAACATCAGTGCATATGCCTTTCATAGCGTTAATAAGGAAACAATGGAGCAGACGAGTTGTGTAGGAAACCCTGTGTTGACAAATTGTATTAAAGTCAGTGAGCTGTCAGGTGATATACTGGTGGGAACAGCACATGTCACTGCCTTCAATAAGCTGTCTGGACAAAAAAAGTACTTAATTCAGGTTTTCTGCACAACATCTCTTTAACTTTGAATTAATTACATTTTAGTAACACAATGGATGTGGAACTATGCGTAAAACGAAGAGTCTGCAGTTCCTATTAATGATACTCAAAGGATTTGTCAATACTAAATGGTCTCACCATAAAACCGACAGAGCCCAGCTTGAACCCAAGAATAATATCTGACCTCAGGCGAGAGGAGGCTTCCCTGCCGCAGCTTATCGTCCAGCTCCACTCTTTGTTTGAGCAGTGAATCTTTCTCCTGACGAAGGTTGGAGATCTCCTGGCGAATCTGCTGCGAGTCTTGAGCACTGCTGCTGCGAAGAAGACCATTCCTCTCGCTCAGCTCTTGCTCAAGTGACTCAATGCGCCCTGTAAGCGTCACCAGGTTTTTACTCAAGGCCTGGAGGGAAGATCAGAATGAATGTTTTAGCATTTTCCAGTTGCCCGTGTCCCTGCGAGGAATCGTTTGAGCTTTGCACCACCTGACTGGAGCGCAGCCTCTTGGTCTCCAGTTCACTGCGTTCCTGCAGCAGGGCTTCTTTCTTGGCCAGGATCTGCTCTTGTTTAGTGAGCTCTCCTTCCAGATCTTCCAGTTCTTTCCTCTGGTCCAGAACGCGCTCCATCTCCTCGTCCAGCCAGCGTTTTTGTTCTTCAATCTTCTGCTCACATCATGATTACATTTAGACGCGGACACACAAACCAACACCAAGTCCATGCCTCTCTAACAAAATCACAAATAGTCAAAACATTGTCGGAACGTTTAAAGTGAGGAGAGGTAGAATCTCCTAGTTGCACCTGTTGTTCTTCTAAGGAGATGACGGAGCCGTTACTGCCGCTGCGTCTCTGCCTGTGGAAGGCAGCGACCTCCTCCGTCTTTATTCTCAGGATCTTTTGCTGCTGCTCGTTCTTTATCTCCAGTTCCTGCACAGGGTTGGAGAGGTGGGACATTGAGCTCACTGATCGAACCACTCGATCTCTGACTCGGAATAAATCTCTACAGCGCTTTCGATTGTCAGACATTTGGACGTTTGATGGGCAGTGGTAACATTACATGAGACGATGAGGTGCCTGTGGACATTCAAAGTCCTAACCTTCTTCAGCACACCTCCCTGGTCTGATGTTTGAGGGAGTTGGAACCAGGCGGCTTATTGGCTTTACGTATCATTGGTCAGGTGTGCCACTAGGTTCATGTCTTCCTTGCGGTTTAAACATTTCAATCTTTCTCTGGTGCAGAAGATTTTGAAGAGGATAAAACATTTCCCTGAGGAGCCCTGTGTTAAAATGAACTTACTGAATCAAAAACCTACAAGCACCTGTTGTGCACTGCCCTTAAAAATAATTCTGAACTGGCTGTAAACATTCTGCTGCTTTTCAATCTGAGGGTTCGTACGACAACACAGGTTGGGGTTTAAAGGTTAGTTCAGCGGTTTTGGGTAGTTTTACAACATTTCTGACTAACTGTGTGACGAATGTTGAAGATTTTGGACCGCCAAGTTGCCTTTACCATACATAACAGAATAATACTCTACTAAAGCAGGTGTGGCATACTTTATGAATACGTTAGGTTTGATGAGCCAGTTTACTTTCTGCATCAATGGTGGAGAACAGAGCTTCTTCCGAATGCCACTCTGCTGTGTTGGCCTGCAGTACCTTGACTCTGTGAGATCTTCTTTGCATCTCGCTCTCCAAACGCCGTTTCTGCTGACTTTCCTGGCGCAGCCGCCTTTGCAGCTGCTCCTGCTGCTGCCTCATACTCTGAACGCTTCTCTCCAGCTCCACGACCCGGCGTTCGCTCTGCGCAGGAAGGTTAGCGAGACGAGCTGTATCCCTCTGACGCTGACTGAGAACCTGGAATGAAAGCGATCACATTCTACACATCAGGGACATGACATGGGTTTAGAATGATAAAATTGTCTTTCCAATGCCAGACTCAGCTTCACTGCATCTCTGGGTGTCTGTTACGTGTTATTATTAGGGATTCATACAGAGGTGTGACAGTCAAACCTGAACTTTGCTCTGAGCAGCAGCGATCTTCCTGCGACATTCCTGCGCTCTGGTTTTGTCCGTTGTGCTGATTTCTCTCTCTTGTCTCTCCAGATCCTGCAGCTGGCGTTGGGCCTCCTGCAGCTCCTGTCGGGCCTGCACAGCTTCACTCTCCAGAGCTGTGATCTTATGGCTGTATTGCTTGTTCAGGGCCTGCGCATCCTTACCTAAAAAAAAAGAAAAAAAAGAAACATAAAATAATGAAATTTTCTAATTTAGGAAAGATTCAGATCAGAGTGGATAATAAGAATAGGTACCCGTTTTAACCAGCTCCTTGATGAGTTCTTCCTTCATACGGATGGTGAGAGACAGCTCCCTGATCTTCTGCTGTGCCTGAAGGAGTCCCAACTCGGAAACGCCCTCAAAACCTTTCAGACTTCCGCGCACCGAAGTCTTCCCACTACTGGAGTTGGCTACAGAGATGTGAGAGAATACACAGGAGATCAGCTGAGTGGCATTATGTAGACGGTTAGGGAGCTCATCAAATGTCAAATACGCTGTCTGAAACTCCAAAAGCCTGGAGGAACACATTCAGATCATTACACACTGCATGCCAAAACATTCAGCACATGGCTTCAAGCATGTCGTTTCTATAAACTGCTAAAGCGATGTAAAAGTTTTCTCAATGAATGAACATGTAGCAAAATTTAGAAATGGAATTTATGCCTAAGTCCTTGTGGCAAACAGCAGAAATCCTATGCATCCATCACTTTAACCTGCCTCCCCAACCAATTGGGAATATATTTCTAACGTAGGTTGTTAAGCCTCACATGCTTTTCTGGTGAAACAGAGGTGCCGGTCGGGCTCAGGCAGAGATACGAGTCCTCTACCACCAATCGCTAGTCCCAGTGACAGCGTGTCCCCCTTGGTCCATGTCTGGGTCACCTGTCTGACAGAATCATACCATTACATACAGAAGTGCATAGGCTTAGTCTCTTATGTGTGCCATATTAATATCATAACGTTCACAGAAAGAGTAAAAGCTGCAAGCTATGACTTCTATAAAACACAACATACTTGCGTCTCTACTGGCTGAGGTTGGGTGGACTTCCCTCTTCATCGGTGTCTTGCATTTCTGCTCCTGCTGAGGTCTCCTCCTCCTCCTCATAAAGGCTTCCATCTTGATCCCTATAGAGCTCCCCACCCACTGGACTGACCTGTAACCACACACATGAACTCACAGATCTACAAACAAGTGAGCCACGGCATTATCTGGTAAACTGTTGCATTCATTTGGATTTGCATAAATAGTAAGTCGACTCGTACGTAGTTTTGTTGTTGTGTGTTTTGGCTTCGTCAAATGTGACCATGCAACTGTGGCATTGGCTCGCTACATTGTCGACCACGCACTTGCACAATTTCTGAAACACTACCTGCGCTTGGTTACCTGTCTGTATGAGCCTCCATTCTGAGTGTTTTGCAAGGAGCCCATGGGGGCGGTGTGCGGCCGCGGCCTCAAGTTAAGGCCCAGGCCCATCAGCCCTGGACTAGACAGCACACACTGTAGCTGTACGATCAAGTCCTGTTGCTCCTGCAGCTTATCACTCTGAGACAGAACAAAAGCAATCAGCTATGTTTTTAACATTATGTTGAAAAACGGTACATGATGATGATGGTGACATTAATGGAAAACAGTATCATAGCATCTCACCTGCTGCTTGTATTGCTCCATAGCGTCCTCCAGAGCTGCTAAAAAGTCTGCGTTCTCTCCCTCCAAGCGCTCGATCTGTGCCTGAAGCAGGACGATGCCTTCCTCTTTTTTTTCATGCTCATTGCTCCAACATTCCTCCGCAGCAGTCTCTGGATCCTGTTTTTTTTTGACACATTCAAACCAAAGTTCAGACTAAAAGATTCTTTCATATTTCCTCGGGAGTCTGAAAGAGACAAACCTGGTTCCTCGCGGGTGTTCTTCCCCTCCTTAATGCAACGCTGTCTTCCGTGGAGCTGTTTTCGATGCCACTGTCTGGGCCTGAGGCCGTTGTCAGTCCGCTGCGCTCCTCCTCCACTGAGCACAGCCACTCCTTCACTCTCACACTCTGCTCGGCGGTCAGAGCCCCTTCGCTCTGCAGCTCCCGTAGCAACCTGCGATATGTTCATAACACAGCGTGTGAATGAAGCACTCATACTTCTTATAACGTGATGCTGCCTATAGCTTTGTGCCAAAGGACTCTTTTAGGTCCTAAAGATAACAGGCCAGTGTTAACACAAAACAGCTGGACTCTCCAAAATATTGTTATGGCTTGTATTTCTCTTGTTAAGAAATTGGATATATTGTGGCTATAGTTTTAGTATAGTTCATATTATGGTGATGGTTTGAATAAACAAAAGAATTAACAATAGGCAGAAATAAAGATGCCCAAGCTGTATGGAATGAAATAGAACATAATTGGCAAAAATGGAATATACTTAATATTGTTATATATGATGACCTTGTTAATGGGAAACCAAAGCTTATAAAGCATAAAATGTACACCTCATTCATACATTAACTTGCCAGTCAGTAGTCCAAGGCATGCAGAATAGTTATAGATCGTTGGTAACAGTGAAAACATTTAATTACACCTTACAGCAAACAAACAAGGGAGACTACATTAAGTTGATAAATCTGTGCCCTTTAACCTGTAAGCAGTGTCTGTGCACGTCCTGTAGTGGGCGCTCTGGGCTTGCAGTCGGCTGATCTCTCCCTCCCCGAGTCGAGGTCTCCTGTTTGGATCGGCGTGAGAAATGATGCGGGTCTCTGAGCGCTGACGGTTTTCCAGGGCTCGGCGGAGGGCCTTGATTTGTTGCTCCAGCCCCTCGACCCGATCCGGCTCACGCTTGCAGTTGACTGTCGCCCGGTTTTGAATGTTTCTGGCCCTCATGGCGTAGTTTAGTGTATTCAGGCTCTCATCGAAGTCCGAGGAAGACGGGCTGATGCAGGCAATCATCAGTGTTTTTGAATTTCCACCCAAAGAGTCCTTTAATATCCTAGAGTGAAACAAAGACCATATGAATTAAGCCAGAGACATTTTACAGTTTTTACAGTAATATGCCAAAACTAGAAAGTACCTTGTGATTTTAGAATCTCTGTATGGTATATGAGAGCCTTTCCTCTTGGGGTCCCCGAGGGCCCCAATAACATTTCCAAGAGCTAGAAGTCCGCTGTTAATTTGAATGCTCTCTTTCAGTCTCTCTCCAGTGTTCCCCGTCTTGAGGATGCGCTCAGACCCCGCCAGGTCAACAAAGTGGAACTTGGAAGACAACATTTGTGGTCCAGAATTTGCGGTAGTCCCATGAAGGCGAGAGCTTCCGCGGCGCTGGTCCATATAGAGGGTAAAAATGGTGTGAGAGCGGCTGGAGTTTAGATTCATCTGGGTTGCGCCAGTGTGCCTGGCCGTGTTTCCTGACTCAAGTAAACTCAACATCTCATCGAGACCCTCCACTTCACACTCCTTCACGCCAAACAAAACTACAAAGTCAGAGAGACAAAAACATCAACTGCAGATTAATACATGCACAAACGCTGCACAACATTTCACGCCACATCCACAGAGACACGCCTACACAATGTGCTGGCTATTCCATACCAATGTTGCCTTTATCTTCCCTGATGTGGATGTCCTTGCTGGCTGTCTCCACATCCAGTAAATCCTTGAACTCCTCCTTGTAAACCTCCAGGTAGGACACTCGGACAGAGAAGTCTGCGAGGTCATTTTCGTCCAGCAGCTTGAAGACATCTGCAACAGCCCTGGGTATGATACCCTGCTCCTCATCCCTAAAGAAACCTGCAAACGCAATATAAACACGCAGAATGAACGCTGCTGGCCTGTCGTGGTAAAGATTTAGAGTACAGTGTTTACTTTGTTTGACAAACCCAATTGATCTGTGCAGCACTTTCCACCTGGTCTGGTTTTCTTTATATTATATATATATATATATATATATATATTATTATTATATATATATTATTTTCAAATATTAGCTTCTCCGACGGTGTAAGTCTTCCCTGATCCTGTCTGCCCATAGGCAAAGACTGTAGCATTGAATCCTTGAAAAAAGGCATCTATGAGTGGCTGAACAGACGATGAATAAACCTCCTCTTGACAGCAACTTTCTTCAAACAGGTAGTCGCAAAGAAAGTTTCGGTCATGGCCCAGAGTGACTCGACACAGCTCCGAGTCCACGGTGATGCAGCTCTCGTGGCAGTGAAGGAGCTCTTTGGGCAGCAGAGGACGCACTCGGACGGCTACTTGCACGGCAGAGTAATCCCCTCGGCTTTGGCCACTGGGCACTTTGGGAGACATCTCTGCTGCACCGCTGGGGCTCCTCTGCTACGTATGGATCATCTTTGGGCCACTAGAGGGGAGAGACGGATTTTTTTTTTTCAACATCTCATGTCATCTGGCTGAAGAATGTGATGAATGTGAGTGATTACATGATAATGCAATGCAGCAAAACTGTTTTTTTTTTTGTACAGGTAGGCAACAATCATTTCCATAAAACCATACTTTATCCTATAGCGGGAGAGGGCTGTGTGGACACATCCTTTGCTAATGCAGTAAATATACATTACATGGGATATAGGAACTATTCGGAAAGGTAGAATCTGTTGAAAATAACCAGAATGGAATTCTAAACGTATCTTGAGTAAAAGTGTACATTATGAAGTTGTCCCAGTCAGTTCAGCAAGTTTACACTTTAAAACACATTCATGCAGGCAGATTTTAACTTAAGCAAGTTTGGCAGCGTGTTTTTCTCTTTTTCCTGAAAAACTCAGCAAGAAACTAGTGAACAGCTGTCAAAGTGTAAGAGTGTTTATCGCGTGAATACGGTTAATACAAACCCCTGTTAAAGGTTAAAAACCTACAGAATAGATATGAGGCATAAGATAAAGAACTTAGCCCCTGGATGGGCCAGTCCCTTCCCATCCACCCATTATACGCTCATGATACACCAACCAGTAGGCGTAGCACACACGTTGTGACTAAACATGTTATTATGAGGCGTCGGGACTTTTGACGAGCAAAATCCGCTGCGGCACCTTCGTGTGTGACAACTTAACGTTAGACAAGAGTTCTTTGGTAAGGTCGGTCGCCTTTAGCTGGAGTCACGTGGGCTCACGTTGACGGCGTAATTGCAAGTAACATCTTTGAACCACCGCGGTGCACACGACGCGGCTAAAGTCAACGTACGTGTCGCCGCGTTAGCCGGTGGCTGATAACGGCTAACACTGTTAAAGTGAAGTTAAGTCGCCACCGTGCGACGAACTCGCCCTAAACGCGCCGGGCAGAGCGTCGCTCGTCTGACTGTTATCTAACTCACGGAAACACGCGCGCATGCTGGCTTTATGTGAGGACTCACGCACGGGAAACTCTGCCTCAGTTCCACACATCCCACTTCAGCTAAGCTAAAGTTAGCCCGCCAGCCAGAAACATGAGGATGAGGCGGGATGTCGTCACAGGCGAGCCGCTACTCAGAGACTCGATCCCGGGGGAAATAGCTGAAGTTAAATGTGTGTGTTGGTCGGGTTCGGTCTCCACGCGGCTCACGGTTAAAACAACTTACCTAAATTCGGCTGAAGTTGTCCCCGTGGATTGAGTGTTTTTTGGGGAGTGTGGAAGTTGAGGGGCAGGCGAAGCGGGGGGCGGAGCCAGAGGGTTCGGGCTGATGTTGTGGGCGTGGTCTAGAACCCATCACGGCCGAAGGGCCCCGACTCACAAGGGAAAATGGTGATTTAAATTATCCAATTACACACGGGACTGTTATTTTTTTTTAATTTAATCAAACTAATGTGTATTAAATAACTATAAAACTAACTTTTGGATGAATTTTATTAAATGTAATACAATATAGTAAGCTATATATTACTTCTACTACTATACTACCTCTGCCTTAAGATGAACCCTTAGGAAAACATCACTGTACTGCCGAAGTCCTAAACGACGCCTAGTACTGGTTACTAATTCGGTGGATTAAGTTTAGACGTGCGCCCAGTGCGCTCGAACATAAGAAAACGGAGAGTTCAGTCTTTGTTTCGATTATGGCAGATTTATTTTAATTATACATTTCCACATATCAGCGGAAATAACTTTAACTAATACTACATGTAACCAAAATAACAAACCGAATTTTTCACTCCGACACACAGCAAGTAACCCAATCACTGTGTCAAACAGGTACTGCGGGGCCAAAAGGTTCTGCACAGCCCTCAGCGGGCAGCAGGCCCACTCCGGGGAGGTCACCCGAAGGTCACATAGCAGACTAGCAGCACCCTGCAGGTAAGAGGGTCAGCATGCAAACCGAACAAAAGCATGAGGCGTGTTTATTAGTCCCAGAGCTGGAAACGCACACATGACTTACTCACACACAGTGTGGCTGTTTGAATGAGTTACTTTACTCAACGAGTAGGTCAGTGCGGGGACAAAGAACCCGTTCTGCATGGGTGCCTGACGTTTGGGCCTGTCGTGACCACAGCGAATGTTTTTCTGTGTCTTCCAACCCTTTTTACAACATCACTCAACAACGTGGGTACGACTGCGGCGAGCTAGAGATCATGGAAACCAACGTCATTTGACAAGACCTGACAGCACTTTGATGACTAAATCTGTGAGGCTCAGAATGAATGAAAGGGCGTGTGTGCTGTTCGCACCTGAACATTTCATCTGTCATAAACCTCAACGGAGAAAACTAACACTTAATTAGTGGGATATTCTCTCTGTTATTATTTGCTGACTTGTATCCAAAGTTTAATAACTGCCAGATTAATAGATATGTGAAATATTTCCATAGATTTCATTTGTAAACTAACACCTTAAATACACTTTTGAATGTAAAAAAATAATTAAAAAGACAGTCACTGTATACTGTAATACTTAATGAATCCACCATCTACAAACTAAATACCAGAATCCAAGACTTATTTGGAGCGGAACACCCCTTACAGTTTCATGGAATGGCCCGGACACCTGCGGAGGGAGTGCCCCCGGAGGGAGTGCCCCCGGAGGGCAGCGGAGCCGGGGCTCCGGGTTGCCGGCTCTCCAGCACCCTCCCCCGGCCCGGGAGCGACGTACCGCGTTCCGGTAAGCATCCAGGGGGGTATACGCCAGGCGATGGTGGATTCGATATCCAGAAGCAGTACCGTTGCGCAATATCTCAGCGAAGAGTGTTGCGCAGGCGCTGTTTCAGGTCATCTCCCGGTCGGAATCCCGAAAGAGATTGTGACAGACCAGGGCACATCGTTTATGTCGCGAACACTGGGAGAACTTTACGGGTTGCTGGGCATCAAGTCCATTCGCACAAGCGACCGCAGACCGACGGGCTGGTCGGACGCATGAATAAGACATTGAAAGCCATGATTCGTAAATTTATCAGCGACGATGAACGTAATTGGGACAAATGGTTGGATCCGCTGTTGTTTGCAGTCCGGGAGGTTCCCCAGGCCTCCACAGGATTTTCTCCCTTTGAACTTCTCTTTGGCAGATCTCCACGGGGGGTGTTGGACCTCATTAAGGAAAGCTGGGATGAAGGTCCGAGCCCCGCCAAGAACGAGATCCAATACGTCCTGGACCTGCGAGCAAAGCTCCACATGCTGTGTCGGGTATCACGGGAGAATTTGCTCCAGGCCCTGGAACGACAACAGCGGCTGTACGACAGAGGAGCCAGACTGCGAAAATTCACACCGGGAGAAAAGGTACTTGTATTACTTCCTTCTTCCAATTCAAAATTACTGGCTAAGTGGCAAGGGCCCTTTGTGGTCACACGCCAGGTGGGGGATGTCGACTATGAGGTGGTTCGGTCTGACCGGGGCGGGGCTACACAGATTTACCACCTCAACCACCTGAAAGCGTGGAGGGAGGCGGCGCCTGTCTCTCTTCTGTCCGCAGTATCGGAAGGAGAGGACCTGGGGCCGGAGGTGCCAAAAACGGCCAACCCCACCCCGCTCCGGTGTGAGGATCATCTCTCTGAGGACCAGAGAGCAGGCATTGCCGAGTTGCAAAAGCGGTTTGCTGATGTGTTCTCTCCCCTACCAAGCCGGACGAACCTGATAGAGCACCGCATTGAGACTCCCCGGGGGTGACAGTACGGTCACGCCCCTACAGACTGCCCGAACACAAATGAAAAGTGGTACGCGAGGAATTAGCAGCAATGTTGGAGATGGGAGAAATAGAAGAGTCCAACAGCGCCTGGTGCAGCCCCATCGTTCTGGTGGCCAAGAAGGATGGGTCTGTGAGGTTCTGCGTGGACTACCGCAAGGTGAACGACGCGTCACGGTTCGATGTCTACCCAATGCCCCGGGTCGACAAACTCTGCTAGGCACTGCACGTTGTTTTACGACACTGGATTTAAGTAAGGGCTACTGGCAGATTCCCCTATCACCAGAGTCCAAAGAAAAATCAGCTTTCTCCACTCCGTACGGGTTGTACCAATTTACTATGCTTCCCTTTGGCTTGTTTGGTGCCACGGCCACGTTCCAGCGGCTTATGGACCGGGTGCTGCGGCCGCACGCCGCATATGCGGCCGCGTACATAGACGACGTGATAATTCATAGCACCACCTGGGCGGAGCATGTGCGGCGGGTGGACGCAGTGCTACGGTCACTGAGGCGGGCCGGGCTCACCGCCAACCCAGGGAAGTGTGTGATTGGAAGGAGGGAGGTACGGTTTTTGGGGTACCACTTGGGGGGCGGGCAGGTGCGCCCCCAGGTCGACAAGACGGCAGCAATTGCGGCCTCCCCGCGTCCCAAGACCAAAAAGGAGGTGAGGCGGTTCTTGGGGCTGGCGGGGTACTACAGGAGGTTCATCCCGGGCTTCGCGGACCTCACCAGCCCCCTGACCGACCTGACCCGGAAAGGTGCGTCAGATCCGGTCCAGTGGTCGGAGCAGTGCCAGCGGGCGTTTGAGAAGGTAAAGCAAACTCTTTGCGGGGAGCCGCTCCTCCACACACCTAACTTCTCTCTCCCCTTTGTGCTGCAGACGGACGCACCGGACAGAGGGCTGGGGGCCGTTTTGTCCCAGGAGGTGGAGGTGCTCGACCGCCCAGTGGTCTACATAAGCCGAAAGCTGTCAGAGAGGGAAACCCGATACAGTACCATCGAGAAAGAGTGCCTGGCCATCCGCTGGGCGGTGGACTCCCTAAGGTACAGAGGTACCTCCTGGGGCGCCCATTCACCCTCTGTTCGGACCACGGCCCGCTCCAATGGCTCCACCGCATGAAGGATGCCAACGCGCGGATCACCCGTTGGTATCTGGCCATGCAACTCTTCCACTTCAAGGTGATCCATAGGCCGGTGACGCAGATGGTCGTGGCAGACTTCCTCTCCCGCCCGCTCGAGGGAGAGGGGGTGGGGGAGTAGGCTAGGCCGGACGGCTCCCCGGCCTAAGTCGGGCGGTGGGGGTATGTGGTGGCTGGGCGTGGTTTTCAGGACATCGGCAGCGGAGAGAGAGGAGGTGCGGCTCTGGGAACGGTGCCAGCTGGAGGCAATTAACCTCCAGCTGGGGGGAATTAACGGTGTGCTCTCTCCCAGTACTTAAACAGGCATGGGAGAGCGAGCAGGAGAACTGTCTCAGACCTGGAGACTCGGAGCCACGCGCAGAGAATGGCTGATTGTACATTTAATAAAAGACTGGCCTGTCCGTGGACCCTGCCTCAGCCTCCTTATTCCGGGTCCCCCGAGCACCCACTTCCTTACATGCATATTGGCAATTGACTGTGTGACTTGAGACTGCACTCGTACGTCACAACCTCTATTTTTTTCTCATTTAAACGGGTTACTGTAAAACGGTAATTAAAATGCTCCTGTTATCACATGCAACAGCTGACGTGCAAGCCTTTTTTACGCACGTAGGCACACACAAACATATTATGTCGCTGTTTATTTGGTGACTTGAACTAATTTAATCCATTTTCACTTTTTAAAATTTGAATGAGGGTTCAAAACATTTGATGAACATCATGATGAATGAAGAATATATATTTAAAACGTACATTCATTCATTATTTAACAACTTTAACAACATTATTTGCACTTGTGGATTATATGTCAGTAGGGATGGAGTGCTGTTTGTCATTTTGTCTGTCTGTCTGTTGTGCCTGTTGTTCTCTCTCTCTCTCTCTCTCTCTCTCTCTCTGTCTCTCTGTCTCTCTCTCTCTCTCTCTCTGTCTCTCTCTGTCTCTCTCTGTCTCTCTCTGTCTCTCTCTGTCTCTCTCTTCTCTCCCAGAGGCTCCACAGCTGAAACAACACGGGGTGGAGAGCACTTGAGAGGCCGGCTCTATTGTCTCTTACACATTCACACAGCAAAGCCAAAATCCTAAGCCCTTCCACTCATCTCCTGCCAAAACATCTTCCTCATTGCACGGAGGTGTCAGCTATGTTCGACGGCTGCTGTGATGAATTAGCGGATATTCTTTGTTACAATTTAAGTTCGGTCGGTGTGACACATCTGCCAGTATGACCACATAGTATATATTCCTGACACATGATTGGGAAGTCTGGGTTCCCACAATGTTGTAGTAGGTCACCACGGCAACAGTCAAGTCTTTGGCAAAGATCAAGGCGAATGAGTGAGGTGAAGAGGGGGCAAGCTTTAGCACACCTCGCAAATAACCAGAGTCATGAACTTGTTGTTGCTGACGAGCAGATAAACATGTTTGCAAGTCTGTGGTAGCTGTATATCACATTGTGTCCCATTCCGTGTGGTCTGATATACAGGAACCTGCAAATAAGGTCATGATTTAAAAAACATTCACATGATCAAAGTTGAGAGAGCGTGTGATCGGCATGCACTGGTTATTGTCAATGATCATGGTCACACGAAAGAGTCCAGATGGAGTGTGAGAGGGGGAGAGGGACGAGAGAGAGGGATGTCCGTCAGACAGATGAAGGCTCTGATGCTGTTTCTGATGACTGGGCCCAAGAGACGGGGGCGATCGCCTGTGCTGCTCTGCTGCCAGCAGGCTCATGTTGTGGCCTTTGTTCTCTGTCTTCTGCGAACCTGTTGAGCGTCCGGACAGATAAGGCTCATTAAGAGGCTTGTGAGCAGGAACACAAGCCATTAGATAGGGCACCGGCTTTGTCGGTGGATTTACACCCTTTTAAAGGGATTTAGCTGCGTGGGTGCTTGAGTGTGACAAATATATCACATACACATGCATGTATACACACATGTACATATACACCACAGAAATAATAATATTGTTGCAACAAAATATGTAGTTATAGTGGTTGTTAAATCCTTTCCAAAAAATATGTTTTTTTTAATAACATGAAGCATTAATTACAACACGTACAATATATAATACATGTGTTTCTAGAATCTGTGTAAGCCATAGGGTAAAGTGTGCACGTGAGCGTGCATGTGAGCGTGCACGTGCTTCTGTGCCGTGCTTGCAGAATGTGTATGACTCATTGTGACTTCATCAGAGCAACATTTTTGCTGTAAACAAATGACGTCATAAACATCAAAGCGCATCACCATGGCAACGCAAACATTCCAACATTCCATTTTTGTTCTTCGGTCAAAACATAAGTCTTTCACAATCAACTTTGCAGAACGAAGGAAGACAAGGAAGACTTACTCAGGCAAAGCATTGAGATAAGACGGAGAACGTGAAAGACATTGTTTCAACGCGAAGCAGCGAAAGCAATAGAATTGAATCTGCAATGGCCAAAGCGCTCGTTAACACACAACCTCCTTCCTCAACCGAGAGACTCTTCTTGGTGGAGAAGGAGGACAGGGTCACTCTGCAAAAAACGCCGGCAAAGGTGAAAAAAGTTAAGAAACATTCAAAGAAAATATTCTTAACCCGTTCAAGTAAGACAGCAGAGCTGCAGTCAGATGATGATCTGGTCCATGACTTTAAAACCGAAGAGGAAGAAAACAAATTTGAGTTTGACCACGAGTCGAAAGTCATCGTTGGGAATGCTGATGGAAATACGTTCAATGAGTACTTTGAAGAATATAAAGTCCATCCACTCACTCCTCACCAAAAACCTCCTCCCTTAGCACAGAGACTCTGCTGGGTGGACAAGGAGGACAGGGGCGATCCGCCCAAGACACCGCCAGAGGTGAAAAAAGTTAAGAAACATTCAAAGAAAATATTCTTAACCCGTTCAAGTAAGACAGCAGAGCTGCAGTCAGATGATGATCTGGTCCATGACTTTAAAACCGAAGAGGAAGAAAACAAATTTGAGTTTGACCACGAGTCGAAAGTCATCGTTGGGAATGCTGATGGAAATACGTTCAATGAGTACTTTGAAGAATATAAAGTCCATCCACTCACTCCTCACCAAAAACCTCCTCCCTTAGCACAGAGACTCTGCTGGGTGGACAAGGAGGACAGGGGCGATCCGCCCAAGACACCGCCAGAGGTGAAAAAAGTTAAGAAACATTCAAAGAAAATATTCTTAACCCGTTCAAGTAAGACAGCAGAGCTGCAGTCAGATGATGATCTGGTCCATGACTTTAAAACCGAAGAGGAAGAAAACAAATTTGAGTTTGACCACGAGTCGAAAGTCATCGTTGGGAATGCTGATGGAAATACGTTCAATGAGTACTTTGAAGAATATAAAGTCCATCCACTCACTCCTCACCAAAAACCTCCTCCCTTAGCACAGAGACTCTGCTGGGTGGACAAGGAGGACAGGGGCGATCCGCCCAAGACACCGCCAGAGGTGAAAAAAGTTAAGAAACATTCAAAGAAAATATTCTTAACCCGTTCAAGTAAGACAGCAGAGCTGGATGATTCTCTGTGTCCTAGAGAACTGGACTGCGACCTTTTTGACCAAAACAAGGTCCATCCACTCACTCCTCGCCACCTCTTCTTGGTGGTCATTCCGCCTAAAAAAGCAGAGCTGGATGATTCTCTGTGTACTGGGGAACTGGACTGTGACGCTCAACCGTCAAAAAACGCAGGACACCCAGAAGACTCTTCTTCTCACAGACTCCTGAGTTCTAACACTCTGCAGTCAGATGATGATCTGGTCCATGACTTTAAAACCCAAGAGGAAGAAAACAAATTTGAGTTTGACCACGAGTCGAAAGTCATCGTTGGGAATGCTGATGGAAATACGTTCAATGAGTACTTTGAAGAATATAAAGTCCATCCACTCACTCCTCACCAAAAACCTCCTCCCTTAGCACAGAGACTCTGCTGGGTGGACAAGGAGGACAGGGGCGATCCGCCCAAGACACCGCCAGAGGTGAAAAAAGTTAAGAAACATCGTAAGAAACCTTCACTTCTAAAAAGGATGTGGAGATCCTTAATCTGTTCAAGTAAGACAGCAGAGCTGGTTGATTCTCTGTCTCCTGGAGAACTGGACAATGACCTTTTTCAATGCAGGAATAAAAACGTGTGTTGTACGTCCACGCTAGCAGAGCACCATGAAGAGAAGTCTGTGGATTTGGAGAAAGACGCTCAACCGTCACAAAACGCAGGACACCCAGAAGACTCTTCTTCTCACAGGCTCCTGAGTTCTAACACTCTGCAGTCAGATGATGATCTGGTCCATGACTTTAAAACCCAAGAGGAAGAAAACGAATTTGAGTTTGACCACGAGTCGAAAGTCATCGTTGGGAATGCTGATGGAAATACGTTCAATGAGTACTTTGAAGAATATAAGGTCCATCCACTCACTCCTCACCAAAAACCTCCTCCCTTAGCACAGAGACTCTGCTGGGTGGACAAGGAGGACAGCGGCGATCCGCCCAAGACACTGCCACAGGTGAAAAAAGAGGAAGAGAACGAATTTGAGTTTGATCCAGAGTTGACCGTCATTGTTGGGAATGCTGATGAAAATGCGTTCAGTGAGTGCTTTGAAGTAGCTGAAAGGAGCACAGTTGACGACAGTTGCTGGGTGAATAGTGTAAGAGTGAAGAGAAGTCGGTGGATTTGGAGAAAGACAAAGGACACCCAGAAAACAATTCTCAAAGACACTTTCACCCTTCCACAAATCCCTCACTCCCTCACCATATCTCCCTTCCTCCCCCTATCTTTTCCTCCCTTTCTCTCTTCCTCTGTCTCCCCCTAAAACCCACATATAACACACAGACACACAAACATACATATAACAAACACACACACATAACACACACACACACACACACATAACACACACACACACACACAAACATACATATAACACACACAAACATACATATACATACATATAACACACACGCACACAAACATACATATAACACACACACACACAAACATACATATAACAAACACACACACACATAACACACACACACACACAAACATACATATAACACACACATATACATACATATAACACACACACACATATACATACATATAACACACACACACACACACACATACATATAACACACACATATACATACATATAACACACACACACATATACATACATAAAACACACACACACACACAAACATACATATAACACACACATATACATACATATAACACACACACACATATACATACATATAACACACACACACACACATACATATAACACACACATATACATACATATAACACACACACACATATACATACATAAAACACACACACACACACAAACATACATATAACACACACATATACATACATATAACACACATATACATACATATAACACACACACACACACATACATATAACACACACATATACATACATATAACACACACACACACATATACATACATATAACACACACACACACAAACATACATATAACACACACACATATACATACATATAACACACACACACATATACATACATATAACACACACACACACACACACATACATATAACAAACACACACACACAAACATACATATAACAAACACACACACACAAACATACATATAACAAACACACACACACAAACATACATATAACACACACACACACACAAACATACATATAACACACACACACAAACATACATATAACACACACACACACACAAATATACATATAATTTCACTAATGTTAACTTAATCACTAATGAAACCCTTCGTCATCCAAGGTTTGCTAACGGAGCACAGAGCACAAAATCTTTCTGATCATCCGTATCATGCGCTCCCAAGCGCCACCGTGATGTGACCCAGTTGGAGGGTTAAAGCTCCACTTGATTCCCTTCTTGGACGAAGCCCTTTCAATGCAGTCATGATTCAAAGAGGCCAAGGCTTCTCGCAGCTCCTTTTCTGCACCCACAAAGTTGGTGCCATTGTCGGATCTCAAGTGCGAGACTTGTCCTCTTCGACAGATGAACCTTCGCAACGCTTTGATGCATGAGTCTGTGTCCAGAGAATAGGCCACTTCCAGGTGCACGGCTCTGCTTGTCATGCAAGTAAATACTACGCCATATCTTTTCACAATACTACGCCCTCTTTTCACGTCCACTGGCCCAAAGTAATCTACGCCAACGTTAGTGAATGGCGGAAGATCAGGAACCACTCGCTCTTCTGGTAGGTCTGCCATTTTTTGCTCAGCGGTTTTCCTACTATGGAGCTTGCAGATGAGGCATCTTGATATGATCTTCCTCACTGCAGCAGGTCCACTTGTGATCCAGTATTTTCTCCTTGTAGCAGAAAGAACATGATTTCTACCTCCATGTCCAAGCTGTAAATGGACATGATGGAGGATAAGCTCAGAGATGTGTTGGTCTTTTGACAAGATGAGGGGGTGTTTAACATCCTCAGGGATTGCTGCCTTATTTAACCGTCCCCCAACTCGCAGAAGTCCTACCGGATCCAATTTGAGGATGCTGCTACTTCTTGGCACTTGTGGCTTGCCAGAGGTTAGTGCAGCAAATTCAGTGGGGAATCGCTCTTGCTGGCAAAAGGCGATTATGGAGGTCTCGGCCTCCAAGAGATTTTCCTTCTGATTTCCAAGGGATGTTGAGAAAGCTTGCATCTCCTTTTGCACATCAAACCTTGCTGCTCCAGTAGCACTGGTGTTTACACACTCCAACTCTTTTCTTTTCATCCTCAGTTTGAGCAGAGTTCCTTTCAGCTTAATGAGCCACGCAACTGCAACCTTCAATCTTTGCCAATCAGAGAAATGGGTAATTAGTTGTGATGTGGTGCTTGTGTCAACAAGTATTGCGTTGACAGTCAGACTTCTCTTTACTTCTGGGTCGTCGGCAGTGACACTTGTATCCACAGGAAATGTAGGCCATGTTTCTTCAGGTTCCCGTAGGAATTCCGGGCCTTCTATCCATCTTTGCTTCACAAGATCTTCTGCCTTCAATCCACGTGAAGCATCGTCAGCAGGGTTTAGGGATGTGGGAACGTATCTCCACTGCTCAACTTCTGAGTTGTCCCTGATGGTAGTTACCCTGTTTGCTACAAAGGTTTGAAATCTTCGGTCCTCATTTTTTATGTACTTAAGAACTGATGTGCTGTCAGTCCAAAAGCAGGTCTTCTTCAGTGGCAGCTGAAGCTCTGATTGAAGCATCTTGTCCACTCGTACTGCAACAACGGCAGCGGTGAGCTCCAAACGGGGAATGGTGACAGGCTTCAGGGGGGACACTCGGGCTTTGCCAAATAAGAAAGCAACATGAACCCTCTTATCCATGTTCTGCATCCTCACGTATGTAGCCGCACCATAGCCATTCTCGCTCGCATCATCGAAGTGATGCAATTGGGCACTGACCGTCCTTCCAAATCCTTCAGGTTTTACACATCTGTGGATCTTGAAATACGACACCTTCCCCAGATCTGTCAGCCATTTGTCCCACATCTGCTGGAAAGCTGGAGGTATTGGATCGCCCCAATCACACTTTGTCCTGCATAACTCCTGCAACAGCAGTTTGGCGGGGAGTATTGCAGGTGCTAGGAATCCCAATGGATCGTAGACTGAACTGATGATGGATAGCATGCCTCGCTTGGTTGGCGGCTTCTCCTTGACTTTCAGCTTGAATTTGAAAGTGTCCGTCTCGATACACCACTGCAAACCCAAAGCTCTGTCCAATGGCAGTTTATCCCTGTCCAGATCAAGCTCATGCAGGTTCTTCGACTTGAGATCCTCTGGGAGGCCTTGAAGCACTTCTCGACTGTTACTGATCCATTGAGTGAGGGTGAACCCTCCTCTGCCGCAAATGGTTGTAAGGTTCCTAACCATGGTGACTGCATCCTCTTCAGAGGGCAAACTCTTCAATAAGTCATCCATATAGAAGTTTCGGTTGACCGTTTCAATCACTTCTGTTGAAAAGTTGGCCTGATGGTCTTCAGCGGTCTTTCTAAGAGCAAGGCAGGCAACACTTGGTGATGAAACCGCTCCAAATAAATGGACAGTCATGTGATGCTCTACAAGATCTTGTTCCAGGTTACCTTGAGTCCACCATAAGAATCTTAGGTAGTCCCGGTGTTCCTCTGCCACTTTAACCTGGTGGAACATAGCCTTTATGTCCGCCATTATGGCCACTTGTTCCAGTCTGAACCTCACAAGAACTCCAACTTGTCAGAGGGGTCGCAGCGGCAAGCAGGGAGAGGCAGGACTCAGGTGCAGCGTTCGAAAAATAACAGACTTTAATTGTCAAAAACAGTCAGAACTCAAAAATACCGCTCAGGGCAAAAACCAACATGAATAGGGACCAGGAACAGGAACAAGCAGTGAAACCGCAGACAATGACGCGACAAGAGACAACAGACAGACAGGGCTTAAATACACAAGGGAGGTGCAGGTGATTGGACACAGGTGGAAACAATCAGACAATCACAGGGAAAGACAGGACAAGGCAGGAAGTGAAGTTACCCAGGAAACCCAGAAACACACCAACTCCACAATAAAACAGGAAACAAGGCCCAACCGTGACAGTACCCCCCCCTCAAGGACCGGATTCCAGACGGTCCCAAAAAGGCCTGAGGGGAGGGCGGACAAGCAGACAGGACAGACTAGGCAGACAAGGCAGACAAGGGACGGGAGGGTGGGGATCCGAAGGCGCCGGTCCCTCCGGGGAACTCCGGTGGGCGAGCCGGCGGACGGTCTGGAGGACGGTGGACCTCCACGGTGCGGCGACCGGACCTCTGGGTCTCCGGGCTACGCTAGTCCGACGTGGATGAGTCAGGGGGGCGGCCGTGACGACGGCCAGACGTGGCGGGCTCGGGGGGGCGGCCGTGACGGCGGTGGGTGCGGGACCTCGGGGACCGCTGGCTGCGGCTGCTGGGCATCATGGCCGCTGACGGCGGCTGCGTGGCCTGGACCGGCGGCCTCTCTGGCGGCGGCGGCCTCTCTGGGGGCGACGGGGCAGCGAGGACCGGGATCGCGCGCACCGGCCCAACCTCTGTCCCCACCCCCTCCTCAAGGGCCGGATCCCAGACGGCCCTTAAGACAGTCGAGGGCGGGGGGGAGAGGACCAGGGGGCGGGAGGGCGGGTGAACGCCCAGGTGCCGTGGGGCCGGGACCAGGGGAGTCGGGGGCACGAGGAGTCGCGGGGGCACGAGGAGTCGCGGGGGCACGAGGAGTCGCGGGGGCGGGGGAGTCGGGGGCACGAGGAGTCGCGGGGCCGGGGGAGTCGCGGGGCACGGGGGAGTCGCAAGACACGGGGAAGTCGGGGGCACGGGGGAGTCGCGGGGGACGGGGGTTCGCTTTGGCCCAGCGCGGAAGCTGTTGCGCTGCGGCTTAGCGGGGGCGCCGTAGGAGGCCTCCAGGCGGGCGGCCAGTCGCATGACCTGTTCCCAGCGAGAGGGGCCAAACGGAGGCGCGCGGATGGTCTCCTCCCTCGGAGGAGGAGTGGCAGCTAGCCAAGTAGTCTGGTCCCTGGACAGGGGAACCCCTGGGGGTCGGGTCTTTCTGAAGTCTCCTTTTCAGACCACGAACACGTTGCATGGCAACACAGAGGTTATTCGGCATCGAAACATCTTTCCCTTTGAAAGGCATTTGAAACGTGTAGTGTCCATTCTGAAGCTGAACAAAGTTTTCCATTATCTCCACAAACTTCTTTTCTTCCCTTGACATTTCTTCCTGTTCAGCAGATGCTCGCTCATTGAAGTCATAGTTGTACTGGCTAGTTAACAGTTCTTCAATTCTGTCGAGGGCAATTCTGTTGGCATAAACGGAAGTGTGGTCACTTCCACAGTCGCTACTTCCCCGTAACGGACCATTTATTAACCACCGCAGTAGGGGTCTGATCGCGTAGGGTCCATCTTCACCTTCACGGCTGTTAATCACCTCCCAAGGCTCCATCAACTTGAAGGCGTTAGTGCCAATTAACAGGTCAACATCAGCGTTTAAGTGGGGAATTTGAACATCCTCTAAATAAGGCCATTTTCTTAGCTCCCTTTCGCTGATTATGTTGGCTGTAGAGACAGGCATCTCTTTCTGGGTACACACTTTGGGAAGTGGATAGAAGCATTCACCAGAAAATCCTGAAATCTCCAGACTGTCGACAACAGAGCTTTCTACTGCATTATTATGGCCCAAAGTGCGGATATGAATCTTGAATTTGCGTCCTTCCATGTTCAACTTGTCAATGAGTTTCCTGGTGCAGAAAGTTCCTGTACTCCCTGAGTCCAGAAAAGCATAGGTTTCAATAACTTTGTTTCCCTTTGAGCACTTCACCTTAACAGGCAAAATGGGAAGAATTCCATTGCAGTGGCCAGCCCCTGTAAGACCACAAGTGGAGGATGTTGTACAGCTGTCAGAAGTGTTTGACTTCTCAGTATTCTTCTGCTCGCCATCCTTCGAGTAACCCTGTCCTTCTCTATGTGCAAAACACTGGGATGCGTTTGGTTACACTTGTTGCATATTATGCGCCTGTCGCAATTCTTGCTCAAGTGTCCTGTGCACAAACAACTGAAACACAGACCCTTCTCCTTTAGATAGTCCAGTTTCTCCCTGTGTGTCTTTCTTCCGAGTTTAAAACATTGTTCCAAAGTATGATTACCAGCAGCACAATACAGGCAGGAAATAGAATCAGTCTTAGTAAAGGATGTCACTTTGTTCTGAGCCTTTTCCTTCCTGTTACAATCTGGTTTTCTGCATCCATCCTCATTCTTGTGAGCATCTGTTTTGTATCCATCCTCAATGGCCACCTGTGTTGCAAAGCTGTTTCCTCTCAGCTGTTGTTTCACCGATGACTTGCTTTTGCTTTTGTAGCTCCTTTGATAACAGGGGAGGTGTCCTGTATGTCACCAAAGACTGAATCTGAAGTGATTCTGACCTGGCGCTCGATGTATTTCACAATGTCTGAGAATCGTGCTCTTCGACCAGTTTTCTACAGCATCTCACATGTCTTTGCTCTCCACTTGTCTCTGAGTTTATACGGAAGCTTCTGACTCAGAAGCTTTATGTTCGCTGGCATGTTGAGTTCCTCCAAGTACTGGAGAAACAGAGAAAGATACATTTCCACATATCAGCGGAAATAACTTTAACTAATACTACATGTAACCACACAGGGAGACAAAATAATAGATGCACACAGAGGCACACAGTAGCTGAGAACACAGACACACAACAACAGATGCAAACAGAGGCACACAACAATAAATGCACACAGGTGCACTTCAAAATAGATGCACACAGAGGCACACAATAGCTACACACAGAGACACAACATAATAGATGCACACAGAGGCGCGCAACAATAGAGGAACACAAAAATGTATGCATAGTAAGAAACACAATAATAGATGCACAAAGAGGCACACAATAGCTGAGAACACAGACACACAACAACAGATGCAAACAGAGGCACACAACAATAAATGCACACAGATGCACTTCAAAATAGATGCACACAGAGGCACACAATAGCTACACATAGAGACACAAAATAATAGATGCACACAGAGGCGCGCAACAATAGATGCACACAAAAATTGATGCACAGTAAGACACACAATAATAGATGCACACAGAGGCACACAATAGCTGAGAACACAGACACACAACAATATATGCAAACAGAGGCACACAACAATAAATGCACACAGATGCACTTCAAAATAGATGCACACAGAGGCACACAATAGCTACACACAGAGACACAAAATAATAGATGCACACAGAGGCGCGCAACAATAGATGCACACAGAGGCAACAATCTGCTCCTTTCATTTTGCATTCTGATAATGGTCCTCACATTTGATCTCTGTCTCTCTCCAGCATGAAAGAACATCATCCGGACGTGTTTGAGTGACTGTGTGCATTTGATTGAGCACACAGATGCACTTCAAAATAGATGCACACAGAGGCACACAATAGCTACACACAGAGACACAAAATAATAGATGCACACAGAGGCGCACAATAATAGATGCCCACAGAGGCAACAATCTGCTCCTTTCATTTTGCATTCTGATAATGGTCCTCACATTTGATCTCTGTCTCTCTCCAGCATGAAAGAACATCATCCGGACGTGTTTGAGTGACGACCAGGAGGACGATCCCACCTTGGAGCAGCTCAGGGTCCAACCATGGCTCAGATAAGTCCACATCACACACACTCACATTAAGGCACACAATAGCTGCACACAGGGAGACAAAATAATAGATGCACACAGAGGCACACAGTAGCTGAGAACACAGACACACAACAACAGATGCAAACAGAGGCACACAACAATAAATGCACACAGGTACACGCAAAATAGATGCACACAGAGGCACACAATAGTTACACACAGAGACACAAAATAATAGATGCACACAGAGGCGCCAACAATAGATGCAAACAAAAATTGATGCACAGTAAGACACATTATAACAGATGCACACAGAGGCACACAGTAGCTGAGAACACAGACACACAACAACAGATGCAAACAGAGGCACACAACAATAAATGCACACAGGTACACGCAAAATAGATGCACACAGAGGCACACAATAGTTACACACAGAGACACAAAATAATAGATGCACACAGAGGCGCCAACAATAGATGCACACAAAAATTGATGCACAGTAAGACACACAATAATAGATGCACACAGAGGCACACAGTAGCTGAGAACACAGACACACAACAACAGATGCAAACAGAGGCACACAACAATAAATGCACACAGATGCACTCCAAAATAGATGCACACAGAGGCACACAATAGCCACACACAGAGACACAAAATAGTAGATGCACACAGAGACGCGCAACAATAGATGCACACAAAATAGATGCACAGTAAGACACACAATAATAGATGAACACAGAGGCACACAATAGCTGAGAACACAGACACACAACAACAGATGCAAACAGAGGCACACAACAATAAATGCACACAGGTGCACTTCAAAATAGATGCACACAGAGGCACACAATAGCTACACACAGAGACACAACATAATAGATGCACACAGAGGCGCGCAACAATAGAGGAACACAAAAATGTATGCATAGTAAGAAACACAATAATAGATGCACAAAGAGGCACACAATAGCTGAGAACACAGACACACAACACTATATGCAAACAGAGGCACACAACAATAAATGCACACATATACACTTCAAAATAGATGCACACAGAGGCACACAATAGCTACACATAGAGACACAAAATAATAGATGCACACAGAGGCGCGCAACAATAGATGCACACAAAAATTGATGCACAGTAAGACACACAATAATAGATGCACACAGAGGCACACAATAGCTGAGAACACAGACACACAACAATATATGCAAACAGAGGCACACAACAATAAATGCACACAGATGCACTTCAAAATAGATGCACACAGAGGCACACAATAGCTACACACAGAGACACAAAATAATAGATGCACACAGAGGCGCGCAACAATAGATGCACACAAAAATTGATGCACAGTAAGACACACAATAATAGATGCAAACAGAGGCACACAACAATAAATGCACACAGGTACACGCAAAAAAGATGCACACAGAGGCACACAATAGTTACACACAGAGACACAAAATAATAGATGCACACAGAGGCGCCAACAATAGATGCACACAAAAATTGATGCGCAGTAAGACACACAATAATAGATGCACACAGAGGCACACAGTAGCTGAGAACACAGACACACAACAACAGATGCAAACAGAGGCACACAACAATAAATGCACACAGATGCACTTCAAAATAGATGCACACAGAGGCACACAATAGCCACACACAGAGACACAAAATAGTAGATGCACACAGAGACGCGCAACAATAGATGCACACAAAATAGATGCACAGTAAGACACACAATAATAGATGAACACAGAGGCACACAATAGCTGAGAACACAGACACACAACAACAGATGCAAACAGAGGCACACAACAATAAATGCACACAGGTGCACTTCAAAATAGATGCACACAGAGGCACACAAAAGCTACACACAGAGACACAACATAATAGATGCACACAGGAGGCGCGCAACAATAGAGGAACACAAAAATTGATGCATAGTAAGAAACACAATAATAGATGCACAAAGAGGCACACAATAGCTGAGAACACAGACACACAACAATATATGCAAACAGAGGCACACAACAATAAATGCACACAGATACACTTCAAAATAGATGCACACAGAGGCACACAATAGCTACACATAGAGACACAAAATAATAGATGCACACAGAGGCGCGCAACAATAGATGCACACAAAAATTGATGCACAGTAAGACACACAATAATAGATGCACACAGAGGCACACAATAGCTGAGAACACAGACACACAACAATATATGCAAACAGAGGCACACAACAATAAATGCACACAGATGCACTTCAAAATAGATGCACACAGAGGCACACAATAGCTACACACAGAGACACAAAATAATAGATGCACACAGAGGCGCACAATAATAGATGCACACAGAGGCAACAATCTGCTCCTTTCATTTTGCATTCTGATAATGGTCCTCACATTTGATCTCTGTCTCTCTCCAGCATGAAAGAACATCATCCGGACGTGTTTGAGTGACGACCAGGAGGACGATCCCACCTTGGAGCAGCTCAGGGTCCAACCATGGCTCAGATAAGTCCACATCACACACACTCACATTAAGGCACACAATAGCTGCACACAGGGAGACAAAATAATAGATGCACACAGAGGCACACAGTAGCTGAGAACACAGACACACAACAACAGATGCAAACAGAGGCACACAACAATAAATGCACACAGGTACACGCAAAATAGATGCACACAGAGGCACACAATAGTTACACACAGAGACACAAAATAATAGATGCACACAGAGGCGCCAACAATAGATGCAAACAAAAATTGATGCACAGTAAGACACATTATAACAGATGCACACAGAGGCACACAGTAGCTGAGAACACAGACACACAACAACAGATGCAAACAGAGGCACACAACAATAAATGCACACAGGTACACGCAAAATAGATGCACACAGAGGCACACAATAGTTACACACAGAGACACAAAATAATAGATGCACACAGAGGCGCCAACAATAGATGCACACAAAAATTGATGCACAGTAAGACACACAATAATAGATGCACACAGAGGCACACAGTAGCTGAGAACACAGACACACAACAACAGATGCAAACAGAGGCACACAACAATAAATGCACACAGATGCACTTCAAAATAGATGCACACAGAGGCACACAATAGCTACACACAGAGACACAAAATAATAGATGCACACAGAGGCGCACAACAATAGATGCACACAGAGGCAACAATCTGCTCCTTTCATTTTGCATTCTGATAATGGTCCTCACATTTGATCTCTGTCTCTCTCCAGCATGAAAGAACATCATCCAGACGTGTTTGAGTGACGACCAGGAGGACGATCCCACCTTGGAGCAGCTCAGGGTCCAACCATGGCTCACATAAGTCCACATCACACACACTCACATTAAGGCACACAATAGCTGCACACAGGGAGACAAAATAATAGATGCACACAGAGGCACACAGTAGCTGAGAACACAGACACACAACAACAGATGCAAACAGAGGCACACAACAATAAATGCACACAGGTACACGCAAAATAGATGCACACAGAGGCACACAATAGTTACACACAGAGACACAAAATAATAGATGCACACAGAGGCGCCAACAATAGATGCACACGAAAATTGATGCACAGTAAGACACACAATAATAGATGCACACAGAGGCACACAGTAGCTGAGAACACAGACACACAACAACAGATGCAAACAGAGGCACACAACAATAAATGCACACAGATGCACTTCAAAATAGATGCACACAGAGGCACACAATAGCCACACACAGAGACACAAAATAGTAGATGCACACAGAGACGCGCAACAATAGATGCACACAAAATAGATGCACAGTAAGACACACAATAATAGATGAACACAGAGGCACACAATAGCTGAGAACACAGACACACAACAACAGATGCAAACAGAGGCACACAACAATAAATGCACACAGGTGCACTTCAAAATAGATGCACACAGAGGCACACAAAAGCTACACACAGAGACACAACATAATAGATGCACACAGAGGCGCGCAACAATAGAGGAACACAAAAATTGATGCATAGTAAGAAACACAATAATAGATGCACAAAGAGGCACACAATAGCTGAGAACACAGACACACAACAATATATGCAAACAGAGGCACACAACAATAAATGCACACAGATACACTTCAAAATAGATGCACACAGAGGCACACAATAGCTACACATAGAGACACAAAATAATAGATGCACACAGAGGCGCGCAACAATAGATGCACACAAAAATTGATGCACAGTAAGACACACAATAATAGATGCACACAGAGGCACACAATAGCTGAGAACACAGACACACAACAATATATGCAAACAGAGGCACACAACAATAAATGCACACAGATGCACTTCAAAATAGATGCACACAGAGGCACACAATAGCTACACACAGAGACACAAAATAATAGATGCACACAGAGGCGCACAACAATAGATGCACACAGAGGCAACAATCTGCTCCTTTCATTTTGCATTCTGATAATGGTCCTCACATTTGATCTCTGTCTCTCTCCAGCATGAAAGAACATCATCCAGACGTGTTTGAGTGACGACCAGGAGGACGATCCCACCTTGGAGCAGCTCAGGGTCCAACCATGGCTCAGATAAGTCCACATCACACACACTCACATTAAGGCACACAATAGCTGCACACAGGGAGACAAAATAATAGATGCACACAGAGGCACACAGTAGCTGAGAACACAGACACACAACAACAGATGCAAACAGAGGCACACAACAATAAATGCACACAGATGCACTTCAAAATAGATGCACACAGAGGCACACAATAGCCACACACAGAGACACAAAATAGTAGATGCACACAGAGACGCGCAACAATAGATGCACACAAAATAGATGCACAGTAAGACACACAATAATAGATGAACACAGAGGCACACAATAGCTGAGAACACAGACACACAACAATATATGCAAACAGAGGCACACAACAATAAATGCACACAGGTACACGCAAAATAGATGCACACAGAGGCACACAATAGTTACACACAGAGACACAAAATAATAGATGCACACAGAGGCGCCAACAATAGATGCACACAGAGGCAACAATCTGCTCCTTTCATTTTGCATTCTGATAATGGTCCTCACATTTGATCTCTGTCTCTCTCCAGCATGAAAGAACATCATCCGGACGTGTTTGAGTGACGACCAGGAGGACGATCCCACCTTGGAGCAGCTCAGGGTCCAACCATGGCTCAGATAAGTCCACATCACACACACTCACATTAAGG